>VZRV01006904.1:0-74734 GCA_013398115.1 Falcunculus frontatus | reverse complement strand
GGCGAGGGGGGTGGGTTTCCTCGCCCTCCCACTGCAGCTGCATCGCGCCATGAGGCGCCGCCAGCGGGACGCGGCGCCCCTGAAGACGGCGGAGGAGGCGGGATGCGCCCCCGCCCCGGCCCGGCCCGGCCCAGGCGGCAGCGGGACACGCCGGAGGGGCCGCCCCGGCTGCCGGGGGACCAGGTGCTGCTCCCGGCCCGGGGGCGGCGGCGGGGAAAGGGCGCACCCGCCGGGGCTGGCCCCTCCCTAGAGCCGGGAGCGGGGGCCAAGGGGAGGGGGACAACACCCTTTCCTGCCCCTTTCCCGCCCGGCCCTGGGGAAGCAGCGCCTGCCGCTTGCGTGGCCCCTGGGCAGCGCTGCGAGGAGTTCCCGCTGAGCCAGACTCGTCCTGGGTTAACCGAGGACCACATCTCACGCCCCCCAAGTAAACCAGGGGACTCCGTGATGCAGCTGCAGAGAGCAAGGGGCGCCCAAGCCCCTCACCACTTGTATGCCACAGGGAAGGTGTTTATGGGTCCCTTCGGTGAGAAGGAGGACGAACCCAGGGCGAAGTTCAAAATCACGTCACAAGCGATAGAAAGGGAAACCTAAGGGCTACAGGCTCTACACCGGCTGTTGCCCTTGGAGCCAAAAGCTCCTCGGTGCAGCTGCTGGGGGAGGCTGCGGGATACATGGCCGAGGCCCAGGAGAGACCTCGGGCTGCGCATGGCTTCTCTAACTGACGCGCTCTTCCATGTACGTGTCAGAGAGCAATTCAGATACGAATTTTTTCTGAGGGGACCAAACCCTGCCAGCCTCTTCCCACCTCCCAGAACCGTTCCAAGAAACAAGAGCGTCTCAAATAGACAGACCCGAAGGCCCACTTGACTTACTATTCTGTGCCTGGACAGGGAGCAGGAGGTGGTAGATAGGAGGGATTGCAACCCAGTTGGAGGGTGATGCTCTCCTTTGTAGCCCTGGTGAAGTGCTCCTTCCACAGAAGGAAACCCTGCCTCTTCAGGTGAGGCACATATTTAAAGGAGAGCTTTCTGAGATTTAAGATCCCAGCTTCTCATCACAAGGAGTAAATAATACCGAGAAAAACAAATGTATTAAGCCTAAAAGTACCTACCAAGCAATCTATCTCTGAAAGCACAAAGCCATGTAAAATTGTCTTCATAAAGGCATTTAACTTCAGGAAAAAACCACAAAACAATAAAATGAAAAGTTGTCTATGTTGGGCTTTAGTCTATTTTTTATTACCCAGTAGTTCATCATTGCTCTCTACCTTCCCCCTGAAATATCCAATGTTGATGCAGGCATTAGCATGGAAATATGCTGTTGAGTACTTCAATAGTGTGGTGGAATGGAAAAGCGGTTTTGCAGTGACACCCCCAAAATTAATTTTCATAGACTAATCGTTCCAGAATAAAAGATGTAGCTGCTGTAGATCAATTCTGTGAATAGGGTCTAGATAAACCAAAGTAAGAAAGCAGATTTATCAGTAATGAACCAGTCTGGATTTCTTGTCACTTTGAGAATCCTACCTGTTACTTTCCAAATTCTACCAGTTACTTTCAAAATCCTACCTTAAAGCATTAATATACATACATAAATTTAATACACAACTAATGATTTCAGACATTTATTGCTGTAAAAATGGATATGGCTCTCTTAGATTAGTCCTGTCTTTTAGGACAATGAGGTGAGTCTTCTCTACAGCATTTTCACCAGAACAGATTGAAGCTCACCAATCATTGCTGCATGGTTTCAGGTATAATGGAGATCCAGCAGTAGAAACAAACCTACAAATTGCTGAAAACTTCCCGGGTTCTTTGCGCTCATGAAAGCAAGGTCCATGCTATAAAGTGGGAAGCTGAGACAAGCTTTATTTTAAGCATTTAAACTTGTTAGATGTATCACCAGAACACCAAATAGCCAGCAATCCTTTAAAATTACCTATTTATTTCCTGTCCAATTCTTTCCCCACCTTAGCCAGGTGGTTTGGTTTTTAGGTTGGTTTTTTTCTAGAGAATTGGACCATTTTTCATTTTAGGCACTCAGTATCTACAGTCTGGGTATCTGCAGCATTTAATTTGTATCTCTGACCAGAATCAGTTCAGTTATTCTGGAGTGAAGCAACAATTTAAGCAAGTTGTAGCCATTGCTTTTGACCAGCAAAATTGTAACAGAGGGCCAGTGTCAATTTCTTTACATCTGGGAAATAAGCCATGTCTCCAGCCAAGGTACACGGTGTGGAGTCAGAGAGTAAGTTTCGGCAGATAAGCAACAAAGAGAAGAAGGGCTCTGCTTTGCAGCTCTGCTAGGGATTGGAAGGAATAAAAGCTAAGAAGAAGGTAGTCTCACACTACCAGCAAAAGAGCAAAACAATGCAGATATGGGTTTAGAAGACAAAACAAATTACTGGGACACCTCCCCTGAATACTGGAACTTTCTTCCCACCTGAATTGAGAGGTATCCAATCCTTTTAAATCACGAGGAGCAAAATGATCATTTATGGCACAGTTTGTGACTCTTAAGTAACAAGCATGGGATGCCACCTTTCATTGAGTTGCAGGAGGTAGATACATATCCATCTCTTTTAAGCCCTTTTCTTCTAATCAGTCTCAGGTACCTGAGCTGTTTCCCTTCACACCTTATGAAGGAAGTCATAATAGAAACAAGTCTACCTTGTCAACATTTCTGTCATTTCTGCCATTCACAGTGTTAGTCTCAAAGAAGTTGAAGATTCTCTTAAATAGATTAGGAAACTGGTTGGAAATCTTCTGCAATGAACTGGACCTTGCTGAGCACCTGATGGTCTTAGTTTTATTAAATCTTAGCTGCGAATTCTACTTTGTACCCAGTACAATGAACTTCTTTAAGCTTTGAAGCACTGGGCAATATCCATTGAATATGGTCTTCATCTTGGGCTTGTTTTAATTGTTTTCAATCCCTTGGTATCTAATGCATATGTGTGCAAGGGTAAGGGAAAAGGGCCAATAAATGCAGCGTGAGCGGTTAGCAAAGTTCATACAAATATTCTTTCTCTCCAAAAATAAAAAAGCTGCCTGTCATATTGCGTTAAAATTCTGTTACGAGACGAACTCTCTCAATACAAAGTAATTCTCCTTCATGGTAGGCTTTGCAGTTCAATGACAATTACCACCGCATGTCCAGGAAAGATAAATTTAATGAGGGTAAGAATAACCTCTTCTAGCTTTAATGAGACGTTGGAGACCAAAAAGCCAAGGCTTTGCAAATACTTAGGGTCTGTCTGACATGCTTTTCCTGTAGGAGGTGCACGTTGTGTTTTGTTCCAGATCATGTTATCCTTGGGGTGACCCTCATGTGCTTTTACCATCATATGACACTCTACGGCAAACACAGAGCTCCTTTGTGCACAGAGTCCTTATTTACAAATCTTGGAGTTTTGATTGGAGTTTCTTTCTTTCCCGAAAGGACTACTTTTCATGTGAAAATGAAGATTTGAAGATTACTGTGATGTCTTTTGAGTATTTGTGCAATCTCATTTCCATGAATTTGAAGCTGGGCCTTTGCACTTGCAGATAAAGCAGAACTGCTTTATTTCTCACTTACAATGAGATTAAACCAGCAAATGCAATAAAAACAATTAAATTTTATGGCAGCACTGAAACTTATTCTGTTGCTTTTAAATTTGGGGGGAAAAAAGCCAAGTCTGAAAGAAATGACTGATCAAAGGTAGCTTTCAAGGGAAAATATTTTTAAGCCAAAACCGTACTGAGGTAGGGTTTGGGTTGTTTTTTTCTTTTAATGATACCTTAGGCAAAAGCAAGTCTATTCCATATTCACCAACCCCACTTACCAGAGCAGCTAAGAATCCAGAGGAAAAAAACCTACAGAACAAAAGAAAGAAATAAGGAACTGCAGACAAATGTAAAGCAGCCCTCCATTTGGGACACAGGTCCTGTGGCAGCTTTTAAACTCTGGCATGAGATTTTTATAGCGGAGTGGAATAGTATTTTAGCTGCACATCACAAAGCAGTTGAACTTAAATATTTACTCAAGCTTGAATGTTAATTTTTCTTAACACTGAGGCATTTCCAATCCCAGACTTTCTAATTTCACTGGTATTCTTTATATAATGACTTAACAGGTTTTCTTCATTTAAATCGATTCAGATCTTTTTAAGGTAATATAACTCAGTGTTGTTATTTGGGCTCTCTGAAAGCAGAATTAGGTTCATACAACAGGTAATGAATGATCAGTGGACCACCTGTTTTCAGAGCCCGATCTTCACAACCGAAAATGTCCTCTATGTCCAAGGAGGATACAAAAGCAATTCTTTGTCTTTTAAATGCTGGGCTGGGGAAAACAGTAATCCTGTTGCCATTGCTTGACAAAAAACAGTGAGCTACGAGAGTGGTGGATCCATTCACTTCTGTCTCTAGGTTAAAACGAGAGTGGATCACTAAGGGACTCATAATATGCTGACCAGAAAAGCTACACTTGATGTGTGACTGTCCATACTCAGCGGAGAGGACGATGAGGATGAGGAGGTGTTGCTGACCACTAGCTAACAGCCAACACACGTGAGAGCCAGCAGAATCCTCACCTGTCAGTGAGTGTCTCTCTGTTTACCGGCTGTGACCAGAATACCAGGGCTGAACTCATGACAGAGCACCGTAGTGTTATAGAAACCTCTGTGCATAGATTAGGTTCTGTTTACTGTGGGTTTGCACTTGTATTTTTAGATTACCTAAAGCTGTAGGCTTGTCAGATGTGCACACTTGCAGCAGTGGGGGTGAACTCAGTGACCCAGAAGGTCCTTTCAGCTCCCATGTTCATCATTTATTCTTGTATCACGTTATAAAGTAAATGAGGAGCTATAGCTTGTCACCATTCAATTAAACACTTTTAAACAACACTGAGTTTTATATTACCTTCAAAAACAAGATGTGCTTTACGAGTTGAATCATGGAACACGGTACAGATGCATCGAGGGTGATGAGTTTCACAATCAATGTCTTTCAGGAACATAAATCCCATTATTCAAAAGCAAAATCACGGAGGTACCTAAGTGCTTTTAACAATGAGCAGGATTAGAGGTAAACCCTTTCAGAAATTAAATAATCTAAAGGGCATTGCAGATTTTACCCAAGATTTTCAGTAACCTGAAATCGGTCAAACTGAGATTCTGTCAGATTGCTGCTTTGATTAGAAAGGTACTAAAACCAGAATCTCTGTCAAACAGGAGAGGGAAATATTGGTTTTTTCCAGGCACCACTAGATTAGAAATTTACCCCAGAAACATTGACTTCTAATACATGCCGCAATGGTTTGGTAGACATAAGGTATAACTTTTAAACAAAAGATGGAATTACAGCGCTTGATTTTTGTCACCCTAGTCACTGTTAATCTGGATTCAGAAACAAACACTGACTCATTTTGAATTCTGATAAAAGAGTTCTCATCTCTTTTTTTATGTCACTCTACATACATTTCATCAATTAGGCAATTACTCCGTTACTTAAGGGTGACCCAGCAAATTAGTTGAAGCCAAAATATTTTGTAAAACATTACTCCGAAAAAAAGATTGATTTCCGTAGTTTTAGCTTTGTTCCTGCCTGTACAATAGGGTGATGTCTGCTGCAGGACCCTCAGCAGTGCCTGCCTGGTTTCTTACCTTTCACAAAGCCCCCCTGCAAGCTGGCAGTGCCAGTGAGTGGTGAGCTGAGAATGTGCAGAAGTACTCACTTATAGGTAGCCACATCTCCCAGCCTGGCCACTGGCTGCCGGACTCAGCCAGGATGAAACCTCGCCCATGCTGATTGAAGCAGTGCTCTCCAACTTGGGGTTATGGATGGACAAAGGGGAAGGTGCGGACTGAACTCTTTGCTGGTTGCCAACCACTCTGTCAAACCTGTGACCTAGCATAGAGCTGAAGACAGCTTTTGCGGCCCCAACCCATTCCTGCTGGGCATTGAAATTAACAAGCAGGGCAAGTTCTGTGCACAACAGATCCTGCACAAGCCCAGAATAGTTATGTGACACACAGAAAAATGGCGAATGCTCAGGAAGTGAACTAGGTTGCCAGAGCAATCAAAAAAAAGGAGAAAAATAAAAATTTCTTCACAATTGTGATTTCATTTATTGTCTGTCATGTGACTCAGGGTAATCACTTGCAGCACTGGTATCCATTCATAAAACTTCATATTCCTGAGCTGCCAAGCCAGTGACTTGCTGAAAGAGCAAGAAATACCTCCAAGGCGAGCTGTACAAAACCATGGGTAACCACGGCAAACCTGAATGAAAGGACGAAGGGGAGGAGTGGAGGGAAGAATTCAGGAGACAAAAGTCAAATATTTTAGTGTGGAAAAAGTGTGACTAGCTTTGATCTGCTCTCAGCTCCCATTTTCCTTGAAGCAGCAGAGGGTCCTGTGACCAGACGAGCCCCACTGGCTGGTGCTGCCTGGCCCTGCCTGGCCCTCTCTGGCCCTGTTCGGCTCTGTCAGGCCCTGCCTGGCTCTCTTTGGCCCTGTCTGGCACTGCCATCTCGTGTTCTCTGCCAGAACTGCTCCCTGATCACACGCAGCTGCCAGCAATTACATTTTGCATGTTCAGGCATAAGGGTCACATCACTTCTATGTTTCTTGCTATTTTTCGACTCCCACCACAGATTCTTCTCCCTTCATGTAGACCACAGTCAATATTACTTCTCCGAGCTGACTTCCAAAGGCAGTTGCTCTGGACATTCAGCAACTGGGTGATTCCAGAGCACAAGGCAACTGAGCTGGAAATTTGGTGCTTTCAGCACAAGTATCATGCAGAACAAAAAGCAGTTCTGACCTTCATTGGTGGCCAGACTCGTAAAGAATACTATTAATAGGCACCTTTGTATTGGCCCGATTCTCTAACCATGCTGCATAAACGGATCTGCTAGTACAAATTTTAACTCTTATGTCCAAAGTCATGCTTTGATTTGCCGGGCACTAAGTATAAAACCCGCAGCCAGTAATGTCAGAGACAAAACATTCCTGTCATGTCTTTGATGGGCAGGTGTCATGCTTGGCACAGACTTGCACTCCTGCCTCCTCTACAGTCTCTTGAAGCGCACGTGCACAAATTTTCTTCACACTGCTTCAACCAGTCTTACACTGCCCGGTATAACCAGCTCCACAGAAGAATATTTGTATTTTGTGTCAGAAGCTCTGAGAGTCTGTAATTACATAAACCTTGCAGCCCGCTTTTGTGAACGTACTGCTACTACCCCTGACTTCCAACAGCACCTCCCACATTTTAGCTGAGCACAGAGTGCAGGCTGAATGGTGTTTGCTTGCAGAGGTGCAGGCTCTGAAAGAGTACTGTCGAACTGGGCACTACGTGGTTACCACCATGCTATCTCAGCTGTTCTAAAACACTCGAGACCCAACTGTCATGTTACCCACCCAGATCTGGAGGCTCCCTTTCTGGACCTGTGAGCTTTTTCGACTCTCTGAGTCATTGCCTTTCTGTTTCCCTCTGTCCGTGACTTTCTGCACAATTTCGAGAGGGTACTGAAGGTCAAAGATCCCCCAGACCTCCCAGCAGTGTGTCAATCACTAGGTATAAGGTATCCCTGTGCCTGGGTTATTTGAGCTTTGGAAGCTGGTAGTGACAGACTACTTGGCTGGTAGCGTTCTGTAGGCACCAAACTTAGTTCTCGTAATGTAACACCACAGAAACTAATTTAGTTAAAAATGTGTTTAAAAGCACCCTAACCCGAGGCTAGTCAGATGTATCTGCTTACACTTGATATGGACATTCAAGTAAGTACTGCTGTGTTTGGATTGACTCAGATATTAATTAGAAGAAATACCACAGAACAGTTCAGGTTTGAAAGACTTCAAAGATCATCAAGTCCAATCATTACCAAAGAACTGCCAAGGCCACCCATGTCCCCAAGTGCCACATCTACATGTCTTTTAAATCCCTCCGGGTTTCAAATCCCTCAGGGGGGACCTTCTCGTTCCAGGCTCAGCTCACCTAGCTCCCCTCAGCTTCTCCTCATCGGACGTCCTCCAAACCCTTCCCCAGGTCCATTCTCTTCTCTGGACATGCTCCAGCTCCTCAAGGTCTTCCTTGTCACGAGAGGCCCAAAACTGACCCCAGGATTCTAGGCGGGGCCTCACTAGTGCCCAGCACAGGTGGATGATCACACCTGCTGCCACACCATGGCTGGTACAGGCTAGGTATCACTGGCTTTCTTGCCCACCGGGACACATCTGGGCTCATGTTCATACTTCAAGAGGAAACCATTCTTAGTCAACTGAAGCTTAAAACGGAAGGTTACCGGAATCCAGGAGACTTGCATGAGACATTGTGAAACCACACACAAAAGCATTCAAATATGCCAGGGAACATAATTTTCTCTCACACGTTCTCATTTTTTCACACTGCTCCTTCCTTCTATGGTCTCGTGTTCTTTGCGCCTCTTCCTAGCCCCTGTAGCTAATAAATGTGCTAGCTGATCCCTTTAAGATGGAGGAATGCACACTATGCAGTCTGTACTACCAGACTACACTAAATTGGCAGCTGCTCTTTTGGAACTGAGTTTTTCCTAGGCTTTATGCCAAACAATCCATGCCCACAGCAGATCCAGCTGCTTCAAGTTGCTCAAGTCCAGTCTCATCCATAGCTGCCATTTTTTTTCTTCTTGCCCCTTTCACACTCTTCGCTTGCCTTCATCTGTTTTTTTCTTTTTTTTAGATCTGCCTCATACAGATCACACTCTTTCCCTCTACTTTCTTGTTTCCCCTTCTGCTACTTCCTCTTCTTCTCACTCCACAGAAACATATCTGTTTTTCTATGAATAAGTATTTGGGGTTGGAGTAGTGGCTTTTTAGCTTTTTTCTTCTGTTCCATGAAAGATCCCTTCTGAAACAGGATACTGGTGAAAACTCTCCTTCAGGGGAATGGGAGAAACAGCAATGACAATTTTGCTCCCTACAAACAACACAGGAAGAGGATTTATGTGGTGCCCCCTTGCTAGATGTTCTGTCACGGTTCTTAACAAAGCAAACTCTGCATATATGATGCAGCAGCAAAAAAGTCTCATTTTACACCTCTGGGAAGAGCGGTCCAGAAGAGAATGAATAGTCTTATGCAGGTCAGCGAAGGGATGAGGAAAGTTCATCATTCAGCGGCTTTAAGAAGGGTAAGAAACAACGGAGGAAAGAAAAGCCAGGATTCTTACCTTGCTTCCTACTGCCCAACCAGCTTCTGCAGCTAGATTGGAAAGGAAGAACACAAACATTACCTTTAGCTCTCACCCCCTCCCTGGGCTGCAATTCCAGTTCTGCTGCGGACTTTTGGTAACTTGGAGGGGTTGTGAACACCCTGAGAGCCTAACTGCATATTATACTGAGGTGATAAAAAGGCTTCAGCCTCAACATCACAGCTCATAGAAGTTTTCTCAGTTCCATGCCCTCATTGTTCTAATTAATTGTTCTAATGAATGTTTTCTTGAAGCTGTTATAGATAAACATTCAAAGTAACACTCCAAAATAATACTATACTAAGAATAATCACATTAACTAGCTACTTTGCTTGGTTGTGAGCTCACGAAGGTGATCTTCATAGTTTTTAATTGGTTTTTTTCAAGTTCTTGGGTGCAAAAATACCTTTTCCTGGTCCTGTAGGTCCATCTACTACATCAGCCTTTAAAAAACCACAAGAATGTAAATATATTTTTGAAGCTCTACCTACTGTAAGTATGTCTAGCTGAATTTTACCATGTTATCTAGAGGAATCTCAAAAAAGCACCTCTGTCTTAATTTTCATTGCCTTCATCCCACAAAACCAGGAACATGGGAACTTCCAGGTCTCCTATCTTTAGGCATCTCAGTACATCCAGAAATCTGCCCTGTTCCTCCTTTGGGAAGTGAGCAACTTGTTTTCAAGCCTCACTTCCAAGAAACAAAGGATCGCTGCCGGATTACTGACTCCAGAGCAAGCAGGAGTGTGACATTTGATGGCAGATTCCTCTCCCAGAGACTTAACTCCAGCCACATCTGCAGCTGGAATGCTGAAGTCACCCTCCATCTCTGCACAGGCAACATTTCCCCCAGGGCTTAGGGAGGGGATTTTTCTACACAGAAAAGAGTCAAAGAAATGAATGTTTTACTTAATAACCATTCACCATACAAGCTTTTAAACTAAATATTCTCCTTTAACTGTTTTCTCTTTTTCTTTCTTACTAAAGCATTCTTGAATCACTCCGTTTTACTATTTCACAGGTCTGCTCTCATGTGCATGCAGATGAATTTACATGTTTCTTCTGTCAATCATCCTGCAGGTAAAACTCCTCTTACAGAAAATGCAGACCTCTACAAGCAGGGCACGTGTCCCAGCACAGGTGCTCTGCTAGTTCACTGCATACCCCTGAGCAAGTGTTTTCAATGCCCAAGGAAAAACTGGTATCTTGCTCTCCAGCTATAAATTATGTTGATGAGCTGGTGTCATGCAGCTGACTGTTACCAGACAGAGAAACAAGCAGCAGAATGGTTCTGAGAATCCTACCTGGGGAAACTAGTTGTCAAACTAGAGTATAAAACCATATTTAATGTTTCTAGGGGCCAATATGAAGTCACTGATCCAGGAACATCTTCGGATTGATGGGGCAAACCTCAGCCTTGCCCTCAGAGTTTGGGCATTCTCTTTCAGGGGCTTTTTGTGAGTTTGTTTGCTAATTCTACTGGACAAACATCAACTTAATGCATTTTCACAGAATCCCTGACTGGTTGGAAGGGACTTCAAAGACCATCTTGTTCCATCCCCCCTCCATGAGCGGGGACATGTCCCACTAGACCAGGGTGCTCAGGGAACGCTGCTAGACCAGGAAAACCTTCCAGGAAAGTGTTCAGGGCCAGGCTGGATGGGGCCCTAAGAGTATGTGAGTATTTTGGAGAGTACACGGGAAATTAAGACGTAATTTCAGGATGACTTGTCACCACTGACACCATAGCCTTACTCCTACCCTTACTTTCCCTGTACCAGTACAAGTGTTTGCAAGGCTATTCAGTGACACACATTAAGCCAGTCTGATCCAGGCCAAAACTAATCCACGAAGATCTCACGGAATAAGAGAGGATGGTGCTCCCTGAACGTGAGCACAAATAATTAATTTTCCAGTTCTGCAGAAGACTTCATGTAAAGTATTCAATTTCTTTCAGATAAAAATTAGTATTTATTTGGCCTCTGGCGGAAAAATCCCTTCAGCAGACTACTTAAACCAGCACCTTCTCAAACCACAAAACCAACACGCAGAACACACAATTCCTTTTCTCTTTTATTGCTCCTGCCAATGTGACTACCTTTACGCAGGCACGTTGCTTTCCTAGATTAAAAACTGTTTTATTAATCTGGAAGCAATGTTTTGCCCTCTACCCCTCCTCCTAAGGCTATCCAATTAACACACAGTTATCCTTTTAAGAAGTTTCCACATTTTGTCTTTAACTTTTTTGTTTTTCAGATCTGTGTAAAGGTTGCTTGGCAAGAATACATGCACAGGACGTTAAATGGAGACCAACCCACCACTAAAAGGTAATGCACATAGAACATAATACAGTACTTTGACATAATTTCAAATAAATACCCACATACAAATGTAGTAATTTTAAATGCAACAATATTTCTTATGAATCAATACTGTAACAGAAGATGGAAATATAAGTCCCCACATCTAGGAATAATAATGCTTTTTCCAGCAAACAGAAATATTTTCCGCACTGTCAATATTAGTTCAATTTGTACTTTTATTGAGAGGTGGGAAGGCTCCCCTCCAGCAAGTACCAATTTAATCATCCACTTGAGCCTCACCAAGCTATTGAGAGCCTGGCATGGCTTGTTGATGCGCTTCTCTGTTTCTGTTTGCTGAAATCACAATTAGGTACAACATGCAAAGGAGATCCCGATGTGCTGCAGTTCACATCTGCACACAGCGCCACGGTTCCTGCACCCATCACCGCACACCACCCACAGATAGCGACATTCCCGATGCATTCCTGGACTTGATACCATAAATGTGGTCATACATTGCTCATCTGTTCAACATGAGTCCATTTGGTTTCCAAAGTGTAGTCGGGTTTGTTCAGGTTTGTGGTTTTGTGTTTTTTCCCTCTATACCCCTGAATTTGCAAGGATTTGCATGATGAAATATCATCGACTAACAGAATTTTTTACAATTCCTTGACTATATAATCTCTATAGTAAGACTATCATTAAAAATGTGCGAAATGGGAGTTCACTTTGCACTTATTGCTCCACATCTTTAACAAATTCCAAACCAGCTATTCCATTCCTCCTAAGTGACAGGACTTAGCCTACGCTACTCTAAGAGTCTCCCTTCAAATGATCAAAGGCACTACTGGCAATAATGAGTGACAGAAAGGCGCCGATAGATAACACCCTATCACTGACCACTTTAGAATTTTTCTTTCTAAATGTACCATAATTTGGCACAATAAAATGAAAAAGTAACAAAACAATTCCAATTTGGAATTTAACTGGTATAGTTGTATAAAATTCTGTTAATCGATAATACTTCAACTTCCTAAAACCCAGGAATTCTGGAATTTATAGGTAATACTACTTATTTAATATTTTTCAAGTGCCTATTACTGTTTTAACCAGAGCAAAGTCAAGTTTTCTTCTTGTTACATTGAACTATTCCTAAGAATAATAATACAATATGAAAAAAACCCCAGAATTTGAATACCCTGGATTTCTTAATGAACATGGCAGTTTAAAAAATCAGTAATTTAAACATATAAAGCATAACATTTTAATAAAAAAAAGATGCTGAAGCACAGCACGTATTTTAGCAGAGCTGCTGCTTTTTGTTGAAACTATTTTCTAATCACAATCTAGAGCCCCCCCTCCCAAATCTCTGCCACATGCTGATACATAATTCATAAGTCACAAGTTTCAAATTGGAGAGAGACTATGAGCACAAACCACTGCATTTATATAAACTCCTCTACATAAGGAATTAAAGAAGCTAAAGAAAAATATCAAAAGTGCACAGGTTTAACAATCAGGTAAAAAATGAGCATCTGCAATGAAGTAAATTCCCCCATCCGACATTTCTAGGAGAGCACAGACTAACATGGTGAGCGTTACATTTGAAGTAGGTTTCTTCAGCACTTGTAAGGTTTCTTACTGCAGCAGCACTTATAGGTAAAGCTTGTTTGTTTTATAGCTTCAGGCAGAAAGGGAAGGTTTCAGGTAGTATATAGGAAAAGGTGTTTTCAAAAGTTAGGATCAGGTCAGTGGTTTCCATTCTGTGTGCAATGGGCCACCACTTTGAACCAGAGTGAGGAGGGCTAAGAAATGCTGTTGCACTGTTGGAAAGGCCTTCTCCAGGGACTACTCTACAGCTGAAAAATGGAAAAATAAAATAGCATTAGAAAAAAAAAAAAATCAGTGTTTATTTCTCAATCAACTGAAAACTTAACCCCATGTGCTGCACAGGCAGGTTAGTTGGCTGAGAGTCTGTTAGCTGGCTGGGGTAACAGCAGCCACTCCAGCTCGCAGATGCCTTCCCACTAGATGAGCAAGGCTTTGGGGGCTCAGCCTGGAAGCAACAGCTTTGCAGAAAGAAGGATTCTTACAAGTACTGAATAAAGCTTTGCTCTTCAAGCATAAGTTAAAAGCAGTGAGTGTGCAAGAAATGTTTTCAGTGAAGCTTTAGGTTCTCCAGAAACATGCAGGTCAGTATATCATGCAGGCCTATGCAGAGAATCATTCAGGAGAGCCTGCTTGCAGAGGTAGGTGATGGCTTACGGAATTTTCCATGCTTTACCCCAACCCATTGAGAATGATATGAAAGACTTACAGCAAATTAATGTCTCAAGAAATTGTTAATCAAGAATTAAAAGAGTCAGTCTTAAATATTACCTAAAAATACAAACAGCAGGATCAAGTCACTTTACACCATGCCTCAGTTTTTTTTCTGACAGGATAAACCATAATGGTGATAGACTCAAAGAGCAGGCAGGCTGGCTCTTAGGGTTTTTTAAATATTTGCAGAAATGACTCTAGATGGAAACGATCACTAAGGCTATTGGGCTAATAGAAAAATTGTTCATACTCGGAACTGAAAGAATGAGCCAAGCCTGACAGCAATAGTCACTGGCTGGTAACACTGAAATTGTTACAGAAAATTCCAGATAAGTTGAAAAAAACCCTAACAATGCATTCAATTAGTTTCTCCAGTTTACCTTTTTGCCATTAGTGTTTTGCAAAAGTACTAATGGCAAAAGTCATTAGAGACATGGAAGCAGTGAAAACTGTGTTAAAGCTCCCTACTACGGTGGAAGCACAATTGTTACTGCGTCTGTTAGAGCAGAGAAAGTTAGCACTCAAAAGCCTGCTTTCGCCATGTACTTTTAAATTGTACTTAATGCAGGAATGAGAAGAATAAAGGCCTTTTGGAAGATTGTGCAGCAAAGAGAAAAGCAGGACTGAAAATTATAAAAGATGTATCTTCTAAAATATCAAACCTGCTATTTAGCAATATTAAAGCTCAAATTCAGGAGAATTCAGTATTTTCTAAAAGAAGTAATAACAGACACACAGGGCCTAGTTTCTAAAACCAGAATTGAAGTTTGTTTAAACCCCAAGCAGTCATGTTTGAGAAATGTATTAGAATTTAATCACTTGGGGGTTTTTTCTTCCTCTCAAGATCAGTAAATGCAATTCTGGCTCTGGGCTGCAGCATTTTCATAGGTCCTAGCTTTGTAGCAAAGTTCCATTTGTTTAAAATCTCACTGTATTAATTTAGAAGACCTCCCCCCAGCATGTCTAAAAATATCTGGGAAGCCAAAATCTCCCATAGTTTCCCCTCAGTGGGAAAACGAACCATGCTCTTATTAGCTTCTGTTAGCACTGGGATATCTCCTGAGTGCGCACGGGCAGCGCACGGAGCAAGCTGTGAGCATCGACAGAGATGGGCAGAGGAGCATAACCACAGCACAGGGTTAGAACGGCTTCGGGAACCGCACTATCGAGCACTCACCGGCACAGGCTCGCATTGCTTTTAGTAGCACTATAGGCATACAAAAGTATTTGAAAGAGTACAAAACAAACAGGGCTTTACATTAAAATAAAGTCTGAGTCTAGGCACTTCAAACTCTGGTTTAAACAAAGAACTGTGCCTTTCAGTGCTCCACAAATTTTCCACAATTTTAGAAGCAACATTTTCAATCTTTTTCTCTCACGTAGGCACCAATTATAAAGTACACTTTTATACTATCAAACTTATTGTAATTAAGTGAGTAAAAAGGCCCCCTAAAAGTTCAATATCAGACAAAGGTTTATTTGTTTTTAAAGATTAGTATGTGCACTAAGCTACTTCATAAATCATTATTAGCAGGATGATCTGGATCAATTTCCTGTGCCTCTAATGTAGAGCCCTGTGAAACACATAGCTTGCATATGGAATGCAGTATCTTCTGTGTACTTAAAGAAATGATCAGAGCTCTGAAATGCTACCTATTCAGGTTAATACTGAGAGCTGAGAAAAACTGTTTGTGACCAACAATGCTAGACCATAGTCACATTAATTCTACGCATACATATCGTGTGGCTACAGATTCTTTCCTGTACAGGACAACTCAGACAGGTTCTTTCCAAAGTTTTATGCTTGCAAGGAGCAACGTAAGACCACAAAGAACCTTTCAGGACATAACTCCTTAAAGAGGTACTGTCTGGCAGGTAGGATCCCAATTCTTAACATTTCAAATTTTGTATCAGATGGAGTAAATATTGCATATTTTTAATATAAATGTGCAAGTTTCTTCTGATTATCCCTCTGAAGAGAGGGACGCAGAGTGTAAATAATGTACCAAATTTTTTTCTAGCTTTTATAGACTCTAAAAGCTTTAGGACTTTGGTTAGTGGTGATACAACAGCAAGTATTTAACATTCGCTACAACAGGCAAATTAAGTTTGACTCCAGTTTCCAAATGCTCTGCATTCCCAAGACATAGCTCTAATTTTAACCTTTGCTTTTCACCACTTAAGCCACAGTAACAAGGAAGGTTTTCTGTTTGTTTCTACCTACGAAAGCATTTATTGAAGTATGCTGCAACCCTGGAGGAAGGATCACATTTGTGCTATACAAGCTACAGTAAGTAACACCAGATATATACTCTATCAGGTGTACTCTTAACACTTACCATAAACAGCAAACTCCAGACATGTTAATTGTGGAAAAAGCTAATTGCTTTCCACTATTAACTTGTTAATAGCATCCCCATACTTATGCATTAGTTACAGTTAAGACCACCATAATACCATCTGTATTACCTGGTTCAACAACATACTAGTACAAGTCAACTCACTGCGACGTTAGATAGTGGGGATTTACGCTGACAGTTACAGCATAAAATAAGATGCAGAATATGGTTTTTCTAGACATGTGTCCTAGTCACAATAGATTTTATATTTCTCACTACAAAACACCTGGTTGTTCAGGACAGATCCTTCAGACCTGTCTCCACAGGACCGAATGTGACTTACACTGGGGTTACTGCCCTTGGCTTTGGAGGCAGACTTTGTGCGCACCCTTTTGGACTGCTCGTGGTCCAGTTCCAAATGTTCCAGGCGCTGGGTCAAGGCCAGTTTCTGCTGGATAGCCATCCGAAGCAAGGAGTTCAGAGTCTTCTTCTCATCCTCAGCTGCTGCAAGTTGCCGCTGCATTTCATCCAGCTGTGTGACATATTCATCGCATCTGCAATGAAATACATCAGAATCTTTAGCAATCCTGATTCCATTATAAGCACCTTCCAATATAAACCCTTGTGTCCAGCCTATACAGCAGTGATAGCTTTGCAGCTGCTTACATACACACTCTTAAATAGGAACTTCAACCAAACTTGTAGAAAACCACAACTACTTCTCACCGGGGTTATTCAAATCCCATACTCAGCACTTAATGTTCACGCCTTTCAAGATGGTGTACAATTAACAGCATCCTCGGAGAGCGGAAGGATGGAGCCTGATGTAACCGTACTCATGTCCGAACGTCAGTGAGATGTCCTCCCACAGCAAGCAGACCCCATGCAGTCATACTACTTTTGTCTCTGCTTACAGAGATCACAGTGGTTCTAAGCTTCAGGTTGGAAAGGGTCTGAGGGTAGCAACAGGAGTGTTGTGAAATGGCCAGTGCTAAAATGGCCATTAATACCAGTTGATGAGCACCTGAATTGTGCCATTTGTCGCTTTACACAAAGTCCAAGTAACAAATCTCCAGTGGTGACTGAACAGCACTATTAAAAACAAGCATCTTTCAGAATCCTACTTTAACCTACTCTGATTACACTATAAATAGTGGCTGTCTTCTCAATAGCAAGTGGCCTTTACATAATTGTTCTCACCATCAAAATCAGTTTTAAAGGAACTGAGTTAGTGGGAAGGCTGTGATAAAGCTGAATGAACGCCTCAAGCTGTTCCATCTACAGTCATTGTCACTGAGCCTGGAAGCTGCTTAACTTGCACCACGAACAACTTAAATTTTTAAAGTCTCCATGTAGGTGCATATTAAGTGCACAGAGACAAACGTTTATGGGTAGAGAACTAAATATTCATAGGTACCACCTGGAATTTACCATCTGTAAAATACGGCTTCTTCATAAAAGCAAAAATATCAGCAGAGAAGTTCGTTTTTATATTGAAATCGAAAAACCCTCGACTTTAAGGAACATTTAGCATTAGGTAATACAAAGCAGACTGGAAAAAACCCACCACAAAACAAAATTGCATCGATATGCAGATTACCGGGGATAGCAGGTAATCTCCCAGCCAATTTGAATAAATACTGCCAAAACAGCTTTATGTTTTGTAGCAATAGGAGCATATCACAGACACACACATTGCAAGCAATTATCTTGGGAAAAAGAACCCACCACTCCACTCTCAGCAGGGTGGATGGAAAGGATGTTCAACTCTTCCCCATACAATCAAGGAATTAAATTTTGCAGAGTTCATTATATTCTTTACCTTGTAGCAAACATAGCTCTCAGGGAAGAGAAGGTGGCAGCATCTTCTTTCAAAGCCTTCAGCTCATTTCGCAGCTTCATCATGGTCTCCGTAACCATTGCTTTCTCGTTCTCATACTTGCTTTTTAAGTTGGCAAGGGCTACTTCTGCAGTCTGTTGGTTACCAGCGAGAACAGAAACATAACATTTAATGAAACCCTTCATCAAATGGCTGGCTAAAAGATTTTTAATCACTATTCACATAAAGAAGCATTTACTTTGGACTGGAATGTTAAACTTGTGGTCAACTTATCTTGTACAGATAAAATTTCATTTCTGAACACTGGGAACAGACATAGCCATCTCCTGCTCCTATTAACCATGCAGCAGCATCAAAGAAGTTACAGAATATAGATGTAGTGAAACCTATCTACTAGCAACACGAAGGAACAAAACAATCTACTTAGTATCTCGATATTTAAATGCATTTGTCAATCACTAGCACAGTTCTCTAACCCTTATAGCATTCTGCCTATCTTACGTTTGCGACACCTTTATTAAAATGTGCAAAAGGATACTTAATGTGTCTATTTCATTCTTAAACAACACTATACTTTTGTTTTAAAGACAATTTCAATTTAACCACAGACAGGAAGATGAAGCGCATCACGCGGCGCTTTAATGGCAGTTATTTTCATCTACTGCACTGCTAATGTTGTTGGATGTCCAATCCCGAAAGACTAACTTAACCTTTCACCTCTGTTATTTTGACCACATTCTTATATCACAATCTCTTTTTGGAAGGCTCTCTTTTGTTTTGCAGTTTGAGAGAGAACAGTACTTAAATTTCAGAACACTTTTAAGGGTAACTACTAGAATTCTTTCAAGTAGAAAATAAGATTACCTCTTCATTTTAGGTGTCCTACATTAAATATAACCTGATCTAATTCAGACAGACAGTAGATTGCAGCTACCTTAACCTCAATAAAGTCTCAGGAGTATGTGAGAAGCTGCAGTCAGTTACAGCCCCAGTGCTCGGCTTTAAGTGGGACAGCTGGGTGCCTCTAATGGAACAGCCGGCTTCAGCCTCGGACTAGCCAAATACCAGCAACGAAAGCCCCACAGAGCTGAGGGAATGGCAGAATGACCTCAAAGATGAATTCTCTTGTCCTTATGACCTAATTCCCTGACACTGTAACCTTCAAACCCCTAAGACCTGGTTACCTGTTTGTTGGCTTTCAGCACAGTTCTCAGAGTTGCTATCTGTTCCCTCTTGGTGCTCAGCAAGGACTTCAGCTTCAGGATTTCTTCCATGAGAGCTTCCTTGTCTTTGTCCACTACCGGCCCAAGTTCTTGAGTGGCAACGCGCTGCCTGGACAGCTCGGTTGTTCTGTCCACAGCAGCCTGCAGGTGCTTGATCTGATCCCGAATGATAGCAATCAAGTTGTAAATGTTCATCGGTTCCTTCCGAGGATCTGACACAGGGGATGGCAAAGATGACACTGGGGATGGGCTGCTGTCACCACTTCCATTCTCTGCCTTTCCCAGCTCAATAGTTAACAGCCCTTTAGAAAGAAGAATGGGAGACCTTCTTCCCTTGGCCTCTGGACTACTGCGCCCACCTTTACCTTCCTTGTAGTAGTCCAGCATCACTCTGTTTGGAGTTTCATTGTTGCACATGCAGACATGGTGGTATAAATTGGCCAGCTCTTCACTGAAGCTGACTAGTTCATCTTGGGCCACGCTGAGGCTGCCCTGTGTTTCTCCAGCAACATCACTGACTTTCTTCAGCTCCTTCTCCAGCCTGGCCATCTGTTCTCTATCGTGCCTACTGGACTTTTCCAGGCAGGTGATCTTTTCAGTGAGAGCTTGGCTCTCAGTCTCATATCTACTCTTCTCTTCATCATACTTAGACTCACATTCTTTGTACTTCGCCTTCAAATTTTTGAGCTCTTCTTTGAGGTCAGTAATTTCTGCCACAGCCACTTTGTACTTGCACTCCAGGATCTCTGGCCCATTGATGTCAACTTCATAATAGTCTCCATCTTCATGGCTATCTCGGTCCTTCTCATTGTCAAGGGCAGACTGACGTTCCTTACTGGCCTGGAGCTTCTTCATGGCATTCAGATTTTCAGTGAGCCTGCCAACTTTCTCATGCTGCTCTGAGAGGGCCCCCCGTGTATTTTCCAGCTGCTTCTGAGATTCCTGCAGTGTTGTTAACAAAGTAACCTTTTCTCTTTCCATCTGAAATGCAGGAACACAGACATCTACGTTAAGGGAACTGTATCACTTAAATGGTTTTACTCTAAGAGACAGCAACTTAGCCAATGGTCCATTTGGTTACAGAAATCCAGTCACCCGCACATCACGGGAAAGGCTATACAATGTATTCTAAAACTATCTCAAGTACAGTGTTCACTGCCAATTCTTTCTAATCTCCTCTTCAAAACGCACATTTTTACACATTTATTCCCTGGCTGACGGTCTCATCGTGAAAAATTCCTTTCAGCTAAAGACAAGCTAAAGTTTATTGCTATCTTCTAAATTATCAAGTAAATTCTAGAAAACATGCAGCTAGTCTATGGTGAAAGCTTGGAACTTCATGAAAGACTCAGAAATACCAAAACTTTTTCAACCTTCTCCTCTTAAATTTCTCATTTTTAAAAACTCTGACAGTTTTTTGCACAAGGGCTTTTTCTTATGAAAGACAATTTAAAACATGCTTGACAAAATATTAGTAGGCAACAGAAATGTGTACCTTGATCTAAACTCTCCAACCCCCTAATTGCACAGTTATAGCACAGGAATGCTTGGTGCTGATTAACACTTCATGCTCTTTGAACTAATTACAGAAAATATAAGTACAAAACTCCTTTTGATGAAGGTGATTGGAGTAACTTTCAATTTTGAAACAAACGACTATCGTTCTTGCTAGTGACATAATGAAGTAGACACAGCAAGTACTGCACAGGAGATGCATTAGAACTTTCCACCAAGGAAAGCACACGGCTGCCAATTTCATTGCATTGAAAAAAAGAAAGGAAAAGAAAAAAGCTGCGGTTTTTCACTGACAAACATTAAACATCCTGAAATTCTAAATCAATTGAAACCTTTAAAAATACAGTATGAATAGTATGGTGGCCATGTGAGATACCGAAAAGACTGAAATTACATCCCAAATGAACTTTAGGAGCTATTTGGAAGCGCACAGCTCTGTAGGAAACCCATTTACCTGCACGAGCTGCTGTTTTAGCTTCTGAATTTCAGAAATGTTTAATTCACTCAGAAGATCTGAAACCAGACTTGGAGCTGGAGGGAAGCTTTCATTTTTCTTGGGTGTTGAAGTACTGTTCTTGCCATTGCTGAGTTTGCTGAGGCAGTTTTGTTCAAATCCATTCATGATTTCATCATTATTGGGCTCTGTGGCTTCATCGCTGAACTTCAGCCCATCCAAAGAGATGTTCAGCTGGCTGTTGTACATGGAATCATTGATGTTCATGTAGTGAGACAGCTCCTTCCGAAGGTTGTTCTTCTGCTCCCGCTCTGTCTTCAGTGTCTCCAAGGCCTCCTCAAGCTGGCGCTCAGAGATCTCCTTCAGTCGGATGGCATCTTCCAGCTGGCTATTGAGAAACTCTGTTTCCTCTTCGAGCCTTTTGATTTCATGTTTCAAGCCTTCAAACTCCACCTGGAGATATACAAATGGAAGGAAAAATCTCTAATGAAAATGTGTGCCTGCAAGGCACCAAGTCATTTTGCTTTTGAATGCTCGATTTCACTTAAATATTGTACTAATAGAATACTTTTTTCATTTCTGGAGTCTAGTTTCAGCACTCTGACTGTAAACATGGCTTATGTAATTTACCTTCACAGAGACCACAGAATAAATTCACTAAGCAAACTGTCAAATGAGCTGATCTATCCCAGTTCAATTAGGACAGGCGGGAGATACAGTGTGTCTGATACAGAGTCATCCCAAAACCAGGCTTTCCTAGCATTGCACGCAAACATTCGTTTGATTAACAAATTCCCTGGCCAACCTTCCCACAAAGTCAAGCTTCACATTTCCAAAACCTGGCATGACCAAGGTACACTTTGACCCTCTGCTTCACTGCCTTTCGAATATGCCACTGGGTTAAAACTGTGATTGAGCTCTGCTTTTATACATTCGAAATAAAATGCTTTAGCATTTCTCTCATCATCATTTCAGCACATCTTGAAAGGGCTACAATTCAGAGTCTACACTTGAGACTCACATTGATGAGTCTGATGGCATGCTCTCTATTACCTTTAATACTGCACCTTTTAAAACCTCTCTTGCACTGAAATTATGTACACAAACTACTAATGTAAAATTTTTAATCACCTGGGGGAAGCAGGGAGGAAGCAAACAAAGAATATTTTTCCTTACCCTGAAAGAAAAGAAATCATACCACATGATACATCACATTATTTATTTTTTGCCAATTGCTAAACGAATTTTAGATGCCAACATAGAGCAGCCTGGGACTGGTGAACCACACCCAACTCACAAACCACAAATCAAGTGTGTTAATTCAGTGTTGCCTGGGAAAACTTGATGGCGGCTTCCAGTTACATCAGTAACTAGAATAATTAAAAACTAGAATACTTAAAAGTTCATCAAGTAGGATTAGGACAAGGTAGAAAACTAAAAAATCCATTGCCATAAAAATAACGAGCTCTTGCTTCTTTATACTTCCACTGAGATAAAAATATTTCAGACTGTAGTCTATTTTCAAAGTTTCCAGAATACAAATACAGCAGTCAATAACTACTAGCAAGTCTCAAGGTAGCATCTGAGGTTAAATTTGCCCAGAATGGCAGCATTCCCCACTATTGTTATTCTAGAACGTGAACATGGAGCTGGGAACTTTCACCCGCGGCTTTGAATATGATGAATGAGAAGAAAAGGTAAAACCCAAAAGTAACCAACTACACGGGTTTGATTTTATCAGCTCCCTCTCTCTTCCAGCCTGCATCTAGAGTACAACAGCCCTACTACAGGATGCCAGGGTGCCCAAAACTGCGTAATTAGACCAAACACACGCAGATGAGAACAGGTCCAACCTGGAACTCCGTTTTGGGCAGTGAGGCCCAAAGCAACAAACACTGACATGGAGTTTCACTCGGAGAGAAATAAAATACATTCGATATCCCACATATCTAGCTTGGCAGGGCAGCTTTCATTCAGAACACTGAAGGAGTTCTGCAGCAAATCCTAAAGAGGTTTTACTATGTGCTGACTACAACAGACGGTATTAACACTTGAGTTTTCTCAAGAACTTTTACTTCAGGAGTATTATTATGGAATCATAGAATCAGAGAATAGTTCGGGCAGGGAGGGACCTTAAAGTTCATCTCATTCCTCCCCCTGCCATGGGCAGGGACACCTTCCACTAGACCAGGTTGCTCCAAGCCCTGTCCAACCCAGCCTTGAACGTTTCCAGGGGCGGGGCAGCCGCAGCTGCTCTGGGCAACCTGTGCCAGGGCCTTATCACCCTCACAGCCAAGAATTTCTACTCGATATCCCATCTATCCCTGCCCTCTGGCAGCAGGAAGTCATTCCCCCTTGTCCAAGGTCCCTCTCCAGCTTTCTTGAAGCCCCTTTAGGTACTAGAAGGTATCCCTGGAGCCTTCTCTTCTTCAGGCTGAACACCCCCAGCTCTCCCAACCTGTTTCTAGAGCAGAGGGGCTCCAGCCCGCACAGCGTCTTTGTCGCCTATGTCCTTCACTTTCCCAGTTGAATCCTGAGCTTTATTGATGCAATGGGACTGACAGGTACCTGAAGAATAAAAATAGCAAGTCCCACACTGATAGATGAAGATAAGTGAACCATGCCAAAGACCACATCTAATCTAATTAGCTCCACAAATGACAACTCAGGGAAGTTCTTAAGAAGTCCCAAGAATGCAGTTTTCTAAAACTCTGGAAATAGCTGGAACTCCCCAATTAAATGTGGATCGGTAGTCAGATCAGTGGTCACACAGGTGTGACAGTGTAGAGCTCTACAGCATTTCAAGTTTATTCAAAGTAGCTAGAAAAGAAGAGGAGCACAGAAATGGAGAGAGAATGTAAGGATTAAGTAGAAATTAAAACATACGTTTCAGAAACACCCCCATTTCCAGATACTGTAAAAGCAGAAGAATGGAAGACGGATGGATGTAGGGCATTGTAAAGACACTGAAAAACTACTGTAGCAAAAGGACTAAACCAAGCAGAGTGACAGAGACTTTGCTTCCATCAGAGAAAGAGAAGGCAATGGAAGGACTTGGAGGTCAAAGTAGAAGCAATAAAGTATTATGACTGTGTATAAATAGTCAGAAAGGACAACTCTTGGTGCTAAAATACAGAGCTTATAGTCTCAAAAGTACTACAAAGGCAGAAACTAAGTGGTTGGATGTTCAAATGAGATAGAACCATACTGTAACACAGGAATTAACTGGTGCTACCAAAGCAATGCTCACTGGTTGAAAAACTTGCCTGATTTTGCTTCAGGACAGACACTTGTTTCTGGAGACAGATGTTTTCCTCTTCAAGCTCAGTGTAGTCTTGCAGCAAACGTGCTTCTCGGAATTTATATTCCTTAATATCGTCTCGCAGGCGGGCCCTTTGGATCTCCACGTTCTGGTTGACCTAGAAAAACAAACAAACCCCCAAATGATGGTGTTTTGGTCAACTAGAACTAAATCCCAAAGTTTTGCATCTTTTCTTATGTGCACTAATTAATTAAATCATATTGAAACAGAAACTCTTCCCCTCACTCCCTGAAATTACAGAAAACCAAGTCATTTACACGATAATTAGATTTTGTTTTCTTGCTTTTCTTACAAATTCTCACCGTTGACTCAGAAAAAAGTTAAGAAACAAGCAAGGAAAGCAGCATTCACACCTGTGTTGCTGTAGTAACCAGCAAAAGTTTTCCAGACTAGAAGTCAGTGCCCAAATCTGTTTCCACTTTAAGAAGAGGGACCTCTTCACAAGAGAAAGACAGATTCAGATTACTCCAGATGTTCTTATTTGGACATGTATTTGTTGCTGCTCTCCAATAGACATTTTCTTTATGCCCAGAGCAATAAGTTGAAAATATGATACAATGAATCCTTTTGGAGAGAGACATAGAGTTAAAACTCATGAAATCTAAGATCTCGGGTAGAAAAAAATAGAAACTGGTTGACATAAAATATTCCCTTCCCTCAGTTCCAAGACTTATGCAGGACTTAATGAAAGACTTCAAAGAAAAAGTTACCATTGTTTTGAAATAGACAAGAAGTAAAAACCAACATATTGGTGTAGTATGATCTTGGGATCTTTCATGAATATATGCAGACACTTGAATAAAATGAGCTGGAACACATCCAGTTATGGGAACGGCTCACTGTACTTAGCTTTCATTTTTTCCAGTATTATTTTCCTTTAAGCCCTATCTTCAAACACTTAATTCATACAAAGTGAAAAGTATGTTCTAAAACATTAGCAGAATTAGCTTCAGATATAGGCAAACAGGGAATACAGTTGCCTAGAAAAATATTATTTTTGCAGCCATGCCCATGATGTGATGGGGTGGTTTTCCACAGTTCTAAATCAAAACCACTGCTAGCTGCTGACAGAGGCAGCCTGTCACTTCAGCTGGGGTACTACAGTACACCAGTGCAAATTACAAGTTGCTCTATCCCATATTCCATGCCCGAGTAAGTGTTGTCTCTCTGTCTTTGCACAAACCCAAGGTCACAGGGAAAGCTGAGGGCTGACATGAATTCACATCTTTATGTCTCCTTAAAAACTGCAGGGGAGACCTCTTGCCTTTGTTAGAAAGAGCCTCCAGCCAGATAATCTAAACTGTTTAACAGGATTGCAAAAGCCTCGATCAAACAAAGCATCATACTATTTTCCCCATTCCCAAGTGAAATGCAGTGGGAAGACCTCCCACAAAGCTACTGGTGAGCTTCCTTCCCCATCATTCAGGCTGCTTTGCTCTTCTTCCTCCTTGGATGACCTAATCTTTGCAGAGGTCAATGCCTGGAAAAACCTTTGGAGACTGTCTGGTCAGAAGAAAGAATGATTTTTGTCCAACCCTGCCTATTTCATTCAACACAACAGCAAGAGCTCATTATTTAGTGTGAAAGTATTGTTCTGTTTGTCTAGCACAAGAAAAATCATTCTATTTCCATGTGTGCAGGAAAGCCAGATCTAAAAATAGCTCCCTTGTCTCCTGACCAGAGATGGGAGATCTGACCTAGATTTATTGGCTGTTAGCAAGCTGCACATTTAGCTTACTCTTAGAACATTTTTGTCAAATAAATGTGCACGCTTGCAAGCTGCAAGATTCAATCGGATGCCATGTGATCTCATGTAACCGACCAAATAGTGGGATTTTTCCACAGAAAGAGAAGCTAAAGCTACTACATCCTTCCTAGATCAGATTTTTCTATTACTCACACAGAAAGTCGTATCCATGTACTTTAAGACATGGATGTATCCATGTACAGACACACATCGCACACGTTCTCTCTCACAGGTTTCACAGTTCCTCTAGTCTCTAGAAAAGGGGAGCTGACCTACCGAGGAGTCTGAACCTTCCTTTGAAGGTTCACACCTTCACCCAAAGAAAATCATATAGTGATAATGTTGTATTAAAGTAATGGGTGGAGAAGTCACGGCCCTAAAACCCCAATGAATGTTCATCGACCTGACAAACTCCTCAGCTTCTCAACCCAGAGTACATCGCCACTATGCAAAGCCTCCCATCCATCCTGCCCAGGAAAAAGACCATGATCTGAAAGTGATTTTGCCTGATCAAAAGGCCACAGACTGCCCTGTTCCTGCTACTAGAGAGACTGTATTCAGCCTTTTCACACTCTCAGCTCTGCCTCAGAAGGGTTCTGCAAGAGGCCCCTCCGAGCGGCACTGGTGCGAGAAAGAGCAGGGATTCCCTCAGGACCAGTCTGAATCTGCCCTTGCCTGCACGTCAAAAACACAACTACTGTCCTGCAATACTATCAGAAGCCTGCTCCTTAGCACCTGCTTTTTCTATTACACCCCAGCATACAAACTTAGGTGCACATACTTTGACACCCAGAATTAAAACAATTGAGAGAAAAATCTCAGCTAGCTGATTGCCTCCTTTGTCCCGGGCACTGCACAGTAGCCTCCAGGTCACCAGGCAAAGGGTGATCTGTCAAGCGAAGGTGTGTCACTGGCATGGGTTCTGGTACCCTGAACTCCATCAGTTCATGAAGCCACGAGTCAGTCCAAGCTCCCCGCTGTAGTAAAACACACTCACACCTGATTTTACGTGTCATTATCATCATCAAGAGCCAAAGCTTAGTTTGCCCAAATTTATTACTAATTCTAGGTTTAGATTTAATTCTTCACGCAGTTAAGTATTTCTAGGTATGATCATTCCCTCTTACATTATTCTGGGGAAAGAGTCGCAAAAAAAGGATGCAGACATTTTGGAAGAAGCCCAGTGCAGTCAGACAGGACAGAAACTCCTATATATTCTGTTCCTGTGGGTAGAAGAAAACCATAGAATCCCTTATATTGGAAAAGACCCTTAAGATCATCACCAACCATTAACCTAAAACTGTCAAGTCTATCAAAATAATCAATAAAACATCATCTTGCCAACCTGCAAACAGCCTTTTTTACATTTGGAGCATGTCCAACAGCTGACTTCCAGTCATGCCGCTCGGTCTGGATGTAACGTGTATTTTCGCATTATTTTTAGCATTATTATTTTTCTGACACACTTCCGTACGCACAGTTCAAAAAATCAGCAATGAATCAAGAAGTATTTTCTGCACTGCTGTGGGGTATTGTTTGAGCATTACACCTGGGGCAAGAAGGCACCAAAAAACCCACAGCTAATCAGTTCTGCAAGAGCCTTTAAGCTCAGACACTTTTCCATTACAAGATAAGGGTTGCCACTGAATCCTTTAACAAGAAGAAATGGGGGAGGTGGAAGAACAAAGCGCAAGACAACACCCACTCTGAAATCATGCAAACCCACGGGTCATCCAAGGACTTCATAAAGAAAAACGCAGCTCCAAGCAAAGGTGACTGGAATGTGACAGTACCTGGAAAGAAAAATCGCCTCCAGTTGCAGTGACACTGGCAGCAGACTGGAACTCTGCCGCTCAGCAGACTTTAAGAAGTGACCGGAATCCTTCACAGACACCATGCTACCTCTGGGGTGGGCAGCTTTTCTGTTAAGCTGGTCTTAAAGGCTGGGAAATACAGACAAGAGCTGTGTCTGTGTTTCTAGGAACTGCTTCCCTGTCTAAGGACAAGGCTTGATTCCAATTCCGTTCCACAGAGCTGAAGGAGAAGTTGACTGGCCTGTTTGATCACTTGTGACAGTTTCCACCAAAAATCTTCTCTGTCATACCCCAACAAGAGGCACCAGTGAATCCCCCCATCTCCACAGAAGTCACCCACATTTCCTCATTGATTTTACCACCAAATATTATCCACACATTTGTTACTATGTCCTAAAAATATAACATGAGACACTTGCAGCTGAGGTCACACGGAATAAGTTGAGATTCGGATGCGGGCTCTTGGATAGCCTCCCCTCCTGGCAGGGGAGGCCAGTAGATTATTTTAGGACTAGACAAGACTAGTCCCCAGTGCTTCAAAGGAAGGTGCAGGATAGCTCAGGAGTAATAACTGCTGACTGTTTAATCCATCCATCTGTGGCTTACAGTCTCTGTAGTTTTACCAGTCTGAATTTAAGCAATGGTTCGAGCTCTCAAAAAAATCATTTCTGCACCAGTGCCACGAAGACTTCTACTGAGCTACAGATTTCGTAAGTAATTAAACTCTTTAAGTAATTTCTCAGCAAATTTTTCCCCTTAAAAATATGTGGTTTCAGTAGTAAAACAATAACAGGTCAAAGCTACTTTGAAGTATTATGTCAAGCAACCTACATAAAAGTAAAAGCCATCACTTCATGAGAGAAAACACAAGACTATAAACTTTACTATCCCTCTCTTTGTGCATTTCAGTGTTTTGTTATAATCCCACACCTTCAAAAATTAGGGAGGAAAAAGGGATAAAAAGGAAAATTATGCCACAAATATTTTGCAGCAAGAAAATTTGCATTGGGAATGAGGCAAAAAAAGTACATCCAAGGGTCTCTGTGCTTGGCCTAAACAGGTTCCTCTGCTTTTTAAGGCAGCAATTCTGGAACTGAAGTGCAGTACCCACAGCACCAGCATGGCCAAACATGCAGCCACATGTCTGTCAAATCACCTTTCAGCTCAAGAATCTTCCCTTTTTTTGTTCACACAGCACCAGAAAATATAACAAATCCAAGCTGCAGTGTACCCCGTGCGTCTTCACTCACCTCCTTTAGTTCCTGTGCAACAGAATTAAGGCGTTCATTTTCAGACTGTGTGTTGGCAAGGACATTTCTGATCTGCTTCAATTCTGTCTGCAACTCCATAACCTTCTTCATGTAGTATTCTTCTTTGGTAGCTGATTCTTGAATCAAGGTCTCCTCTCTGCTCTCTCCATCTGCTGCTACCTTCTTGTGGTTGGTATGGGCCTGTCCAAAAGCCTAGGACAGTCAGAAAACACATCTTTTATTAGTAAACCTATAATTCTGTGTAAGTAACTTCAATTTTAAATAGTTGAAAATGTTTACCCTCTGATATTTCTTTGAGGCAAAGGAATGTAACCTTTTCCTACACCCTCCAGTTCTGGGGTCAGATTTCCAAACGCTAATAAGTAGCCCACACCGTGCTCTTGAAAGTAAACCACAGCACCGAAACAGTGGTTTGTGACGCAGAATGCTTAAGTAGAACCTCATATAAACCCTTATGGGAGGGAACAGCAATGTACTGACTCAAGTCCGCTGTTAAAACAAGACGGGCTTTCAACCAGATGACTGCAAGATGACCAGACACTGCTGCACATGCATATTCCCTATAGTGGGGTCAGATTTGCTTCTGCAAAACCCAAATTACTGAGAACACATTTGGTATTAACAGCCTGTTCCCTTTCCCAGGCTGGGAGCTCCCTGCAGCTGCTCCCGGCTGGAGATTATAGCCCCCTCCCCTGGGCTCAGCGACATCGGCAGGGCTGCTCCGGATCCAGGCTAAGCCAGTGGGGTCACGCTGGCTGAAGTAGGTCAGTGGACGATCCCCCAGCCAGCTGAAGACATCAATCCCCAGCAGCCTGCCAGCAAAGGCACTCAGAGGCAGGTCAGAAATCCAACCCACTCGGCACAGCCTGCCTCTGGCTGGTCCTGACGTTGGCATTATTTCGCCTCCTCACATTTCTTTTTGGGGGTTTTCATTTTGCTTGAAACCCTTCCAGGTGATGGTCCCTGTGGTAGTGCTCTCCACACGTGCCCCCAGCCCACACAGACACCCCAGCTGCTTCATTACAGAACAGCCTGTGGCTGTCACCGGCACATGTTGGAGAGCAGAGCTGGCCACTCCCATTAGTCGTATTTACAACACACTGCCTGGCAGATCGGCGACATTCAGTGAGATTAAAAATGCTATCTTCTAAGTGTTGCACGTGTTTGCACCACAATCCAAGCCAAGGCGTATTTGGAGCTTTTAGGTGCCACGGTATCTTTTTGGGATGCCAAAACGTGGCAGATTTTCCGAGACAACGTTAACATCAAGCCAAGTCAAGGACAGAGAAGCATCTCGTGAAACTCCTTATCTAGTAATGCATTTTCAATTGATCATCTTTTGCCAGCTCTTCAGAAAAATACTGTCAGAGAAGAAAAAAAATCTGCTTTGAAGAGAAACAGATTTCAGTGTTTTATTACTTCTGTATATTACAGCAGGCACAATAATAGCACAGAAACTACTGACTATACCAGGGCTGAAACAGCTCATCAAGTATGCTAGCTCTGCCTGTGAAGGCACCCACATATTGCTCCTATCAGACTAAATTTTTATCTCAGATAAGCAAGTCAGAGATACAGGAGACAAATATCCATTGCAGAAATTCTAGCCAGATTCACCAAGATGACCTAAGGGAAATTAAAAAGTGTCATATTTCAGACAGAAAGCACCAGCTGTGCAAGTCCTTGTCAAACGAATTTCAACAAAGCAGCTTAAAAGCCTAATACCCAAGATCTCCATAAATGTAAAAGGGGTAACAAAAAGCATGCCAGCTCCTCAAATACACTATTTTTTTTTTCTGTAATAAGTTAAGATCCAGCTTTTATAGACCAGCATGAATGACAAATCTCTGGCACAGAGAAAGGGACAATGGGCATCTCTTTGCCTAGTGAAGTAGCACAATTTGCTCAGCTGCAGGATGCCAAAACAGCAAATGGAAGCTCAGGACACTTAAAGCCACAGCTGATCAGCCAGACCTCAGAGTCCAGGCATGATTCCATCGAGGAGCTCAGTAATGCCACTAAGGGAGAGATTCTTAAGAATAATGACTAATTTGCTTGTGAAAGTTCCAAGGCAGATGCTACGCCTTGGGTTTCTTTAACATCTGGAAAGAAAATATCATCATTTTGCCCAAGTCACAATTGACAGCAAGTATTTAAACACAGAAACTGCCACAGAGGATGAGACTGGGCTCACAAATCAACTTCTGGACATCATCGACCCCCCATGCTCATTTCTTCTCAAATGAAGCCTCCCTCACCTGTGCATGTCCTTATTTCTTCCCATTTTCCAAGCCGCACATCCAGCCACACATGATGCTGAAATGTCAAGCAGCAGGGGCAGTCTTTAGTAAATGCCACACTGGCCTTTTCTCCGCAGTGAAACACTGCTATATGATGGTAATCATCCTCAACAAACGAAGCAGCATGAGGCATTAACCCTTTCCTCCACTCACACAGTGATGTTTAAGAGATGCTTCATCCCTTCTCGCTATCACCGTCACATTAACACGGCTGCTGCACCACCACAAGCAGACCAGAACATGGACACGTTCCTCCAAGAAGCATTTTAGGAAGGAGAGGAATTAGTTTCAAACTCATTGACAAGAAAAGCTGACATAAATACAGGAGAAAGGCAATAAAGGAGACCTTGTCTGAAAAGAGTCCCTTGACTTTCTCAATCAAGTTTGAAAAGCAGAGTGATGTCCGTGTGCGTGCACGCATGCACGAGCAGAGCAGTACCATGTTCATCCATCACCAGAGGAAACACACACAGAGTTGCCTACTCACCTTTGTGGTGAGGTTCGGGAGCACTCTAGTAGATGGGTTTCTGTTTCTTCTGTGCTGAAGATCAAGAAGGATTTGCAGAAACTGCCCCTTTTAGAAGGCTATGATTAGCTACTCTTGCAGTGAAAAAATGGTTTACCCATAAAAATTAAACAGAACCCAAGCCCCCAATAAAAAGAGGTGCCATTAATCAAGATGTCCTTTTTTAAAAAATAAGGATAAAAGTCATGAGACTAAACATCAAACAGGACACTTTCCTTCAGTTGCTCTCTACCACTACTCACGAGAGATTCAAGTCTTTTTTCTTTCCAGGAGGAGTTGTACTGATTAACAGAGATCAGCCCTCATCCTCCCTTCCTTCAGCCGCAGGCACCAAACTGTGATCAAGGTACACATGCTCTCTCCCTTCGGTGTAAGGGAGCAAAGCCAGCCCTGACAGGACTCATTACTGTCCACTCTGACTTCCAAGCAGAGGTCCTGAAAAGCTCGGAATTAAAAGCCAAGGACATTAGTCACAAGGTATTTCATTCACCACTGTCATTCATCACTGCCATGAAAGACTGTGGGCATCGCTGCCCTTGAAGATGTGAATGCTACTTTTGTTTCAAAGTTCATGCTATAAATTAGCTAAATACATATCCTCCCAAAATGTGGTCTCTGTCACTCACAAACACATGTGACTACTGACATCAAAAGTACATTTACTGACAGTGTGGAGCATTTCCTCATCCCCAGTGTCCTGCTCTGGAGACAGCGGGCAGGATGGTGCCCCCATGGCCACCTCAGAACCTGCTGCTGCTTTCTTCATTAGTCACCTTCCCAGGAAAGCCACACAGCCAGCAGCCCCCTGCACAGCCCTCCAGCAAGTACTAACCAGCAGCTACTCCAGCTGTTCTCAGTGACTGCAATGGGCACTCAGCCAAGGCTTGGAGTTTCGGTTTTGGTTGGGTTTCTCTGTAAGAAAAATTACTATAACTGTAGCAGGGAAGGAGAATTAAATAGGACCCAATCGCATTCTACTGAGTTTAGAGGAGAGAGGAATTAAGGTTTTGGTGAGCATACATTTGTGCTTTCTTATAAAGAAAGAAAAGGTGCATGTGAGAGCAGAAAGGTGAGGTGGAATGACACACAAGTCAACAGAAAAAAGTACTCCTTTCAGGATAACTTTATGTCTGACGGGTTAAGGAAAAACGTAAAACAAGCTATCCCGAGTCATCTTCCTCTGCTGTGCACCACAACAGATCAATGAACTGTTGCTGCCAGCAACATCTACACAGCTCCAGACTAGGCCTCAAAGGAAAGAAAGATGGAGGTGGGCAGGAGAAGGAGTTAATGCTGCTGAACATCAGCACTGTTTAGGAGCTTGAGAGCAGAGGAGACTAGAGATTTCTACTTACAAGTGCAAAGTTACCTGCCCACTGTGGTATCGAAACACAGCTCAAACTCACTCTTCCCAGAAGTCACACTGCAAGAAATTTGATCATCAATTGCTGATTTTTAAACCCTTTCGCTAAATTTGATGGAATTACTTATTTGTACAGGCCAGTTCACAACATCAGCTGATCCTGTTAAGCAGGTCATGGGGTCATCTTCCCCTGCATATGAAACAAGAAGTGACTGCAAATGGGCTCTGTGCAGCGGTGTTCTGTTAAGACTGTCGCTCCTCTGCAGGCACTCGAGCTAAGTGCCTGTCAGGACATGCATTGCAAATGATAGAAGCTTGACATAGGTATTATCTATAACGAAATAATTTTTAGCAACTGAAAACCAGGAGCAGCAATCTGTAAGTATTACACTGGATCTCTAGCAGCTGACCTTGAGGAATGATTTCACTAAAGCCCATAATCAGTCCCGAGAAGATACGTTATGAACCTTCAAAGGGTGCAATGGATTCTAGAAACTTAGAAGCAGCCTGTTCCTTCTTAAAATGTTATCTCTTCACTTAGAACTCAACAAGATCTTACTGAAATTACACATTTCATAAAGGACAACGCAGGATTATCTTAAGTACGTGCCTTACACAGACTTTATTGTAATAATTCATAGAAGAAAAAACTTTCATGTAGTGCTACTAATCAAAAGATACCCGCTGCTGTTCAGCAAGCACCTGATCAATAAACCACTGGAAACTGAGCAAGTGCATCATGGAGTACCTCTGCTGACATCATTGCCTTCCTCCTCATCTTCACCTTTGATAAGGATAGTAGAATAGAACGGTATTTTTTTTTTTACTCTTATGAAATTTAGGGAACAATGTAGCCTTGCAGAAATAGATAAGGCTGACAAAGCAGAAGCCATGCAACACAATGATGTTGCACTTACTCAAAAGCAGGGGTTGAGAAACCTAAAAAGGACACCAGAAATTGAAGACCACCAAAGAAGACCCCAAAGAACATGTAAGGACTCCCAATAAGGGGTGCAACTATGTAAAATAAAGTAACACATACACATCAAGTAAGCAAGAATAGCTAATGAATATGTAATCAGTGTGTATGTTAAAAACTCTGTTTACCAGGGCACTCGATAGAGAAGGGATCATCCAAGTGACCACGGCTGCAATAACGAACGCCTGCTTTCTAATACTCAAAACTGTGTTAGAAAGTTTCTATCCGGCCAATTTCGCTATCACCTTCAACCTATGGACATAACCTGACAGTGAGGTAAGTGCTAACTAAGGCTCAGTAACACCAGCCATGCACGTGCTAATGTACCCCCTTACACTGAGCCTTGTGCATCATAATGCTATCTTCAGGGTCAGCTGAAATTTCGTTATCCGCGCTTGTTGCAGGTGTGACCAAGTTGCTCTTGGCAACCATGGATCTCCAGCCGAGCACCACCACCTCCTCCATCCACAGCCCCAGCCCATGCTCAGCCTGTGGCCAGCCACCACTTGGATTCCAGTACACCCACACAGACCTCAGCTCCTCATATGTTCCTCACCATTGCAAAAGCTCTCGCATCTCCACAAGTTTAGGAGTAGGCTCTTTCTCCCACACTCAAATATCCCCAGGGGCCAAACACAAACCTTAACTAAGCAGCAGGCGTAGATTCACGAGCAACAGCTCGAAGGAGATCTGGTACCTTCAGGGAAGTTGTGAGGCTTTTCAAAACATTACATCACTTCTCACCATGTCAGCCCACTTCATACTAACATCAAGCATTTTCCAAGAGGTCATGCAATGGTGAAGATTTGGGCACACTCCAGGAGAGTCCAGTCCTTGATCTAGCTTTCATTTTGTTAAAACAATGGTTTACACTTTCTTTGGTGAAAGCCCAGTTAACACACAAAATAATTCTAAACTGCCTTCCATAAAACGTTGCGGTGTGAGTTGGAGAAGGATTACACCTTCCAGAGCGTCACTGCAGCACAATCCTGCAGCAGAGCTCACTTATCCTTAGGTGACTGTTAAGCAATACACTGTAAGGAAACAAAGTGACACTGTAGAAATTTGGAGTATCAGGCTGCCCATCTACTCCCGTAAAACCCTGCTGAATGTGCTTCAACGTGATTAACTCCAGAATTAAGAAGAGTTACTGCAATATTATGAACTACTTTTCTATAAAAAGAGCATAAAAATAAAGCATAAGATATAACATCCTCGTTCCCACACAAGAAAGATTACTTATTACATATGAGCACAATCCACTTATGCAATCGATGTTTAATTGCAGGCTTCTACAAGGTCAACCAAGAGTTTAAATTGGCACCAAAGGAACTGCTCCCTGGCTCAGCAGCCAGTCCCAAGAAATTGAGTTTAACCTCTCTCTCACCTCCTCTGCCCCAACCCAGCACTTGAAATTAGAGAACCGAGAAGATAATTGTTTCAACTGGGAGCAAAATTGAGAGTTTAGGGATGAGAAGACACAGCTTCCACTCACTCTTCAATTATTGGTAACCAAAGGAACATGCACACACACAGAGTGGTGATAGAAAACTCTTTCCATCCTCCTCACTGGCTTTGCTCCCCAACCTAGGACGTTTGATCTGTATGGCTCACAGTAAGCATGAAATCCTCCAGTGATACTCAAGTAAATGTTTTCCTTTTTTTTTTTTTTTTAATACAATATCTAATAGCATTAGCATCTCATTGCATGAGGAATCCTCCTAAGAACAATGCTCGCCTGCTGCGCAGGCACACCCACTCTAGAAATAACACAAGGAAGTAAGTTGCATCCTGTAAAACATATGTAATGTACACCTTATTACCCTGCTGCTTGTTTACCAGCATAGTGGCTTCCTCTGGTGCGACAATAATAGAGGCTTCCGTGAACAAACCCTGCTCTACCAGGAGTCAGAAATACGGCTGCATGAACATAGCCCAGTACATATAAATACCTGTCAGTTGTTGGTACCAGAATGAACCAGGACATGAGGCACTTTGGGGAAAAACAAAATGAACTTTAAAAATCTCAGACTAATTATTTAAAATACCTAAGCAGATTTTTAATCACCAAAGTATCAAAGCAGACTAATGCTAAGTATGGAATCACTTCCTGCATATGTCAAAGTTACCTGTGCTCATGTGAGCTCTGCTGTTCACGTACCTTTACACGAAGAGCTTTATAAAAACCAAAACTACTATTCAGGCTTTTTGGTTTTAGCGGTCTTCAATCATTCTCACACGCACACGTGCGACTGTACAAGGCATATCATCAAATGTACCACTGGTAGCTAGTTCTGCATGGCAAAAGCAGACATTTTCTTGTTATCTAATTGCCCTTTCATTACGAATTTGTTACACCCGAATAACAAATTCACTTCCCCCTAGAACCTAAGCAAAGGTCCAGAGAGTTTAACCCAAATACAACTGCATAATCTTTTGTGTCCTACTAGCACAGCATTTAGAACAGACTCCAGAGGAGTCTCTCAATTCCCTCTGACATGTTCTGCTTGCAGCCTACATCCAGGCTTCACACTGAACTACAGCATGTTCACTTACCATTGCCCATTACGGTTGTGTATTGCTTAAAAAAAATAAACATTAGACATATTTGAGCCTCTATTTTAAGGTTTGGGTTAAAAAGCAAGAAGAGAGAGGGACAAAACCCAGCCTTCTTCTCGTAATGCAACTTCTACAAACACCCAGTAGCGAGCAACTGCCAGCTGCAACAGCCACACGGCCAAGTCACTGGTGTGCACCAGTTAATCTGGAGCACACAGCTCAATCGATACTCAGTGTGAGGTGCTGCCCGGCGCCCTCAGATGTCTGTCAGTGGTGTCAGTGTCAGAAACAATTCAAGGACAGGGTTTTACCATCACTTTAAAAAGGGAGGACAAGTGCATTTCCATCTGCTCAACTCCATGAGACACTTTCTGGAGTAAAGGGGAGGATTAGGGAAGAGAGAACTACAAAATACAGGAGGAAGTGAGGCCCTGCTGCACAACTTAAACACTGGCAAACAGGAAGCAGGGGCTTTCCTGAGGGCCCCATCCCTGGAGGGGTCCCAGCAGCACCGCACAGGACGGGAGGAAGCCTCCCAGCACATGACAGCACAAGCACACTGACAGCTATTTTTACAGGGCCCTGTCAGGATTACAGCAGTCACCGCTTATTTTGGAGCAGAACACCTGTCAAAACAGAGCAATAACAGGCACTGTCCTTGCTGGCAAGAGCAAGAGTTTTGGCTAAAACAGCACAACAGAGAGACCTGCACACTGTCACATATGTACTGAAGATGTTATGGATCCTGCCCCTTCGTCCAAGCCCATTCTAGCAGCATCCCGCACATGTAAAGAGACTGCACCCAGGTTATCCTGGGATGTGTCACTGCTCTGTGGCCATCTGAGAGGTCCTACATCACCACATTCTCATGACACTATCAGCTGCAAAGCAAGTGCCTCTTCTCTCCAAGCATTCAGACACTTTTCATGATTTAAGCTCAGTTTTGTTTTCTACCTTGTGAGCAAACTCACAGTCTCCAAAGTTCAGGCCTCGTAGTACCACGGGCAGCTTCAGCACCTCTAATGTAGATTCTTTCAAGTGCTATATTGTTTTAATAATTAAAGAATGTTAGCAATTACTATCATCAGAAAGATTCCTGCTTGCTTTTTATGCTCCTGGGCCATTCACTGAAATATAAAATAAATTCTTGTTTTGTACTATAGATTTAAAAAAAATTCCTTATACCAGCTTCACATTCATTTACCTCCATTTTGTAGATACATGAATACTGTATTTCCAGATACTCACTTTCCAACTACCTGAGGAATGATAAACAGATACCCACCTACCTGGCATCCAGACCTCAGACTTCAACACATACTCCACTCAAATCATAAATATGTCCACATTTGGTACCAAGTAACAAGCAGACACTTATTTCCTGTTATCCCTCAGGCAAACACAAACAACCTAACCCTCCAGCTCTGGGCTTTGTTCATTAACACCGGGTTCTTCAATTACGACAAACAACTGCAGTTCTGCAGAATTTCAAAGATTTTTTTTTAGGAACACCAAGATACCGATGAAATCAAGATTAACACAAGCCTCTTCCTTTATTTCCTTAACATGTAATATCATCAAAATGAGCCTCCAAATTCCACACGAAGCCAGAATAAAACACATCCCTAACCTTAACCACCTTGACACTGCTAAACAAAACTCGAGGTCTGTCTAAAGCATGGATAAGCTACCTTCCTTCTCTAATGGCTGTCAGAGCAACACATTAGCTAGCAGTGCCACTGTGAGAGGGAAAGGCATTCCTCCACAGTCTAGTCAGTAACTCCACAGTCTCACGGGAGCAAAAAGCAAGGGCCTTGCAGTTAACTTATTGACAAGTACCATTTTTGCCATTTTCAGCCATACTTGCTGGCTCAAAAATGCAAATTTAGAACAAAGTCTTTCCCGTTTCCACTACCTGCCCTAAATTTTATACCAAGGGCTTAAGTTCTGCCTTCATTTACTGGAAGCTAAGTGAATGATAGTAGAGATTTTGACTAATAAACACAAATATAGAAAATGAACCCTATAAAAAGAGATACCGAAGCCATTTTGCATGCTACATAGTTTGATCCTGTTTGTATCAAGGAAAAACACAAGTACTTCGTATATTAGAAATCCTCCCCAGATGTGCAAGTATGCCATTCTGTTCAGGATTTTTTGACACTTTTTTTGTACCATCGCTGGTTTTAATAAAACAACTTAAACACACTCAAAAATCTTCACTCAATACAGATACTAATTTTTTTCCATGGTCAGTGCTAAAAAAAAATATTTCAAAACAAAGTCTTCATTCTTCAACTCTTAATGATTTTAATAAGCATCATGTGTTTCAGAGTTACAAAAGACTACCAGTTCCAGGCAGTGACTGCAGAGGTCCTGCTGCTATGAATTACAGATCCCCATTAAGAGCCCTTTAATGCTTGCCCCTCTTGCACTGTGCAAGGCCCTTGTGTTTACATGTCGAGCATTCCCTCAGTTAGAACTCTCCAAATGACCAAAACCATGTCACTTTATAACATCTTGAAGTTCCTTTGGCCACTTCATGTGTCTTCAATCAGATCTATATTTAACCCAGAATCTCACAAATTTCCAGTTTATCTATTACCCCTAAGTGTAGACGTCTCCTCACAAGGCTTTAGTCTAACACACACACACAAAGACTGCCATTGTTAATACAAGACAATCTTAACCAGCACAGAGCTGCTGCAAAAGCAAAGCTGAAGCAATGGAAGTCACCAGCTGCAGCCAATGTCCAGCCTGTGCTCTGCACACAGGCTGCCTGACAGAAGTCTACGCTGTAGCGCTGAGAGATCAGCAGCCAAACCTAGCCCGAAGGCAGTCTTCCCTACTGCTGAAGGTTTTCCTCCCCGACAACTCAGCAGCACGGCACTGATCCAAATGGATTGCTTATGTTATTGTATGTATCCTGCCTGAACTATAAAGGAATAAAGCTGTTGGAAACACAAACAGGCTAGAGTAAGAATACAGATGAACAGCCAAGGAAGCTACAAGCTAGAATGCAAAATACACAAAATCCATGCAGCCAGATGCAGGGTGCACAAAAGAGAAAGAATTCATTAGCAGTACTGGATTTCCAGTTATGAAATGCAGCGACACCAGCAATACGCTTATGTAACAGCAAGCAGCTGGCAATCAAAGCACAAAGCCCTTCAACATCAGTCTCTTTAACTGCTCCAAGGATAAATTCAAAGGCCACTTGTCACCACAACAGCTGTTTGGCTAGCTCTTCTGTTCTGCCTATGTTTCTGTTTTCTTAGATGGGGAATGTCTGTCACAGATTCATTCATGTCTGTCACCATCCTCCAGCCAGCGGCCCTTTGTGTGGTTGCTAACTGAAAATGCATCTTAAAACAAACAAACACATCTTGACATAAGTTCTGACCTCATGTTCAGTAGGAACATAATGCAGGTTTTGTTGCCTCTCATAATATTTTAAACATCTCTATGAAGGTTCAGTTACCCAAGGTCATGTGCCTGAGGAGGTTATACATGCGAACCCCTCTGCCGGCATCCAGCCAGAACCACTCACTCTTACACTTGGGTGAGGACCAGACTATTCAGGAGCCACCTACTCCTGGGCCACAGACAGACCAAGAAGGCCCACACCAGGTCTGATCTTTGTAGTAATGTTACAGACATTGCTATATAGAATCATAAGCGAACAAGATGGTAAAAAAAGTCTTACATAGAAAAGATTTTAAGAGGATTTTACATAATAGTATATTTCAGATCCTATTGCTAGAATTATCCCACTGAAATTTTCCAAATTATTTTTTTTCCCCTCAAAGAATTTGTGTAAAAACATGGAATCAAAGAAAGCTTCTGGATATGTTTCACTGATGAGCTGCCCACAAATTTGCATCCCCGTTACTGCTCCCTCCCTCCATCCTATTTGACTGCATTTTCTTTAAACAAATCCATGTATTTATGAGCAAATAAACATTTTGACTGCATCTTTCTCTACAGACACAGTAGTTCCCCTATGGAGAGGCATAAAAGACTGGTCTTAACAAGGGCTCAAAAGGCAGTCTCCCCCTCTCCCCAAAGATGAAATTTGTTGTTTATTAATCCAGCTCAGCAATTGGAAGAGAGGTGAAAAGTTAAGCCCCCCTCGTTGATTTATATTATGGCAGTAGCCTTACGTAAAACAACAGTAATTTAAACTACAGTTTTATGCACACAGTTGCCTTGATTAAAACAAACCAATCCGTACTGCCAGGACCGTTTGCTTTGATGCAACACTTTCACAGCGCACGGATGGTGGCTAGCGAGTGGACAGCCAACAGCACGGACCCAGCACACAGAGTCACAGGCAAAGTCATCTCCCAACACCACAGCATCCACAGTAAGGACTTGGGCAACAGGAAACCTTCTCCCAAGTTCCATACCAGAGACCATACAAGGAAGTGCTAAATAACTCCTCTACTTCTCCACACACCTCATAAGGGACTTTGGAGCTGGATCTACGGGCAGACCGATCAAAAAGTGTGAGTCCTCTCCACAGACAAACCATCCAGGACCATTGTTGTAGAGGTTGGTTGGACAGTGGCCCAAACAATAAGCTGTTTTCAGAAATCAGGGATTCATCCTCTTATGTGGCATGAGGGAGGGATTAAGCCTTAATTTAGCACCATTTAGAAAAGATTACCCTTTAATTGCAATAGGAGTTGGCAGACACTGGCAGCACTGAAAGGCCTTTATCCTGCAAAGCTTCCAAGCGGTCAATGACAGCTCCCAGGCCAGCAGCAGAGAGCCAGCCCGTGCCGTCCCCAGCCAGCTGCTCAAGGCCACCGGATCGATGGGGCGGAATGCGAGGGGCACACAGCTGCGTCACAGCTGCAGAGACAAACCCCTCATTCATCAGCATTCGGACTGGGTAGGACATGTGGGGCTGCCACAGCACTGAGGAGCCAAAGCCTTCAGAAGGGCTCAGCTGCCAGTACCACCCAGAGCTCTGCCTGGCAGGACCCAGCTGGTTTGGGCAGAGATCCAGTATCGGGGATATGCCCACTTCCTGCCTTCTGGTATCAGTCTGGCCAGGTCAGCAGAGGAAGCTCCCCACTGACCTCAGCTCTGCCATTCTCTGGTGACAGGGCAAGAGAGGTGTCATGCTGTATTTTCTGGCACCAAGAACTCCGCTAAAGCAGATGCATGACACGCCTCAGACGGAAGGTCGCCAGATCCCTGCCGAGGGTTCCCAGTAGCCCATTGCCACTCAGGAGTCTGTTACAAACGTCTACTAATTTGGAGCAAAAGCTAAATGCTCTTCCCGATCGGCACCCAGGAAAATGTAATTCTTGTTCAAACAGATTTTGCTAGAGCAGTAATGTCTGTTTTACATCTCTGCTGGATTAATCCCAGTTTAGGCTGGCGTAGGACATCCCAAAGCCTGCTGCAGTTTAACTCATCCCAGGTTTAATTTTTAAAAGTTCAATGGAAAGTAGTAATTTCTGTGCATAGACAAGGCCTTAACCCAAGGTTTAACCCTCTTCCTCTCTACTCCTTACCCACGCCTGGCAGTGCCTGGCATTTTTGATAGCCTCAGGCCTGAAAGATGAAGCCACTGCCCAGCTGGCTGAGCCATCTGAACTTACTGGGAACCAGTGAAGGGAGAAAGAGCTCTACAGCAAGGAGGCTGTGAGCTGGAGAAGAAAACTGCCAGAAAAAGACTGATTAGATGAGGAACCATGAGAAGTACCAGTGTCAAGGGAGAAAGCAAATCTTGTAAAGAGTAGGTGTCCAAGGGAAAAGATAAGAGATGACAGCCAAGACAGTGGCATAGGGTAACAGTGGCAGCAGGATGATCAGCGACTGCAATGGAATTCAGCAGGAAACCAAGGAAAAGGAACAAAACCAAGTGCAGGAGGAAGTAGGAGTGGGAAGAAGAGACATGAGCCTGTAGATGCTTGTCAACTTCAGATATGAATGGGCGGCCTCATCCTCTTTGTGCCCTAACTGCTTCCAGGTCCTTAGCCAAAGGCTGAAGTTTGTCTCCTATGCTGGAAGAAAACTTGATCAGTAATTGTGTCATTTGCTCAGGGCATTCTTTCCCAAACACTTAAATTTTGAAAGTTCAACACCAAGTAGCCTGGCATTGCGCTCAAAAACACCTTAGAAGAAACTTCAGAGTATATTATTAATCCTTGGACACTATTACACTTTGCATTCACTGTCACCGCTACCTTTGCCGCTCATTCTCAAACGAAACACTGGGTACATCTGTACAGGACTAATGTCAAAAGCACAAGTAATTCAAAATAAAACTATGATCCCAACATAGAACTGAGAGCTGCATCTTGTACTCAGCGACACACTGAAGCAGACCGGTTTTATTTTCTAAGACTACAAGGAAGAATCCTCTGTCTCTTCAGGAGTTCATTTCATATTTAGAGCTTGAATTTGAGCAAGCTGATTTGTTGCATTATAAAGAGTTTTATGCACATGAAGGCCACAAAGTTAAAGAAAAAATGAAAGAAATTGGGTAAGAGCAACTCTAGCCATCCTCACAGATGTTATTTAAATTCCTCGAACATGATTTTTCCATTATTGCTGCAGTCTTTTGCACTGCAATAAGAAAGAGAAACAGACATACACCCATTATCTACAGACCTGAAATTTCAAGACACTAGATCAGTAATCCAACAGGACAACACTACAACCACACTCTGATGCAAGTTCCAAAGATCTTAAAACACAAGAGGAGTTAAACAATTCAGGAGTTAAACAATCTAAGCCTGAGCACTGGAGAGCATTCCTGGGTACACAGACACCGAGTACTGGGCTGTTCCTGATAGCTCTGGAATCCTTTAGAAGTAAAATCTAGCTTTAGAGCCTCACTGAACTAAGAGGCAATGGAATACAACTTGGATCTGCGTGAACTCCACATCTCGTGGAGGCTCTGTTCCCTTGTACAGCAGTGCCTACTGAAGATTAAGGCCACGTTCTTCATACAAAAGCCTAACGTTATGCGCAGTAAGACGAAGCTAACACATGACTAGCGCAGCCTGGTAGCAGGCAACAAATGGAGCCCAGGGCAAGAAAAATACTTTCATCAAATTAATCACTTTCTATGGAGATGACCCTTGCCACAGAGAAAAAAAGATAATAAAAAAAGAAAATGCATTTCTCATAAAACGCACATAGAAATATAGGGTCAACCTTAATGCTCTTTCAGGCCTGTTGTGGGAAAAAGGGCACACACAGTCACATTGAGAGCGGCAGACCACAGGGCCGATAAATGCTCTTCGAGGCCAGTTCTCGTAATTCCCAGAGCCAAGAACCCTAAAAGCAAACAGATGCCTTACAGGGGCTTTGCCAGCCCCAAAAGCCTCCCCGGATGAGCCAGATTCCAAGATGCTCCCCAGCTGCAGTCCCTCACACTGAGGAGCACGAAAGGAATGAATGCCTTACTGTGCTCCCCAAAAACCCTAACAATAGGGAGGTCAAAGGGAACATCAGACCAATTTTAATGTTAACAGGCTTTGTGTCACATTAAAAGGGTCCATTCGCTTCAGTCCCAATAAGTCATTTATATTTTAGGGCACTAGGCCACACAGGCTACATTAGAACAACCAGCTACAAACCAGTGGAGTAGCTATTATTATATACATATCTGCATATACCAGCAGCTCTCTCCCACCACATTCCTTTACTGTACTCTTATTGTTTGGTTTCTACCTGTTTCCCAAGTGAAATGAGTAGGCATTTCTCCTTGTCTCCTTCTACAGAGAGAATAAGAACAAGCTGATTCGTTATTAAGTGCTCAGGCGGAAGAGCTGTCCGAAACATTAAACTGCCAGGAAAGCTGTGCTCTCCCTACCCGTCACTATTCCATGTGAGCCTGGAAAACGGAATATTTCAACGGGAAAGTTCTCCTCAAAGGTTCCAGGACAGACGATGCTCAAGTCCACTGTCCTAGCAGCCTCGACAAAAAGTCTACAACCCAGCCCTCAGAGGCCCGCTCTACTTCCTAAAACCCTCCCAGATTTCAGAAAGAAGAAATCACAAGATAGGTACTTAAGCATCATTCAAGCCATGAAGAGTCCTAGCTACAGTTTCCCTCCAATTCACTACTGTGCTTACCTCCACTGTGAACTCAGGAGGACAGGAAAGAGTAATGGCTCACATGAGTGAAAATTAATCCTGGAATACAGAATTTTTCCCTCCCTAGAACCCCACAGAAGGTAAAGGTAACCACAATTCATTCACATCATGTGAGGAGTTACATTAGCAGTTCACAAGGACAGAGAATAGAATGATGCAGAATACATGCAGGGGTGAGAGAAGGGCTTCAAAATTGCCAAACATCAGAGTGATTAGTAGGATCACTGCAGAAGCCTACAAGCAGGAATAAAGCTATAAAGCCCACGAAATGCCTGACACCGACAGAAGATAACTAACTCTCGTCTGCATTCCTTTCCTAAGGGGTAATACTGAGAGCGTCACAGTAGTCAGCATTCCTTCAGCCCTCCTGAAGTCCGGACAAACAACTACTATATCTCACATGCTCCGCTTGGTAAAATCTAGATTCAGCTACTCAGTCCTTTAGCGTGTATTCACTGACTAAATAGAGCTGGAGGGGGTGAACCATAAAAATGAGTTCAAACTTTAGAACTTAAATGATGGGGCATATTTTAAAGCACGGTATTCAGAAAACATACATACGTAAGCAACAAAATAACAGCATTGTAGAATTGTTGAGACTGAGGATAGGAAGGGAGCTCTGGAGGTCATTTACTCCAACCTTCCCGCTTAAAGCAGGGTCACCACCAAACACGTGCTCAGGACATTGTCCAGTTGGGATTTCAGTGGCTCCAAAGATGGAGGCCACGGAACCTATGGGCAAAGAATAGAAAATAAGGTACACATGGCACATTGTGTTTGTGGTCACTTGTGCACGTGCTAGGGCTCAGTCTTCGGTTTTTCTGGACTGTTCTGTAGCAACACAAATAATACTGGAGGCTAGAGCTGAACAACTCCACAGCTCGATTTGTTCCAAGTGACTCAAATCTGCTCTTAAAATATTTCTATGATTACTGAACGATCTTAGAACAAGACTTCATTGTATCCAGTGGGGGGGAGGGGGAAATGTTTCGTAACAATCCCACTCCCCAAACACTGCTCTAATTTAGCCATTAAGTGCAACCGGACTTCTTTCCCAGGCATTAGTTTGGACATTTTGGCTTCAGTCCACCTTTAAGTAGCTTCCGGAATTGGACTCAATTAGATGCAAAGAAAGAAGGTATTAATAACCCCTAAAAGAAGAAACTTGCAAAAATGCCTTATATGTTGCATTTTGTGTCTGAGTCAAACGTATCTGAGGTAAAGCCTGACAGAGCTCCAGGGGGAAGCAGATGTTATGCTCAACCCCGTAAAATGCACCAAGAGCCAGAAGTGTCTAGTGCATACACATGAACCTTCCTATCAGCAGATGCTCCTCTTCAGCACATCCTGAACCCTTTTCATCTATGCCAACTACTGCCACGTGAATCTCACTCTCACACAAAAAATACAATCTCTCATCAGTTTCTAAGTCAGCTACGTGCTGCAGTGTGGCACCTTCCCAGGGAACATCCCATCTCTGCTGCTCACCATCACAGCACCTAGCATGCTTACCCCAATCAACCACCTTGAGCAAGAGAAGACAAACACCAAGCTATTAACAGGCAAATCTTGTGTAAGACCACCATCAGCCCTCCACCGACAGACTCGACTTATCTGTCTGCAAAGACAAATTTTCATTTGAAGCTGGCTAGAATTAAGCGTTAGTATTGAAAGATAGTTTTTGGAGTATTTAGTCACAAGAGCAAGAGACAGCTCTGTTGTCTGGACGTTACTTGTCCCAGGGCAAAACAACATTCTTTCCAGTTAACTACGCTTTAGATAAAGTACCCTGGGCCAAAGCTTATCCTTTGAAAGCCAATTGTGCATATACTTGTACAGGTGGCACTGCTGGAACATTAATATAGTGAGTACAGAAATTGCCATGTAATGTTTATTATATAAACAAACCCATGAAAGACAAAAACCCCACGCAACACAAAACCTGGAATACACGCACAACTCAAAGCAAGTCACACATCGCAATTGCTAACATTTTAAGAACGACAGGTTTGTAACAGGTTAGTAATGTTAAATTTCAAGTTAAGCTCCTAATATTTTTTAACTTCTTAAAAAATTTTTTACAGAAACCTTCGCTTCCGAAAGTCTTTTGGTAAAAACCCTTTGTGAACAGAAAAAGGAGAAACTTTATAAAGGTTATGTCAAGTCCTCCGCTCTCCAACTGCAGCAATTTCACAACCAGCAACACACCCAAAACACCCCCAAAGCCGTAAGGATTTACAGAGGAACGTACAATTGAAGGCAGGAAGGAGGCTGGAGCTGGCTGACGAACCAAGCAACTCCAATTTCATCTTCCACTGGGGAGCGGAGAGCTCAGACACACCTCCCTGCCACTCTCCCAGTTCTCCAGCTTCAGAGACTCCCTTTCAAATCTATGAAGACTGTGGCTCTTGAGTGCACGATACATGCAGGGACAGGCAGAAGAGGGTGAGAGAAAACAGCATCCTCGGAGGAAAAAAAACCTAACAAACCCCCTAAATTGTTGTCTTTTCTATGTATTGCTTCCCTTTTATCTTCTGAACACAAAGCAATTTTAAGACCAAACAGAATTCTCAAAAAGATACATATTAAATTAGGAGATTGACTTCAGCATCCGTAATCAAAAAGGAACTGAACAAAAGGGCCGAACCTCCACATAATGGCAAGGAAGGAATGACAAGGAGCCAGAAAAGAGAGACTTTTGATCTACAACTACACAATGCGCTTTTGGGGAAGATGCCCTTCAAAAATCCTTTCACAGATCCAACTAAACTCTCCAGGAAAGTTTATGTGGGAAGCAGACACATCACCCTTTTCAAAACTTTAGAAGGGCAAGGGGAATAGGAGGGCTGGGGGAGATAGGTGAGGTGTGAGACAGCAAAAGGTATCAGAGAAGGCTGCAACATCCTCCACCAGAACAGCTACAGGAAGGATGCTCCTGTCAAACACGGTACTTGGGCAGTCATGGGGAATGTTTTGACAATGCTCAGGGTACAGAAGTTCTAAGCCCAGTTACTAGCTCATATCTCATTTTTGAGTTAGAAATTTATACCCTAAGCAGGGTTGAAGAAGGAATGCATGTTAAAATAAGATTAAACTCCAGTAGTAAACATAAAACCTAAAATCCCTTTCCTTCAATTTACTTTCTCACAAATTTAGTTCGGGAAACATCCCTAGCAGTCTCATTGACACAGTAAGGAAATTTGCGATGATGTAAACGAAGGACGCAAGACAACAGTTTTAAAGATCAGATGTCTCAAAAAGCAAGCGAGCTATTCCAATTTCATAAGGTTTTTGGCCATTTCCAAAAGGAGAGAGCTCAACATACTACCATTGGTTTAAGTTTAAACAGCTGTGCTCAGAAAACAGACATTCCCACTTCCTGCCCGTAAAACATTCCCAACCCAGTTAAAATAAAGAGGGAGGAAAACAAGACAAAAATCCGGTGCTGCAACTGCAGAACAAAATTCAAGTATATATGAGGGTGTCTTGCTGAACTTCCAGGTTGCAGTGCCTGCTCTCCTACCAAATGCTGGGGGCACAGCTCCGAGGACATGTTGGCACGTAACTTTCCTGCTGACGGAGAATAAAGGTCACTGCAGTTCTGGTCACTAGGTTTCAGGGTCCATCTGCATTCCCATTAGATCTCCCAGCTTGTAAGTAGTTAGAGAACAGCACAGACTAAGCTGTTTTTAGAAAAGTTGCACCAGAGGCTCTTAATTTAAATAAACCTCAAAGCAGCTGCAGAGTTACAGGCATGGGTTTGTGGATGCATTTGTTCGTATTAGGGGTTTAGGAGCACAAACACCTGTACAAGGTGAGATGCTCAATTAATAATTCAGATGCGCATATACGAAACTGTCTCGTGAGTATTAGAAGTCTTAAACTCTTTGACATTCAAAATTCTACTGGAGTCACGGAATTCCTCCTCTACAGGAGAGGAAAAAGGGAAAATGCAAGGGCAGTTCGAGTACTTTCTAGCCTCTCTGGGTGCACATAAGAAACGCGTCACCTTAACTTTCAAAACAGCTCTAGGTGAGAGCGGTTTTTTAAAGGCACAATCCCTGATAATTTGCCATTTAAGACTGGCAACACTGCCAATAAATAGACAGTGTGCAAAGCCAAGATGTTGTCAATGAAAACCTGTATTTGAGGCTACAGGGGCAGATTTCTCCCATTTGTCTCCCCTGAACACGTCCGCTGCACAAGTAAGGGCACGGATCTTGGCACATCCTGTGTGAGCCCAATACACGGCAGAAAATGGTTTTTTAAGTCCCTGTCACTTCAGTAAGTTTCTGTGGCAAGAGTGTCGTGACTCACCTATGAAGCAAAGTCATATTGGACTGGTCTCTGTTCCCACTGACTTCCCAGAGGATATCATCACGACCGAATAATCACGTTAGACGGATCACACTCGTCAGGAAAAGTACCCGATAATTCTGCCGTCGTCGACTCTACGTAACCTTTGCAGTTGGCATGACAGGCCAGCTGAGCGCCTTCCTGCCCACCTGAAACGTTTTGGTCACTCAAATGCCAGGAGGAAAAGACAGTCATATCCTAACAGAAGTAGACTGAAAAATTCAGAAATGTTTGCCAAATCCAATCATACAAAAATAAGCAAAGTTTAGATTTAAGTAAAATTCTTAATAAAGATACACAATGAAAGAAATACATCCAATGTAATACTTGAAATTGCAATCTACTGCATTGTGCTACTTCTCACAGAATCACAGAATATTCTGAGTTGGAAGGGACCCATAAGGATCACCTAGTCCAACTGTGAAGTGAATGCAGTGAATAACTCTTAATCCCATACAGGGATTGAACCCACAACGTTGGCGCCATACTCCGACCAACGGAGCTAATCTCGAGGAACACCTCCCCAAACACACGTCTAATAAACCTGCCAGAGTAAGAGGATTTTTCAACTTAACTATTCCGCTTTGCACGCACTTCAAGCTAACTAATTTCCACTTTGTTTGAATGTACATTTCGTGTAGCTATGCTGTATGCTACAGAGCCCAACTGCACATCAGCCTTTAAGCTTTTACGTACACATATGACAGATTTTTACATTACAAGATCCCATTCATCTCAAAAACTAACCAGCCACTCAAATTTACAAACAGCCATCCATGTTGTCACGAAAGACCACAAAGCTGGCCATCAAAAGCTAGAGCTGTTGGACTGATTTAAGATCATAGAGCTTATCATTCCATTATAACGGGGAGGAAAAAAAATCAGCATATTTTTCTAGAGGACAAGGCCAGCACAAAGCCTTCTTGAGCATACTGATGCTTCAGAGAATGCATAAAGGTTTGCATTTTCCTATACATTTGGTCACACTAAACATGTTGCTGTATTTGTAATGCAAATTCTTCTTTAAAACCCTCTGCCCACCACCACAGCTGTAAGATGTGGAAGAATATCCCAGTACCGCTAAATGACAGAGTGAAAACCATTACCAGGTGTGTAAACTGGACTTTTAGATTGAGAAATGTCGGAGTCGGAAGCCACAAAAGCTTTAAGACAAAGAGAACCACATGGAAGGTATTTGCTGAAGAGAAAATAACACCTCCTGTTATAGGTCAAGCCTTGCTGTTAGTGATAGTACAGCTATTAAATTGTGTACATCTGTAAAGAATTCAAAAGCGACAGAAGAAAATTTGAATTGGAGATAAACAGATCAATCCCCGTTCTTCACCTCAAGAGAAATTAGTACCGTGAAAAATTATTATCTGGTTAAAACACATGAGAATATTTGATTCTAGCCATTTCTTGGTTAAAACCACATACTTTTTGAAAGCATCCCCAAAAGGGAGCCAAGTGGAATTGCTTTGCCCCGCTGTTGAACACAGTGAACCGAGATACGAATTGGACAGAAGCTTTTACTCACACGGATACAAGTCTCAGAAAGCTACTGTATTAAACTGAGCCAGAGAAAAATTTAAATCAGTACCACTGCTGGATGATTTCTGCTGAATCAGAGACCTAAATTTATTTAGGGAAGTAAGTTTTGGCAAGAGGACCGTTCTTCGTTTGATAGTACGTACCAAGGCCGAGGGCGCATGCTACGTGACACACTTGTTTCTGCTCAGGGCCTGTTGGGGACAGTCACACTCATCCAACAACAGCCAATTTCTATTTCAAAGGCCAAACGCTCTCTCCAAACGACATCGGAGAAAAACGCTAAATAATTATGTACCGACTGCTTGAAAATGCATTCTTTCCATTTCCTTCCTGACACCACACTGTTGAGAAGTGTCACCCACAGGTTCCAAGAGCTAGAGGGCTGAGTGGACTACAGACGTGTCGTGCTACTCAGCCACTCTGGGCATCACAACCAAATTTCTCCCTCGAAACACACGCAGCCTTGTGCAGCAAGATGTGAGAAAATCCCTTCTGATTTAGAGTTACGCATTCATACAACAGAACAAGCTCCAAACAAACGTCATCCTTCATCATCAGAAAATACAGGGGATTCTGACCTTGGGAGACTAAAATCAGATGTAACAAACTCTCCGTGCACAGGAAGCAATGAATCTTGTTTGGTTTGGCCAGGTTAGATGCCAGTTACGGTCTTAGGTCAGTATACTTCTCTGCCTTGGAGCCAGAGCCGAACTACGGGCCCAGTTCCGCCCAGCACCGACAGACTGAATGTGCAGAAGGACTTCCTAATGAACTTACCAAATACCGTCTCACTGCCTACGGCACAGCCCTTCGCACCATGCTGGAAGTTTGCCAAGCTCCACACTGCACGTTGGGAGCAACTGAGGGGTGAAAAGAAAAAATTTAAGGAGACCAAGGACTGCAGCATGCCACAGAGTCTGGGCCATCCAGCACAACTCAGCACCCTACCAGACACACCACTTGTTTCAGTGAGAGCTGTATAGGTCCTCATATGGCACAGCTGCTTCCCAAACATGGACACAGGACTGCAGAGAATCCATATCCATTCCCACACTGACCTTCAGCTATGCTGGGGGCTAAACATCCCCAATTAGCCCCATGTCGAGGCACACATCTAGACACTACCTGTGTCCCTGCTTGCCCAGAGCCCCGGTGGCAAAACCATCTGTTTGTGGGCAAGACAGAGCACACCTTTTAGCAGACTCCTCAGGCAAGTCCCCACTCCAGAGGGAGGTGAGCCTGACATCCGCTGCCTGGTGTATACTTCAGCCAGATTAGTGAAAACAGCTGAGAAGAGAGGAGGGGGAGGAAAGTAGGAGGTAGAAAGAAGGAAGATGAGCTGGAGAATGGGAAAACTAAGAAAAAAAGCCACTTTGCAGTTATTATACTTAAAACTTCAGCTCTTCTCCGAAATGGAGGCTCCTCCATTCATTTGGATGGCAAAGTCGATTTATGTCATTTCCCTCTGCTGAGGTTTTGTAGATCATATTTCAAACCCACATTATATTCCTCTGTTGCTGGGTTACCAAATCTGAACAAACAATTCTCTGCAGTCTGCCAAAAGCTGAGAAAGAAAGCAAATGAATGCCTGGAGTATGCATCACCCTCTGGAAGTCATCTTACGGCCCCACGCTGCTACAGATTAGTCACAGGCTCACATACCGTAGACCGAAAGAGGAAATGGTGAACCTCTTAAGTCCGGGGGCAGTACACAGACTTGAGAACTGCTGTTCCCACCCTCCTACCCCCACCTAGTAAAATCAGGCAATTTTCCAAATCATTAGAATTCTCTTGCAGACTAGAAGAAACACGGTCCTTACTCAAAGGGATAAATTGGGTATTAACGCCCCTGAAACTAGCAAGCATGTTCCCATAGATTTTGAAAGGATTAATCAAGATTTGAAATGCGGAAACCGCAACAGCCCACGTGACAAAACACCGATGACCATAGGTTTGAGACTTTCAGTTTCCAGGCAGGATGTCTGCCACATCAGGGGCTGCACAAACTTCCGCTTCAGGGGTGTGGGAACACACAGGTGTCCCCCACTGTGAAGCCCCCCGGGTTCACTCCAGCCCTCAGCAATATTGCTTGGAAGGAATCTTCCCCTGCAGCACCTGTGCAGAGAGGCCACCAGCGTGCAGCTTTCGGTCTAGTGTTTCTTGTGCCAAGACGGTCCGCCCCTGTTCTCCGAACACCCGGGCAGCCTCCCATCCCACCTTCAAGCCCCAGCTCTCAGGTGCCCTCATCTGGGACTACACATCGAAGGATGCCAAATGCAAGGCTCTAACGAATAATTTATTTGTGTAAAGACGAGAAATGCTGCAAGAGAGACTACATCTCAGGACAGACCTCAACCAAAGCCACCAGCCTGACAAAAACGTTGCCACTGCAGCATCCCCAGGAGTGCTAATTCCCAGCAGCCAGGCCAGACAGACCCCGCTCGCTGTGCAGCTGCTGGCTGCGCTGCTCAGGCAGCAGCTTCACCGCCAAGCTCAGCAGCAAGACTAGCTTAAGATGCTCCTCTCATACCCTGTTTGCTGCTGCTTTAACACACCCTAGGTGAGGTAGTACCTGCACAACTATGTGCGACAGGCCTGCGACCCAAACCGGGGTACTGACCTAATTCAAGAACAAAACCAAAAGAAAGAAAAATAACAAAGAAAATCTGGCTCAGTTCCACAGCGTAATTTTACTATATCCCCTCCACGGGACAGCAGACACCCAGCGCTGCCACACTTCCAAGGAAAAAATGGGTAGCAAATTGCACTACTGCTGCCAAACATTGAAACCTTGGGTTTAACTTAATATAGAAACCTAGAAACAAATTATCTAATGTTTGCCGGAGGTCAGGGACAGCCCTTATTCTGGGCCAAGGCACAGACGAACACCACAAACCAAAAGTAAAACGTGAGTTTTCCCCAAGACCCAGCTCTCAGCTGAGACTACACCAGTTTAGGGAAAACCAGTTATGCAGAAACACGGGGGTTTTTTAAAATAATTCCACCTGAAGGTCCTCACTATTCACCCAAATATTTATGGATGTTCTAATACATAAGGTACAGTTAATTTTATCAGAAAAAGCCCAAGAAGGACATTGAGCAATTTCATTAAATAATCTGAAATAATCACTTCAGGAATATTATTTCTTATTTTTAAGAAAGGCAGTTCAAGGCAAAGAAAATTATTTTAGTAACATAAAGCATTACAGGTTACTATTTCCAGTATACCAGGAAAAAATGAAACATTTAATTTTTCACGTTTTGTTTTTTTCCTAAATAAGGATATGTGAGAAAAGTAGCTTTTCCAAAACACAGTCCTAAGTGTCTATATCACTGCAGACATCAGATTAGCGTTAGGCGTGCCTCTATTCTTCATGTAAAGCAACTATGATTTATCAAAATATAAGAGGTTTAATTTACACAGGAATATTTTGCTTACCCCGCCCACAGTTTTCAGTCTGATTTGACAGTGGAGACAGCAAGTGTGTTCTAACATTTGAAGTGTGGCAGGGGTTGGACTCCAAGTAACAATCGCCATTAAGTCCCCAAGACAGATTCACGAAAGTATAACATTTTCTATCGGTATGTGCAAAATTGGTATCAGTTTCCTAAATTCAATTTGCAGTTGTACTTTTCCTATTCTAGAGTTACATCTGTATAATCAGAATTAAATTTCACTTAAACTGGTCTATTTAAAGAAACATTTATTTTATACATTAAACCCTTTGATTTTAACAGTGCTACAAAGTTAGAGGTGATCTCAAATGACATTAATGCCCTTTCCTTTCAGCAGGAATCAATATATCATCTGAATATTTATTAGGAAGAGGTTGCAGAGGCGTACCTGAGGCCTTAGAGGTATTGCGATGGAACGTCATTATTTACCACGATTAAACAGAAAGACTTGGTCAATTCAGCACCGATTCACGAGCACGGAGGGTCTAATCCCAGTCCGTCACGGGTTTGTTAGGCAACTTTAGCCCAGCCGTTTCTTGCCTCTTCGCCCTTATGTTCTTATACACAAAATGAGCACAGCAGTACAACTGGCAAAATGCTTTGATAAATCCGGCGAGGAAAATCACTGCTACTTCAGCAAGCAATCTACACTATCTGTCTACAAGGTACACAGCACTACGTGAGGTAGACAGGAAAGGGAATGATTTCTCCTTCACTTCTGAAGATGCACAGTTAAATGTTACATTAGTAACACATAACATAATGAAACGTTAAACCAGCCTGGACGAAATATAACGTACCCAATTAACTAGTACATATGTAAGTCAATTAAGCAAAGCGAAACTTCTGTCAGCAATCACAGATCCTGTACGCTCCACCTCAACGTAAACTCAAACAGTACAAATATTACAGCCCGGGACACATCACCTCAGCTGCATCATACACCTCCACTCGAGCTTCATGGGAAATGAAGCAGCAGGCTGTTACTCGAATGTTTCTTTCAAAGTCAGCTTGCAAGTTTACCCAGGAATCATCTACAGCGAAGTCATAAAATGGCATCGAAGTCAATACACGATTCTTAGAGGCAAAAAACAAAAACAAGGGCCACTGTTACCATACAAAGAAATGAAGAGACCTGTGCAGGTCATTGCCAGTATTCTCGTAAGTTTGTTCCCCCCTTAAAAACCACAAACCATATACATCACACTAACCGTGACAAACTGATATGTGCTTTTAGACTTTAAGGATAGACACGGTCTACTTATGAACTTTCACATTATTACAGAAATAATTAATCATAACCCCCATGTTTTCCAAGGGTTTAAACATAATTCTACCACCACCAATACAACATAACCACTTAATCAGAAAGGAGCTTTGGACAGCAGCCAGTTTCACAACTGAGCTAGTAGTTGGTTATAAATCTGATGTCTCGAAGCAACTCCAAAATACTGAGCGAAGCAGATAACCTCTTTTTTCAAGCAAACCTTCCGTGCCACATTCCCCAACAAATCATCAGGAAAGAAATAACTGAATCCTCAGACAATCGCTCTTATGAGCCGGAGTGCACAAACAGGTGATGGTATGTATCATCCACGTAAGAAAAAAGTCCCAGCTCAGGCAGGTAGGCAGCCCTGTCATTTATACAATTAGCACCATCAAAAGGGCTTGCAGGGTGACTTACCAGCTGAAACACAGCCTACAGAAAAAACTTTGTTACTTCATCTCCTAGAGGGAGTAAAAAATGAATAAAATGATATGTTTACAACACGATGTAGTATTTCACTGCAAGAAAACCAGTGTCCTATTTCTCTGAACCAGGGGAAACATTTATCATAATCTTTATTACAGTTTGACATTAATTCCCTTTTACAAAAGCAAAGGTGGTACCGAAAATAACAATAACTCTATCTGGGGAGACAGTTTGTATTTCAGTTTTGTTCTGACAAATAAAATGATAGAAGAAATTCAGCACAAAGTACGTCAAAAGATATATGAGACCAAGTCAGCACACATACAAATAAAAGAACAAACTCAGAGAAGACTTGACCCCAGTTAAAAAGGGGTTCGTGTGGAGGCTCAGCAGTGCAAGGACAGAGCAGCTCCCCATTTTCACCAGGACAACTCGGATTGCAAATACCGAGAGTACACGGACATTTTCACAAAATGAGGTACAGCTCTGACAATGCCATTCACACTCACCAAAGGGATATAACAGCGAAGGTTAAGGCTCTGAATTTCTGCCACATCGGGGATTGTGCGGCAGGGAGGAGAACCCGGCCAGAAAGATCTGATGACTATAGCAGAAAAGCCTGTACTTGCAACAAACGGCATTACAAAGTTCCCACGCTCGAAACCTATTTACCTATGGTATGAACAGGGCCGTGAAACAGGGGCGCTTCATACTATCGAACAAATTAAAGCATATCCAAATCTACAATACCCAGCGGGACAGAAGACCGCTGTGTGCTTGCCCCGCACCCTGCCTAATATGGCCTTGCGCCACTTAGCTCTCTCAACGTAGATGAACAAAGCAAGATCTACAGAGACTAAAAGGGCTGTCTTTTAAAAGGCCGCATGAAGTCACAGTTAAGAAGCAAGAGATGGAAAGCAATCCTGTTCTAGTTTGACAGCGGTCTCCCACATTCCCCAAGAACAACTTAAGTAATCCAAGCTGGAGTCCCTTTAGGTTGGAGCTGGACGTGTAGTAAGTCCTGTATGCAGCGCTCCTCTAGTTAAGTGTGGGAAAAACAAGAAGTTGCATAAAACAGCAAAGATGACAAACTCCTCCTCTGAGCATATGTTTCATCATCTGGCTAAAGGTTTACAAGATCTACAGCAGACCAGACTCCTGCACGGCATCACAGGAAAACTAGAGGAGCAGTGCTCTTTCCCTGTGTAGGCTATCAGAGTCCTCGAGCTGTTCCCAGAATTGCCTGCCTCCCAGGTTTTGAATTAATTAGAATGGGACACGCACGCACAAAGCAAATCCTTCAAAATGTTAAAAGCAAAAAGGAGTGAGTCATTGCTGATTCTGGGGGTTTTTTCCTTTTTTTTTTTAATCTCTTTTACAAGCTTCTCAATTGTTACGGCCCTAAAAGAATGAAAAGACAGTATCATCAAGCCTTTTTCCATCTGAAAGTGAAAAAATGTAATGCCCAAACAGACACGGCACAGCCCAGTGACTAAAGCGCTCCCTGTGACCGAGGCAACCCGGCTCGGTGTGTCAGGCACTGCCTTGCTGAATGAGGTCGGGCCGGTCCCATCGCCTCACCATGCCGTGTTTTGCATCCCACCTACCAACTGGGTTTACTGACTTTTCTCTCCCTTGAGCTCAACTCCACAGCTGCCTCCGCCCTCTGACTTCCAAGTTTCTGCTCCTGTATGCTGCTGTAACCGTGCTGGTCTCAAGTGGCTTTAGGAACAGCAGCACATCAGTTCAGCTTGCATATTTAGTTAACAAGTTTATAGCCATGTAATTCGAAGTAATTAACCTCTTTGCTTATGCTTGTTTAGCACAATAAAAGCAAAATAAAGCTTTCTTTACAAGACCAAAAGATACGTAGTATGCAGGAAGGGAGGGCATTCACCGATTTGGGTGATTTTGTACCAGTCTGTTAAAAGGATTTACTTTCCCTTTGAAATATTGTATTCTGATTTTACTTAAAATCCATTTCCAACGGAATAAGCTAAAGCTAAGCCCCACTGGATACAATTTGCACAGGTCAAATAAATCCACCTATATTCACCTCTTAGGCTGTATCAGATGTTTTGCAATCAAGGCAAGGCCTAAATCAGCTGAAAAGCAGCACAAGCGTTGCCTGCGTGCCAAATCACCGAACCAAACAAGACTATAGGCAGACAAGCTCCCATGGGCCACGCTCTACAGTGGGCTGACAGGATCAGCTCATAAGGAACACAAACCACCCGTCTGCATTCTCTGTTCCCCGAGCAGCACTTTTCCCACATTCTACACCTAGAGGAGATCTTGCCCGAGAAAAACTTAATGTGTCAATCGCCTAACACAGCGTTTCTACCGACAAATTTTACTCTCCTGTACAGATTAGAGCTGGAATTTCCCTTAAAAAATAAAGTAATAAAAAAATATGCCAACGGCAGGACCTGCACCAAAGCAAAGCTATGTCAACTGAAGTCTGCCATATCATTTTCGTGGTGGTCCCCAGTGAGGAAGTGATTAGCACCAACGTGAGACTTCTCCTTCCACACAAAAGCCGGCATACGACAGCATCGCCACCGCACCCCGGTCCCGGCCCTCGCACCCCGCCGCCCGCTCGGGTTTCTCCCGGGGGCGCGGTGGCGGCAGCCCCAGCCCCGGGGAGGGACGACCCCGGCCCGGCTGCTCGCCCTACAGCAGCCCTGGAGCGGCCCACCTACCGGACCCCGAGGCAGAACGGAACGGACGGGAAGAGAAAGAAAAGCGTTTACCCGCCTCCCTCCCACATTCCCCTTCACAGGAGCGGGGGTCGGGGCAGAAAGGCCTTTCTTTCCATCCCTTCCGTCTCCTGGCCGGGCCTGCAGCCAGGCGCCGCGGAACTGTCATTTTCGGGAAGCGTGCAACCGCCCAGCCGGAGCCAGGCCGAAGCCTGGGAACCCGCCGGTCGCCCCCCAGCAGCCCCAGGGCCCCTCAACGTGCCGCCCCCAGACTCCAAACCGGCCCCGCTCTCACCGCTCCGTGCTGCCTTCGCCCTTCCACCCACCACGGCCGCGCTCGGGCCCAGGCCGCCCACCTGCCGCCGCCCCCGCCTCACCTCCTTCAGCTGCTCCATCTCGGTGCGGATAGTCTCGTACTCCAGCTCCAGCTCCTCATACTGCTGCTTCAGCTGCTGCTTCTCCTCCAGCACTGCCAGCCCGTACTCCGCCGCCTGGATCTTCTCCCGGGTGGTCTCGCCCAGCTCCTGGAAGAGACGCTTGATCTCGCTCCGCAGCCACTCGGGCTCCGACTCCATCACCAGCCGGGCGTACTCCTCCTCCTCCATAGCCAGCGACATGTCGGCGGGGGGGCCGACGGCCGCCGAGGCGGATGGGCGAAGGGGCGAACGCGCAGCCCGTCTGCCGGTCCTAGCAGCGGCGGGGCCCGCAGGCAGCCATGGCAGGGCCCGCTCGGGCCGCCATCGACGGGCCAGGCGCGCGCTGCTCCCGCCGCGGATCCTCCCTGAATCCCGCCCGCCGCCGCCGCACTCGCCGCAAGCGCCGAGCGCAGTGAAATCATTCAAAAGGCACGGCCGGGCCGGCGCCCTGCGGCACGCTGGGAACGGGAGTCCCCGGCAATCGCCGCGCCGCGCGCCGCGCAGCTCTCCGGACTACAGCTCCCGGCATACACCGTGAAGGGCGAGGGTGGTGGCGAGCGGAGGGGAGCGCGACATCTGCCGGGCGACGCGGCTAGCGCGGCGGGGAGAACGTAGGGTCGGCGGTGCCCGGGGACGGCCCAGCCCGACAGCGAACGCACCCCGGGGACCACCCCCGTGCCCCCGGACACACATTCGGGCCCGGGGCCCGGGACCGCGGGCGCATACTCCGTGCACACGGCCCCGACGGCCCGGACCACGCTCAGGAGGGCTTTCGGGGTGGGTTTGAGAAAGCGCCGGGGTCGGCTCGGTATGAAAGATGGGGCCCGTGCACCTGAGCGTGTGGGGGGAAGACGTTCCGGTGCGGCGGGCGGTGCCACAGCAGCACGGAGAGGACAGAAGGTCACAGGAGAAGGCTGGCGCCAGCCCCGCGCCATACCGAGAGCTGCCGGCATCTCACTGTTCCCGGTGTTCCGCATCTAGAGGCGGAATTCCTGCTGCAAGGCGTTCTCCGCCCACCCACAGGCACCGAACCGTGTCCCCCGCGTCATCCTGAGGATAACCACGGCCGCGGGACAAGGTGTTCCCCTACCGCTGAGCTACCCGATGAAAGGACGGATGGGTCGCCTCAAGACCCACTGCCGTGACCAGCCGTGGGACAGTGACACTTGGGCAGCTGTACTGTGCTGCCTGGAAAGGACTTGCCAGCCTGTGAGGAAAATCCCATCGGCCTTTGCTTCAGGTTACACCCATTGGGCACGGTCGGTGGCAAAGGCACAGGGATCGGGACACCCATTGGGGCACCACGGGTAGAACTGATTCCTAAAGCATAAGGAAGGCTGAACAGAGACAAACCTCTCCTAGCTGGACCATTGCAATTCCTAAGCAGCCCCATAAAGTTGGAGGGTGTGTGCCCCTGTGGCGTGGGGAGATGCTTCACTCCCATGGCCAGGAGAGCCCTGCAGCTTCACCCTCCCTTCATACAGCAAGCGCAGCTTGGACTTTCTTCCAGTGTTAAAAACAATCGGTAATGAACTGGTGAGCAAATAGCAAGCACAATAAAAACAATTACGTGTTTGAGCACTCCGCAAGGTCTCAAACATAAAGCAACGTATTTGCTCACAGCTGCAGGGTTTTTTCAAGCTACTTTGAACTTCTGCCTGTGCACATATCCCTTATCCCTTTAATAAGCTATGTAATGGCTGAATGCTGCCTGTTAGTCACGAAGCTGCCTCGGTCAATTTTTCTTCAGGGCCCTGACGCTGCCTGGAGCTCCCTGTGCATCAAGCGCAGGTGTGTGTTTGTCCCGTGAGCACTGATGTGACATTCAAACAGTCACCCGGACCTTAGAAGTAGCAAAGCAATGTCCTCAGCCTATAGTGTTTATGTGAAATTCCTGTGAAATTCCTTGAGTTTTTTATTTTCAGAATTCTCAGGAAAAGGCATTTTCACTCTCGTGCGCCTCTGTCCCATCACGACTGTCACAGAATGTTTTCGGGGGGGGGGGGTTTAAATATTCTGATTCTTTTATAAAGCTAAGTGAGGAAAATAACAGCGTTACCTCTCCTCCACACTCTGTTTTTCGCTATTGGGATTTCTTCATGGCCTTTTATGTTTTTCTTTTGTCTGCCCAAGTAGGTAGCATTGCTAGTCCCACCCATTCACAACTGATTCATCATTAAGATACTTTTAATAATAAACGTTGTCTTGTTTTCTTTCACCACATACTTTCTGAGCCTTCATTCCAGGTTTTCTCTGCAACTCTGGGCTCAAGCACATTAGCTACCCCTCGGTGCTCCTCCCTCTCCTAAACTGAAGCCTGCATGCAATGACTTGCTCTCAGGACACAGAGCGTCAGTTCACATCCTGAATATTTCTGGGATTACAAGTGAATTGTGACATCTGACCAGTTTGGGGGGTTAATAGAGATGAGCCGATCAACTCGTCAGAGCACAAGGGTCTTCACTGGGTAATTTGTTTTCTACGTCATTTCTAGAACTATAGCTTGTCGCTAGGTTTCACACTTTGTTATTTTATAAACTGCCCGAGAAGCAAAGGCAGAAATTATAAAAACTGCAATAGCTAATTCAAAAGCATTTCTGCCCAGTTTCAGAAAACTGGAGTCACTCGTCAAAGTTAAGGTTCCCATCATCCTTCAAGGTAATGATGCAAGATAATAAAAGCTTGTAATGGGTGGAGGAGTACAGGCTGGCCGGTGCCCATCACCTGCTCCTGAGCACAGCCAGAGACTACTGCCCATTTCCCCCGGTCACTGTCCCCAAACTCCATCAATGCAAAGGCTTAGCCGCCACCCCACTGGTTCGAGGTGTCACGGCCGAGCGTATTTTGGTGATACAGACTTACACGACAGCTGCATATTGTTGCTCTTCTTTTTCCTGTTGAGATTTTAAAGCTATTCACTGAGAACAAAGTGTTAAAATTATACAGGAACCATCTTGAATGCTAAAATAAATTTGGGTAGTGTTTCTTCCACAAGAAAAACACTACCCTCGAGCGGATCGACACTCCTACCAAGCTTAGCGTCATCTGCAAAGTTACTGGGGCTGCACTCAATCCCCACATCCAGATCATCAATAAAGTTGTTAAACAGGACCAGCCCCAAAACGGAGCCCTGGGGAACACCGCTAGTGTCCGGCCCCAACTGGATTTAGCTCGATTCACCACAACTCTCTGGGTCTGGCCATCCAGCCAGTTTTTCACCTATCGAAGAGTCCACCCATCCAAGCTGCAAGCAGCCAGTTTTTCTAGGAGGATGCTATGGGAGACAGTGTCAAACGCTTTACTGAAGTCTAGATGGACACATCCATAGCCTTTCCCTCTCTACTAAGCGGGTTACTTTGTCACAGAGGAAGATCACGTCGGTCAAGCAGGACCTTCCTTTCACAAATCCGTGTTGGCTGATCCCCTTGTCCTGCATGTACCGTGTAATGGCACTCAAGATGATCCGCTCCATAAACTTTCCTGGAACCAAGGTAAAGGCTGACAAGCCTGGAGTTGCTTGAGTCCTTCCTCGGTCCCTTCCGACCCTTCTTGTAGATGGGTGTTACATTTGCTAATTCCCAGTCAGCCGGAACTTCTCCGGTTAACAAGGACTGCTGGCAGATAATTGAGAGTCATTTGGCAAGTTCTTTCACCGGTTCCCTCGTTACTCTGGGATGGATCCAGTCGGGGCCCATAGACTTGCGAGTGTCTAATTTGCAGAGCAGATCACTAACCATCTCCTCGTGTGCTACAGGGGCTTCACTCAGCTACCCATCCCTAAGTTCTGGCTTTGAGAGCTGGTTATCCTGAGGACTACTGGTCTTGATTTTAAAGACTGAGACAAAAAAGGCTGTTAACATCCTTTTTGCTAGTGCAAGGGGTCCTTTGTTCAGCTGTTATTTCAGCTAAACCCCCTTCATCCAGTCCTTTGTATTTGTTATCCCATCTGTTTGGAGCTAGCATTGTGTGACAGCAGTTCCTGTCTCCCCAAGCCCAGCTAGCCCATCTGCTAGGACAGGTCTCGCTGAAGCTGGTGGGCAATCCAAAGCGCTGGAAGATGGGAAAGCAAACATCGGGGAGGACGCACCCCGGAGTTAGATGCTCAGACACGGAGGGTGCAGCTGCCTAGGAAGACCTGTCATCACGAAGGGAATGCAGATGAAGAGATGGGGCTCAGCAGAGTGGTGTGGAGGAGTGAGGACCTGACCAAGAGTTGCATCGTAGCAGGGAATACTGCACACCTACTTTGTTGAAAGCCAGTAGGTCTTGCATTGCTATAAATAGGTTTAATCACATATTGAAGTGCCAAGTGGCTCCCCCAAATATTTAGTCATTAAAAAAATCCAAGGAAAAAAGTTTGTGGGTGCACGATACATCACAGCAAAGTAACTGAAATGAATCCTCCCCAAGTGTGACGAGGACAAACCTTTTCCCCAGCACACCAGCAGCCTTCAGAGTATTTTGCTAACATTTTGACCTACTGCTTAATCCTCCTCTCTGATAGTTGCATCTGCCAATAACTAAGGAAATACTGACAGTAACGGGATGGCTGCCTTAGATTGATTATGGTGTCAGTTGTATGCCTGGATGGCTCTCGATAGAGTCATTGTTTCCCAAGTATGACACTTATGTTTTATTGTTTCAAGCACGGTTTACAATGTTCTTCTGTATTAAAGAATCTGATCTGGCAGCTTGCCACAAGCAGAGATTTTTGGTTTTATTTCAGAATAAAGACAACACGAGATTATAAGGGATTTATCCAGTTTTGGACAAAAACAAGATTCATTTGAAAGTGATATTTTAAAGGCAAAAATGTCACACGGTAAGTGTTCCCTCACCCTATAGCATCGTTGAGTCAATACATACTTTCATGTCTTCTTAAGAACATTATTAGCTGTGATTTCTTTGGAGTAATGGGATCATGCCTTTCATAATTACACTTACTCCCTAGCCTTGGGGTGTTTCCAAGGAAAGGTGAGCATGATCAGACCTGAGACAAGAGCAGAGGGAAGAAAGGGTGTGGAGGTTATTAAGCCGGAGACAAAGAGAAGAGCAATTACTCAAAAAGCCAAAGCTTTTCTGGAAGAATTATCAAAAAGGAAAAGTCATTTCAGCATAGGAACACCAAACAGGCAAGAGAGCGCAGGACATTGATGCCAGAGAAGAAGCAGCCATGTAACTCCCAGAGGTGGCTGTAATGACCAAGAGTCTTATTAGTTGGTTAGTAATAAACCAATATTTATACAGTACTTGATCTTCTGAAAGACAAGGGAAAAACAGGGCAGAAGTAAATAAATAATTGGGGAGAGGATGGCAGCAACAGGCAAAGGTGGGGTAAACCTGTTTCTTTGGCTTTCAGGTGACGACTGTAGCAGGAAGAGCTGACAAAAGATATTGTCTTCTGTTTGTTTTCTGCTGCCCGTTGCCTTTTCCCGCCCTCGCTGCTCGCACGGCACTGCCCGTATCTCTGTGCAGGTCTTATAACGGAATTCCAAGACAAACCATCCCACAATGGGAACCATAGGTGGACTTCCGTGAAGCCAAGCGCACCAGGGCAGGGGAAGGCGGCCAGCAGGGACACCAAGAGGGCTTCGTAGAATCACAGAACAGTTTGGATCGGAAGGGACATTAAAGATCATCTCGTTCCAGCTCCTCCAACTCCGTGGGCAGGGACACCTTCCACTGGACCGCGTTGCTCCAAACCCAGTCCAGTCTGGCCTTGAACGCTTCCAGGGATGGGGCCACCCCAGCTTCTCTGGGCACCCTGTGCCAGGGTCTCACCACCCTCACAGGGAACAATTCCTTCCCAGTATCCCATCTAACCCTGCTCTCTGTCACTGTGAAGCCATTCTCCCTTGTCCTGTCACTCCAGGCCTTTGTCCAAAGTTCGTCTCCAGCTCTTCCGGAACCCCCTTGAGGAACTGGGCGGGGGGGCTCTAAGGTCTCCCTGGAGCCCTCTCTTCTCCAAGCTGAACAGCCCCAATTCAGCCTTTCAGTTTTGGTGGATTCTCAGTCCATGTGACAGCCTTGCAGGAGGTGATCCTGTCCCTCTCCAGGCAGGGACCAGATAATGCTCCTGCTCAGTGGCCAGCCAGGCAGGTCTATGCTGTTTGCATCAGGGCTGGGCCACAGAACGCCATTGCTTTCTCATAGTTTTATAAAAACTACCTAAAAACGGAGGCATCCCGTTTTTCTGCATCAGTGTGGTGGGTATCAGTTCATCCAGGAGAAAAAACCTCTCCGGTTTCTACCTAGGTGTCCAGATTTCAAGAGTTCAGTTTGCTAGTGTAGCTTGCCATGAGGGTGATGCCTTGGAATTCAGATCTCTCATTCTAAGGTGGAGTTCAGGTAGGGCTTGTAGACTTGAATAGGTTTTAAACTTTGACCAGATCATTTCTGAACCTGGTTACAGTTCCACTGAAGCTAATACATCGTTTAGATGAACAAGTAGATCAGGGAAAATTCACGACTAGGTGAAAATGAACTTAAAATCCCCTAGACTGTTCAGTACATGTAGCCTATGTCAGAGAAAAAAAACATTCTTTCTCAAAGGATTAAAACTCATTCTGGAGAAAAAAAAAAAGGAACTGAATGATCACCTTGGAAATACTCAAAGGGGGTTTTAGGAGAAGAAAAGCTTTTTCCTTCTCTTTTACACAACAACCACAGTAAATTCCAGAGAAATGTCAGCACCAATATACTTAATGAAGATTGCAATAATGACTGGAATGCTCTTTCCCTGTTTATCACAGCTATGAGGACTAAAATTCAGCATACTATTGCTCAGTACAGTATATATTTCTCTTTGGTTGAAGTCTCAATATACAGAGTGTCGAAAGAAATTTAAAAATAAAAACCCAAAACACAAAAAAAACCCCAAAATGAAAATCCACCCTGCCAAAAGACAAAAAGCATGAAGGAAACCAGATCCCAGTACCTAAAGGGAGCTGATATCTCCATCCTCAGGCTATTATCACAGGGACTATGAGTGTTGACTTAAGGTGACCTCTGTCATCTGCAACAAAATTTCCAAGAAAAGAGCTGAATCAGCTGATGAACTAGCACAAATGCTCAGATCACTCTGGCTGGTGGGAGAGGGAGAAAGGAGAGAGAAAAGAGAGAGAGAGAGGCAGATTTTCAGATTTCAGCTTCACTCCGGTATTCAAGTCCATCTGCGTTGCCCTCAAAATTACAGTTGCTAGAGCTGCTACTGCCTTCGGTTTTGCTCACTGCCAGTTGAAAATGCTGCTCTTCCCTTCACAGACAGCCATTGCTCTTTCCAGCAGCATGAGAAAGGCAAAGGAAAAGCAACTTCCAGGTGGCAAACTGTCACCTCCAGTGGCAAGAGCCCTTGGTCCCAGGCTTTCACGGCAGAACTGCTGCGCTCTATCTCTCTGCCGTTCCACGCGATGCTGCCTTTAGGTCTCGGGAGACAGACCTTTAACACATCAGACGCAACCCATTTGCAGAAGCAGAGATTCACAGGAACTGCAGTCCCAGTACAGACAGTTGTGAGCAGGTAGCAAAAGCGGAGCTAAAAGAGGTTGTAGTCAGAGAGATATTCCAAGTGAGCCGTATGGACCATGGACACGGGTCTGAGCCGGTGGAAGGCGATGTGGTGTACGGAGCTGAGTGATTCCAGCAGCCAGATAGCTACAAGCTAAAATAAGCATGCTACTGATTATTCTCTACAAAACAGAGAAGGCAATAAAGAGATGTGTAATTAGCCGAGGATGGATGAGCTTCCAAAATTCAGGCCAGAATTAACTAAATTCAGATTATTTGTAGGAAGCGAATGACAGAGAGATAGCTCTCCCTCCTTATCTAAAATATGTTTGCTCCGAACGGGAAGTAGCTTGGAAAGAACAATTTAGGTTTCTCTGTTGCAAATTACGGATGCAAATGCACTTCCCGCTCTGCTGAACTATTGCGGAAAGCGTGGAAGGAAAACAAGGTAATTTGTTTTTGCAGACCAGGAATAAGGTGGGCATTGCTGAAGAAGGTAACGGAGAAATTGCCTAAGACAGAAAAGCTTAACAAGCAGGTCTGGAGGAACTGGCATCGGGCGAAAAGCTTAACATCTTGCTGGCAGAGATGCACGTGGTGTCTCTCTCATATGAGGAGCAGTGGAAGGGTCACCTACATCCTTCCGTGTGCTCTGAAAAAACAGATCGGTTTATTTGACCTGAGCATGCAAAATGAGGCAGGATTAACCCCTCTCTCTTTGCTTTAGCTCCTTCTCTCTAAAATGGGGCTCAAAAGATTCCCTCCCTCCGCAGGGCTGAAAAAAGACGCTGTGAAACCTGCGCTGTGCACCATAGCCAGAAGGATTTGGTAATTTTTAACAGTTATCATGGATGCAGGAGGTCAGACTTGAGTTGCCCACTACGAGTGAAAAGAGAGTAATTTATTAACCACTTAGTCACGGTTGCTATTTGCAACCTGAGAAAGCATATTTTTAATAAAGGTTACCAAAGCTGACAGTCTTCCTCTGCGTTGTAACTTCCACCGGAACACTGAGAGAGGGATCTGGAATGCATATACAGTCCTGGGATCAGCAGGTTTTTAACGGCTAATGCATTTCTGCAGACGTACAAAGTGTCATTTGACATATGTATATTCCACGTGGATCATATTTCCCGGTAACGGGAGCGTAACTGATAGGCTGCTGTGCCTCTTGCAAAGTGTGTGCCTTGATTGGAAAGTACGGGTGTCTTCAATGCCTTTAAGGTGGAATAGAAAACTTGTATCTATGGCAGAGATATGTGGGGTTAAGTAGGCATTAACAACTTAGGCGGGAAAGCATTTTCTGGGGATTAGTGACCATCTGGGAGAAACCGATGGCCTAAGAAACCCTGGTTATTAGTGTATAGGTCATTTCTCAAGGTCATTAGTAGGGCTACAGGGTATGCCTGGATCAGAGTTCAAATATCCGTTCAAAGGTGCCCTCCGGCCCCTGAGGCGTTTGTGCCCGGTTTGCAGCCAGCTGCGAATAAACTGTTACTGGTGAGAAGGTTTTGAAAGCGTTCAGAGACCGTGTTTGAATGAGGGACAAGAGGTTCATAGATCAGGTAAGTTTTAATCTTTTCCGCTTATAATATCCATCAGTTAATTTATTTCACAATGAAGGCTTTACCCTGGAGCTCATTAGGAGCAGTTTTGCTGGTGTCGGTCCTCAAAGATGACCCTACCTCGGTGTCTCAGATTTCTGCCTGGCATATCCACTAGTAAGAGACGTTTCACAAAAGAAGTGGGAATTGCGGGATAACCCACCCAAACGGGGAGATTTTATTGCTTCGGTACAAAATTTGAAAGTTTAAATTTTCAGTATTTTTATACACACACTTTGTGTACATACACATAGGTACGTGCAGGCAGAAAGAGAGAAAGAGGGAAACAATGGGATGACGATGAGGTCCACAGAGCTCTGATCATTCTGGACCAAATGGTTGGACTATTTCACCACGTCTCTCTCGCTCCCCCAGGCACGTGATGCAGCACGGCTTTGGGTTTTCAAGCAGGCCTGACAATTGCAAACATCCTCCCGGTGTTCTGCCTTTCTCTTGAAATCTGGAGCTGAGGCGGGAAACGCCTTGGGCTCATCCCCGGCTCGTCAGCGCTGGGGGAGCTGAGGGCTGCATCAGGGGGCCTGAGGAATCGAGGGGAAGCCGTAGTGAATGCTTGGAAGCGCAGGCCGGGTTTTGGATGGGGTCGAGGGCAGGGATGGGGGGTCCGGATCGGCCCCACCACCCCGCCGTGCTTGCCCCAGACCTGCCCGGCGACCGGTGACGCAGGAGGAGTACGCATGTCATTGGCGAACGGGCCGTGGTATAGCCAATGGAAGCGTGACGCGGGCGGGGCAGCGGCGCCGGGGATCTGCCGGACGCCAGGTGACGTCAGGTGTGGTACCGGTCATCGTTTGGCAGCTCGCTCTGGCGCGTTAAGGCAGGGACTCTGCTGGCCCCAGGCAACCGAGCAGAGACGGTGCCCATGCAGGCTGTGGTGAAGACCATGGTGAAGCAGCTGTCCTGCAGCAGCCCCTGAAGGTTCACGCCTGCAGACATCCACCTGCAGCCTTTGGAGGAGCCCAATGCCCTAGCAGGTGGGTGTGCCTGAGAGAGACTGTGACCCTGTGCTGGAGCAGGTTCCTGGCAGGACTTGTGACCTTGAGGGGAATCCACACTGAAGCAGCCTGTTCCTGAAGGACTGACCCCATAGAAAGGACCCATGCTGGAGCAGTTTGTGACGAACTGCAGCCCGTGGAAAGGACCCACGGGGGAGAAGTTTGTGGAAGACTGTCTCTTGGGGGTGGGACTCCACACCGGAGCAGGGTGAGGAGGAAGGAGCAACGGACAATACATAATGAACTGATGACAATCCTCATTCCACGTCCTGCTGTGGGGTGGTTTGCTCAGAGCCTCACGGAACCTTAGCGTGGCTCTTTCATGGCCGTCAGGCATAGTGGAAAGGTGACAATCCCCCATCCTTCCAGCTTTTACAGAGACAGGAAGCAGGCGTGGAGGCAGGAGTCAGGAGTGGAGGAGATCCTGATCTAAAACCATTCTGGACAGAGGGTGAGATCACCCCTGGAGCTGGAGCAGCTCGATGTGCTCAAAACGCCTTCCTCTGTCAGGGATGTCAGGGGTGTCACTTGGGTCCTCCCTTCCCCTTCTCTCCCCAGCGAAACAGCTCACATCTCTCCATCTCTCCCTGGTTTGTGGCCTGCTCCATCCCACATCTCACTCAGCAGCCCCACAGTGGTCCGGTCCCAGATTGTAACTGCCCCGTCAGGAACGGGCACTGGCCGTGGAGAGATGTGAGAGGGGCTGTCAGAAGACTGCCTTCTCCTGACATGCCAGGTGGAGACCAACCACAGTCCAGGAAAAGGAAGAGTCTTCCTGGCTGCAATATGGAGTCTCTGTAGTGCGCTGAGGGGTTTCCTGGGAAAAGCTCCTGAAGGGAAGAAGGGCGAGAGACACAGGAGCCACACGCATTAGGGGAAGTTTGTAGCCGTTTAATGCGGTGGTTTCCCAGAACAGAACCGTGTCGGTGCTGATGGGTCAGGGGTAGGACACGAAGTAAGAAGGGAGAGCGAGCAGTTTTTGCTGGGTGGGCAACCAGGCCTCAAACGATGAATTCCCGGGTCTCCCACGTAGCCTCGTTACCTTTCCTGCAAAGGGGGGACACCGTGAGCGGTGCTGACAGCCAGGGAGTTCACCTCTACAGAGCTGCTGCTGCTGCAAACCCTGGACCAAACTACACGCCCATAAATCTTACAGCAGGTGATGGGAGGGACAGCTCACCTGCGCTTCCACCACCAAAATCCCCCGGCAGAGGCTATGGCCACAAGAAGCAGCACTGCAATGGTGATGCTGACGGCTGGAGCTCCGCTGTGGTTTTCTGGGACAGGGAGAGAAGAGGGCGACTGTGTGAGGGTGGCAGCGCCAGTCAGGAGCTGCCCGTCACAGGGCCAGCGGCCGCTATCTGCAGCCTGCACCCNAAATCCCCCGGCAGAGGCTATGGCCACAAGAAGCAGCACTGCAATGGTGATGCTGACGGCTGGAGCTCCGCTGTGGTTTTCTGGGACAGGGAGAGAAGAGGGCGACTGTGTGAGGGTGGCAGCGCCAGTCAGGAGCTGCCCGTCACAGGGCCAGCGGCCGCTATCTGCAGCCTGCACCCCATCCCCCACGGGTGGCACTCACCCCATGGGATGAGAAGGGTGCGGTTGCCCAGGCTGTGGTGGCGCACACGGCAGACATAGCTGTGCCCATCACGGGGGGCCACGGCCAGGACGCTGCGGACCTGGTAGGTGAGGTCAGCGTTGGGCAGGATGGTGCCGGTGCTGAGCACCGGGCCCGGAGGCACCTCCGAGCCGTCCCGCAGCCAGGCCACGCTGATGGGACGGGGGTAGAAGCCGGTGACGTGGCAAACGAGCAGAAGCTGGCCCGGGCCGGGGGTGAGGGCGAAGACCGTGGCCACGGGCAGTTCTGGGGAATGAGAGCAAAGGGGTGGGGCAAGCCCCGGCGGGGGCACGGCTTGGCCCCGGTGCGGGGGGCTTTGGGGCGGCTGTTGCAGGGTCAGGGTGGTCTTACCTTGTCTCTCCAGAACTGCCCTCCCGTAGTGCAGTAACACCTCCATGTCATCGACACAAGTATCGTTGAAGATAATTTCCACCAGCTCACTCAAGGCGGTGTAGTTCTGGAGNTTTGCCCCCAATTTTCTCTTTCATGATCTTTGCTGTGTCAGTCCTGCAGCTCCAGTAAATTTGGTGGCAGCTCCCTGACATGCAGAGGGGTTCCCTGTGCCAGATGGCAGAAGCCCCAAGGGGTATTTTTGGTCTTCTGCCCTACCCACTCCTGCCAGCCCCAGCAGCTGCAGCGTTTCAGGAGCTGTTGCACCCTGTGAGACACCCCGCAAATGCCATCCTGATGGGGAGGAGGCCACAGATGGAACCTGGGGAGAAGGACCAGGGCTCTGGCAGGGGTCGTTCCCATACTCACAGCGCTGTTTCGTCTGCTGAACTTTGTCGTGCACAAATCGGATCATATTGCGCAGAGCGACTCTGTACTGGGACAACATCTTTTCCCCGTCACCCTCGGCTGCAGCCTGGCTGGCCCAGGGCCAGTGGAAGTGGATGCTCCAGTTGGCAGAATCCAGTGTAAAGAGGGGTATGTCCCCTACGACTGCCACGCATGACACCTCGGCAGAGCTGATGCTGGCAAAGAAGCCGGTCAGGAGGTACTGGATAACCTGTGGCTCTGCTAGGAGAAAGGATGGAGATGGGAAAGGGTGCAGGAAGGAGATGTGTGGAGGTGCTAAAGGGGAAACAGGGGAAGTGGAAACGCTGGAGGGGGAACAGGGGATTCACACTAGATAATAAGAAAGAAATTTTTTACTGTGAGGGCTAGTGAGACACTGGCACATGTTACCCAGACGTACGCTGGATGCCCCATCCCTGGAATCATTCCAGGCCAGGTTGTTCAGGGCTTTGAGGAGGGAAGGTGTCCCTGCCCATGGCAGAGGGGTTGGACTGATTGCCTTTAAAGGTCCTTTTCACCCCAAATTATTCTGCGCTTCTATGATTCTATGCTCTTCATTCTGCTCAGGGTTGCTTTCCTGTGTGAACTTCCTCTGATTTCACTGCTCTTTTTCCTTCTCCATTTTACTTTCAATAAAGTGCTGTTTCCTGCAGAGGATTTTAGGCATTTTGCCCCTCCCCTCCATGCCTCCCTCCTGGCCAGTGCTGCTGTCTGACCGTGCAGAGCAGACGAAGGGGCACCTCGCTGCTCATTCAGGGCGGTGTCCCCCCAGGACAAGCACCTGTGCCAGGACCTCTATCTGCCAAAGACCTGCACACGGTGCAGAGGTTACGGAGGCTGGTTGATAGGAAAGGGCATTTTGTCCAGGTTTGGGGCTCCCTGATAGGGCCAGGACATCAGCCCAGAGATCAATCCTGCCTTTCCGTGTCTGATGCTGCCTGCCCCGGAAGCATAAGGTCTCACGGGGTTGTGGTAAAACACTGTGTGACAGCAGAGCCCGAAACACCCTCTTGCAGGTGCAGCTCCCTCACGAACGAGGGGCTGCTGCTGGAAGGGGCCCCCAGCACCATGTTGGAGCTGAGACCTGCCCGGCACCCGTGGGCTCCCTGCAGGGGGAGGACATCTTGGGGGGAAACTCAGCACCCAAGGCCCGGCTGGGGACCACTCTTGTCTCTTCTGCTTGTGTGCCCGAGGCCCTGCGTTGGAGCTGGTGGGGCAGAAGTCCTGAGCTGGAGGCAGGAAGAGAGAGGGTGGTCAGGGACAAAGCACGTTTGGGTGGTGCACGGTGGGAGGTGGCCCTCTGATGCTGGGGATCATTTGCCCCTCCCTCCCCCCCACCCCCCCAATTCGGCACAGTGGCCTGGCCATGCCTCCCCTGAGGAGAACTTGTGGGGTCCTCTGAGAGGGCGGGGGCGTGAAAGCAGTTGAGGTGAGCCAGAGCTCACACTTACCGTCTGGGTCTGCCCACACCCCAGGGAGGAGAATCGGGAGAAAGAGGAAGAGGAGGACGTGAGGGGGCCGCATGGTGCATGAGGCAAGGCTGAAGAAGCAGCAGCAGTGACCGTGAGAGGAGGAAGAACGCGTGGGATCCCAAGCTTCAACCCAGCCCAGCAGTCACCGCGGCGGCTCTCCACCAATTGGAGAATGAACGTGTCAGGGAGGGGCCCAGAGGTCCCGAGCTGAAGGCTGGGGACCTGTGGGAGGGACAAAAGCAGACATAAGGTCTCCAGCGTGAAGGGCCGTGACAGGCTGGGGCTGGGAGAAGCCCAGCCAGAAGGAGAAGGCAGGGAAAGAGAGTCCCAGGAAACAGCACTAGGGAATAAGATATTCAAGGATCTAAGCTGGGTTCTCCTGACTACCCCTCCCCACAAATTTTACATTGTCCTATCCCTGTTCGTGTGGGATGCATCAGCTCCAGTGCAGGTGACAATGGCTTTTGGATTTCAGACCTGACTGGGGAAAGGTGGTTGCTGTCCTCTCAGCCCCCACATAGGGAGAAGGGATACTTTGGCTCACCCCCCTCCCATTCCTGGCACCTCCAGCTCAGGCTGCTCCTGCATCGCTTGCCTAATTCTGGGGATGGGGCTCCCAAGGAGGAGGTGGCAAGCCGTTCCAGCTAGTCCCAAGCTGTAGGACACTGCTGGGGAGCCCCAACTCTGTTCTAAACACCTGGGGATGGGCCTGGCAACTCCCCTTTCCTTCCCAGCGGGTTTGGTGAGGAATCCGGTCCTCCTCCCCAAGAGCCCCCTGTGCATGGGAACGGAAATGGTGGGAGCCATCCCCCTGCTCTGTCCCCCCTGGCGTCAGTGTCCAGTGCCGGAGGGATGATGGGGTGACCAGAGTCAGCCTCTCCCCCGCAACGTCCCTGATCGACTGCTCCTCCCCGACTCCCCCCCTCAACATGCAGTTTCTCTTCCCCTTTTTTGGGTGATGCCTGCCTTGGGGGTGCAGGCAGAACCAAAACCACAGCCGAGGGCAAGTCTGAGTGGTACGCCTCGGTAGCATCCAAATACTGAATCCTTTCGCTTCCACGGAGCTGTCCCAGAGAGAAGTAGGGATGCTGTTGTGGCCTGATAGGCCCAGAAATGGCCCCAACTTCCCCAGCGGCGTGACACGGGGGATGCCCGCCTATGCCACCAGAAAGTCCACATCCCTACCCCTAGTCCGAGACCCGAAGGAGAGCGTTTGGCCGGCAGGATGGCAAAGCGCAGCCAGGGAGGGAAGAGACGAGGGGACTTTTGTCTCTGCAGTCCTGTGAGGTGATCGCTTGTCCCCACGGTCTCCTCTAAGATGACCGTCGGTCACT
>VZRV01006903.1:19217-146890 GCA_013398115.1 Falcunculus frontatus | reverse complement strand
AATAAATATTTAAAATTATTATTATTGTTATTATATCAAACCCTGTCATTTCCTGGCAGATTGTAACCACTGTCTGGTGACTTCCTTTTTTTTTTTTAATAACTTTCCGGGTAAATTTCTACTTATACTATTTATCATGTGCTTCTATGGAAAATACTGATAATTCTGGAAAACAGCCTTCAAAGGGAAAGAGTGAGCCTTGTGAATCTTAATTGATTCATAATTAAGTGTGGATCAGATGCTATTCCCAGAATAATTTGTCTGGTTTGAAGTATGGTTTAAGATTACTTTTTTTTAATAGGAAAAATTAGAAAGGAAATCTTTCTTTAGGGATTTCTGAATCTTGTTATATTTTCTTTGGCTGTTTCTACCTGCTTGGCCCTTTCCTGTGGATATCCAGCTTGGGTGGGGCTTGGAGCAACCTGGGATGGTGAAAGATGTCCCTGCCCATGGCTGGGGGTAGACTGAGAGGAGCTTTAAGGTCCCTTCCAACCCAAACCCTTCTGTGATTCCAGGAATAGCATTGAGAATGGGGAAAAAATGAACAATTGGAGGTAAAACTAAAGGAATCATCAGCTTAAATGTTATGATGATGAATTATTGGCTTTCTTTAATGGGCTTAGCTCATACTTTTTGATGATGTTGAACATTCCACACTCTCTTTAGATGGCTTTTGTGCAATATTGAATTCCCAAAGTATCCAGCTCTGCCTGCAGCTCTCCAGGGAGGTGCCTGGGGGCCTTGAGCTCCCTCTTTGTGCAGCTCTGATCCCCCCGAGCCCTGATGTCACAGCAGCTGTGTCCCAATCGCTGTCAGTGGAGCTGAACTAAGCACTTTGTGTCGAATAAATGCAATTTCCAGGCCTTGATGCATTTCCCCTTCACACCCCACCTTTCCCACTCTTTTTTTCCTACACTCCCTGACTCCTGCTCCAGGAGATTGATGACCTCTCCTGTCTCCGATTCAAACACCTCTCTTGGCCACGTGAACTGTGCAGGTTGTGCTTGTCTTGCTGGTGCCTTCCAGGGAGGGAAACAAATGAGGAATAGAGACCAACCAGTAGCCACAGAGGTCAGGAAATATTTGTTTTGCTTCTGGCAGCAGCAGCTGCATCCCCAGCACCGGACAAAATCTCCTGGAAAGCTCCTTCTGTCTGGTGTGCATTCCATGGTTTCACACGGTCAGGCTGAGAGCAGGAGATGGATCCTCAATTAATGAAACCCTTGGAAATGAAGGAAGGGAAGAGCAATATCCATTTTTACACAGAGGGGGTGTTGATGCAGAATCTCAGATTCATTTAGGTTGGAAAACACCTCCAAGATCGAGTCCAAGCTGTGCCCAATCCTCACCTTGTCCCCAGCCCAGAGCACTGAGTGCCACCTCCCTGGGCCTTCCTTGGGCACCTCCAGGGATGGGGACTCCAAACCTCCCTGGACAGCCCCTGCCAATGTTTAACAACTCTTTCCATGGTGAAATTCTTCTTTATGTCCAACCTGAGCCTCCTCTGGTGCAGCTTGAGGCTGTGTCCTCTCACCCTGTCACTTGTCTGGGAAAAGAAGCCACCCCTGCACAGTAGGGGGAAAATTAAGCCCAGCCTAAAGCCATGAGTTATTCCAAAGTGGAGAGCATCTGGAAGCAGATGTGTGAGTTACTTGTGTCAATTAAAAATACTGTCCAGCCTTTTTTTTTTTTTCCTGTGGAATTTGGCCTAAAACTGTAATTCTCATCCTCAATTTCCCATTTGGCTCTGCCTTATGGCAGCTTGAGCTAAATATTGATGTGCCTGAGTTGGATTTCATTGTGCTATTAGAAGAATGCAAGAAAATCAGGATTCCTTTGAATTTTCTTGAAAAAAATGCTGTCTTTTCCCAGTTATCTCATGCTTTCCTCCAAGTTTTTTGCTAGCTGAGCCTCCAGCTTGGTGACAGGCAGCATCTGCTCCCAGCCTGGAGCTCTCCATGGCTGGCTGGGGAGCAGGTCCTGCCATTCCCCCTGCCCTGCTGGGAGGGAGATTCAATTTTGGCCATCTGGCTGCTGTCTCTTAAGAGCAGAGAAATAAGTCAAAGACCTGAGAATTGGCAGCTGGAGGGGCTGACAAGTGGATGTGTGACTGTGTGAGGAAAATGGACTTTTCAGAGCTGCTTTCTGTGCTAACCAGAAGACTTTTTTCTTTTTATTATTATTCTTTTTGTAGGCTGAGGATTTTGTTTTGAATTTTTCATGAGCTTCTGTGGATTATTTGGGTTTTACATTATTTTGACCTTTTGGCCCAAAGAGGAAGTTGCATTTCCCTTTCTTGATGGATAATTGCACATTCTGTTTTAAAAGCCGTTAAGTAAAACCCCACCTTGTACTGGTTGAAATATCGTTCTTTTCTGTATGAGAACATGGAGAATTTCACACTTGGATCTACATTTCACTCCAGTGGATCCTCTATTCTTAGGCTGTATCAGATGGAAAAGGAGGGGATTGAGAAAAATGAGTGATTTTTTTTTTTTAGGGTAAAGTAGATGGAGCATGGCCTAGCCAGGCACATGATACTGATGCAGGTAAATCATGCAGATAAATGATAATTCCCCTGCTCATCAATTAATAAGAGGTATTTCCCCTCCATTTCAAGCTTTGATTGGGTAGCTAAGACTTAGAAATCAAAACCAGTTTATTCCACTGTCAATTATGATAATAGACCTTTGTCTTCTGCCTCTTCACAGATCAGTAGCAATTTATCATCCACTTAATTGCATACAAAAAAATTCTGTTCAGCCTTGAGTTAACCAGGAAAGCAGATCCTTCCCTTTGATCCCGAGGATATGAGCTGCAGTGGGGAATTTTCCTTGCTTTCTCCTGCCTCAAAGCCAGACCTCACCTCATGACTCACTTGCTTGAAACGAGCCCTGCTTAAACAAAAGAGAAATTAAGTCAGGAGGCCCATGTGAGGATGATTCACAATTCAAATTAAAAATTGCCTCGTCATTTAGTGATATCAAACCAACGTGCATCCAGATCTTTTTGGCTTCAAACACTCCCCTGGTGAATAATTCCATCCTTCCAGCTTTGCACTTCTTTTACTCTGCAATTTCCAGGGCAGATGTCCCTGGAGGAAAAGCTGCTGCCGAGCTCCGTGCTCTGGGGTTTTGCTAATTAAAGGTTACCAAATGCTTGTTGGAAAGTTCAGGAGCAAGAGACAAAAAGCTTCTCTGGGAAGTGGGAGAGGGATGTGAGAAGTGGAGTGGGATTCTTTAGGGGCAGGGGGGGCCAGGTCTGGGTGATCCCGCTGCAGATCCCGGTTTGAGGTCACATCTGGAAGCTGAAGGACTGAGGGAGCAATAGGAGGAGTGATACCTTTGGAGAGGTGTTGTATCCATGGATGCAAGCACAGCATCCTGGAATATCCACTCCCATCCTCTCAGCTTCCTCAGGTGTGTTCAGTGCAAGCATTTGCTCCTTATGCTGTTTCTGCACATCTGAACTTGCTGTGTGCTCACTGCTGGAGAAATTACATGGATGTATGTAGAATCACGTGGTTCGGACGATCGGGACAAACGATGACAGATCTTTGGAGTCAAAAGTTGTCTTGAAGCAAGCGATTTATTGCTAGGGTGTGGGTGAAGAGGCCCTGCAGAGAGCTGCCAGCCACAGCTCTGGGCAGGGCCGAGGTAGAGAGCTGATAAGAAGAAGAGATGGCGAAGAGGCGCCGGTAGAGAAGAGAAGACAAAGAGCGGGAGAGAGACCAGACTGGAAACTCCTGATCCTTTTATCTCTTTCTACTGAATATTTTAGTCTACTTGACCAATCTGGTATAAGATACAGAGTCCTCTAGCATTTACGTACAGCCTATGAGAATCCTTACATTACCATACTGTCTTGTATTTCAAACTCTAAAAACTGCTTTCTGGATCCCCTGCCAGGTTGGCAGGGTCTGCTCTGACCCTTGGACCTGTCTGCAAGCAGAGGGTATTGTTCAATCAAGAAGGGGGCTACCTTCAGCAGCCATACCATTGTTTTCCAGTTGTTCAGTAACTGAGGTTTGGCATTTCAGATATCGAACTCTGCCCTTAATTCTATTTCACTTATAGGTTTCATATTCTCCAAACTTAGACAATCATATTCACAAGGCTTTCCTGTTTCATCCTCCCCAGCAGATGTATCCATCCAACATTCCTGAGAATTCCCTTTGTCCTTTCCAAATGCTCCTGCTGTGCTGTGCCATGCCCCTGGTGCAGACTATGGATGTGTTGAGTCTCTCTTTAGATAATACTTCATAGAAGCCTGAATCCCGGTAGCATTTTCCATATGAGACTGGAAACTCTGATTTTCCAAGGAGATCAAACCCCACAGCAGTCTCTGTGGAAGCACTGCTGGGAAACTTTTCCCATTTAGCTCAAGCTGGAAGTGCAAAAAAGTGCTGGAAAACTTTTCTCATTTAGCTCAAGCTGGAAGTTCAAGGAGTGGCCAAATGCCAGCTCATAAACACAGGAGGTACCAAGTGAATAAAAACCCACCCTGAAGCTGCACAGGATGTGGAATTACAGCACCAGGCACATCCAGGTGGGAATCCAGGAGCTCTGGGGTTGCAGGGAAGATGGACAGGAGCTGAATGCCTCCCTCAGAACCCACAGCACTGAATTTTACGGGTGTTGTGTAATGCAGGGGAATTTCTTCCCATCAGGCTGATCTATTGGAATGTAAACCAGGAAATGACTCCTTGGAGAATGGGGAGATGCAAGGTTTGTTAATGAGAACACATTAAAGTCAGTCCATTGACCTGCCAACATATACTAGTTCTATAGCTGATGTTACAGCAAATATAAATGATAAAAATTTGGTCTTCTACCTGGATCTAATTTTAAGTCAGTTTATTCAGTAGCAGACTGCAGGCAGGGCTTGCTTCTGCCTCTAGGTCAACAAAGGCCTTGAGCTTATATTAACACAAAAAAAGAGCTTTATTCATTTAGATGATTATTATGTGTTAGAGAGTGTCCAGGGAAGAGAATGGAGCTGGGGAAGGGGCTGGAGCAGCAGGAGGGGGCTGAGGGAGCTGGGAAAGGGGCTGAGGCTGGAGAAAAGGAGGCTCAGGGGGGACCTTGTGGCTCTGCACAACTCCCTGACAGGAGGGGGCAGCCGGGGGGGGTCGGGCTCTGCTCCCAGGGAACAGGGACAGGAGGAGAGGGAACGGCCTCAGGCTGGGCCAGGGGAGGCTCAGGGTGGACATCAGCAGGAATTTCCCCATGGAAAGATTGGGAAGGGGCTGCTTAGGGAGATTTGGAGTCCCCATCCATGAAGGTGTCCAAGGAATGTCTGGAGGTGGCACTCAGTGCTCTGGCGGGGATTGATCACAGCTTGGACTCAGTCTGTGAGATCTTTTCCAACTTGAGTGTGTCTCTGTGCTCCCTGTGGATGAAGCTCTCCAGACAGACCCTGGGCTTTGTTGCCTCAGTCCAATTGGCTTCCAGTCCTGTTCAAAGTGAACATTTACTTCAGGAGCAGCCACTGTGCACTCTTCCTTCACAGTGATAGAAACCCTGCCTATATCTAATGAAATATGAAAGCTCCTATCTCTTATTCATGGCTTCTGAAAGTTACTCAGCAGCAATCTCCAAATCCACCCCTGCAAGTAGCTCACTCTACAATTTATGTGACAAGGAATGACATGCAAACATCTTTGGAAGTTAAGTATTTGTGTTAATTATTGAAGAGAGACATTCCAAGTGACAGACTGGATGAATGCTCTCCGGAAATCCTCCAGTCCTGTGCTGAGGAAAAGGAGACTTAGGGAAGCTCTGGGAAATATTTAACTTGAGAAGCCGTAGTCATTCCAACCCTCTGCTGTGGGCAGGGGACACCTTCCACTATCCCAGGCTGCTCCAAGCCCCCTCCAGCCTGGCTTTGGACACTTCCAGGGATCCAGGGGCAGCCACAGCTTCTCGGGGAATTCCATCCCAGCCTCTCCCCACACTCACGGGGAAGAATTCCTTCCTAATATCCGACCTAAATCCTCATTTGGTTTAAAAATATTCCTCTTTCTGCCCATGGAAAAGTCCCTCTGCCTCTTTTTCACAAGCCCCGTTCAGGTATAAGGAGGCCACACGAAGGTCTCCTTGGATTCTTCTCTTTTCCAGGCTGAACAGCCCCAGCTCTCTCCAGAGGAAAGGTGCTCCAGGCCTAAAAAAATCTCCCCACTACTGTAATTTCTGTCAGTCCGTGAGGTCTGTGCTGTATTTATAAATATTGATGGAGTTTGGGCTCTCCTTCCAGTTGGTCTGAGGGTGTCTATCACCACATTCCCTTCACGAGGAGAATCTTCATGGAAGCACAGAAGTGAACAAATCTCCCAGATCCTCCTTTCCAAATTTGTATAATGATAAAGGAAGAAGCTTTTGCTTCAAAGGTCTTATCAGCTGCTATTAAAATTCCTTAGAAATAATCCCATGCGCTACAACGCTGTTTCATACCTTTTCTATTCCAGCAGGCTGCAATATTCCCAGAAATAATAAAATATCATAGCAAGGAGATCTCATGTGGCAAAATTTCAAGCTCTTACAGCCCCTTTTTTTTGAACTCATTTGAAAATATCCCTTCTCACACCCTGACAACTCCTCCCTGACAGGATCTGTAGCATTTTTCGTGTCATCCTGCTCCGTGGCAAAGGCAAAGCTGTGTCTTCCAGGGAAGAAAACATCCACTGGACATGAGAACCCTTTCAGGTTTTTGTAGGAACACAACAATCTCAGGAACACGGGAAGATGCCACGGGGAATGTGATTTTCAAGCTGAATTTTTTTTTTTTCTGCTTCAGTGCTTTGAGTGAGTTTGTTCCCCTAATTTGATTTGTTATGTGTTTGTTGTAGCTCGAAGCCTGGTTCTTCACAATTGTGGAAATATAAAGGCCACGTCAAGTAATTTTCTGCTTTAATTTCAAAATATAACTTCTTTTATCTGCTGGTGTTTGGTGATAAACATCAATATCATCATCAAGACCACTCACAAGATAGTGGTGCGTGTGATAATAATTTAAATTCTGTAGAATTTATATGGAAAATTGATTGAGGGGTGACACTGTACAAAATTAGCCTGAATATTTACTTTGTGTTTTCTAATTAAGCAGCTTTCAGTGCTGAATGAAAGCAATGAAAAGACTCCTCTACACAAATTTTTATCAAGGTTCTCAGGCAGTTTTTCTTCCTGAATTTGCTTCCTGAATATTAGAACTAAATCAGTATGTTTGATTGTCGAAGGAGCTACGTATGTGTATATATATATATAAAAAAATAAATATATTTGTATGTATAGATAGATATATATAAGCCCACTAATGGAAGTGCCAGCATTTGTGTGGTTGTTCTCTCTAAAAGCAACCTGATAATTTGACTTATTTGGGGTTTTTCAAGGAGCTGAAGTCCCTTCCTTCTTCATTCTTGAAAATGTCTGTGTTTCTTCACCCATGAATAGGATTTCTATGTGTTTATGCCTCTCATGCACTTTTTCAGTCCCTGGCACTTTAAAAAAGGGAACAAACCCAGATGTTTGGTCTCCTGGATGCCCATTGTTGATATATTATTGTACTTGTAGAGGCAATAAAAATCTTTATAAAAAATGTGTTTGTAACTTCCCACGCTGAGAGTTTTTGGAGAAGTGTGACTCAGTGTTATCTTTTCTGATACTTGGCCTAGTGATAATGATTTGTAGATATCCAGAGAAAAATCATCATGGTGCAAGATTTGGAGATATTTAAATATGACGATCTATTTAGGCTGCAGTGGTGGAATGGAGCACACCCTGGTTCCTGTGGCATTACAGGAATTTTAGGAGGTTTTTTCATTTTATTTTGGCCACGGAAATCTTGTGCTGTTTCAAGGTGGTGCTTTTCGTTTATTTCAATGAAAATAAGGTTTTTTCCCAAAGCATTCAGGCTGACCCAGGGGAATGAAATGCTGGATTTTCTCAGCCATGGGTGCAGATTGTGCCAGGAAAAACCTTCTCCACACCAATTTTTCCACGAGTTAGAAGCTGGCTGAAGCTTTGGTACCCAGCAGTGTGTGCACTTGGACTCTGTCAGGAATTTTAGCTCCTGGGGAAATCTCTGTGTGTTTGGAATGTCATTCATGGAAGGGACTCCACATTTGTTTGACATCCCCAAATCCCACTTTTCTCAGTCCTAAAACTTAGTTTTAAAATTGCTGGGTGTTCTGTGAATAGCAGCTTTTAGTGGAGTCTCACATGGGACGTTCCCATCTGTGGAATTAGCTTTCTCAGGACATCCCTAAATCCACAAATTCACCTCTGTACAAACACAGCGGGAGATGAGAATATTCCCTGGTGGGATGGCTGATTCTTGTGTTTAGGAGCTCCAGTACCTGAATTTACCTTGCATCAATTTTGTGTCTTTAGCATTAATTATTATTATGAATTTTTAACTGATGCCTTCCTTTGTGCCTGGGTAATTACTGAAAATCATGGAATTATGGAAGGGTTTGGGTTGGAAGGGACTTTAAAGATGGTCTTGATCCATCTCCCTCCATGGGCACGGAGCTTTCCCCTAGACCAGGTTGCTCCAAGTCCCATCCAATCCAATTTCCATTACAATCAGCGCCAATCTGAATTATTCCATATCCAGGGAATTACTGGAATCCCAACAAAAGGATCAGTCTTTCGTCTACTCACTTTTCTTCCTTTTCCGTTGTACAAAAGCTCCTCAGTGCTGTGCTGGCTTTCAATAAGGAATGAAGCTCCAATTGTCTGTGAGTAGCTGATATATCAATTTAAATATATTTGGCCATTAATTAAGCCCCCTTCTTTTTGCATGCAAATGGATTTCTCTCCAGGGAATTAATTACAGAACAAATTTCAAGCTAATCTATCTTTGCAGTCCAATGCAATATTGTGCTATAAAACCCACTCTCAAAATGAAGCTGCTCCCATTTAATGAATTGCTATCAAATTTTTCTAAACAATTTGGTACAATGCAGTTAAACAAAACCAGGAGTCAGGCTAAAACTGACTCCTAAACATCCCAGTGCAGTGCAGTGGCTCTGGTTGATAGGATTGCACAGGGATTTGGGAGAAGAGCTGATGAATTCAGTGATGGTTGTATGTTTCTTTGAAATGGCATATTGAAATCTGGATTTAATTTGGATTTTTTATATTATTGACTGTAATAGTCATTTTTCCATGGAAACAGATTAAAGCTCATACTCCCAATTTTATTTTATTTTTTTAAATTCTACCATATCCATCTTTTTAAAAAACTGAATCTCCCAATAATCCTTCTATTCAAACTGATAGTGATTATTTCTCTCGGGACATGAATATCCTTTTCCAGGAATATCTCTTCTCCTGGAATGAGGACTAATTTGTTCTGCATCCTTGACCCTGCAAAACCTCATCCATGTACTTATATTTAGTAATGTCAGGAAGAGTTAGGCCTGGTGAGACTTTGCTTTCTGAGTCATCCAACTTTCTTCAAAGACATGGAAAACTGTTTGGATGTCTTAGAGTGGTACCGAAACCACACCATTTTTGGCAAGAATCTCACGCTCTGGAAAGAAATTAGGATGAGTGATTTGATTTCTTTTGAAATATTATGATGATGTCGAATAGTGATTAAAAGTATTGGTGTGAAGAACTCAGTGGTGCAGTGCTGGTGCAAGCCCTTCCAGGCCCTGGGAATGCCCCCAGCCATTCCCATGTTCTCCACCTCCCAAGCCCTAAAGACAAGGAAATGTTGGAGCTGTTGTCTGGAGAGATGAGAGGGTGCAACATTCAGTGTAGTCCCTTCTTTCGTGATCTGGCTGTGCCTGTGCTCATTGGAAAACCTTCCTTTCCTTCCCATTTGATGTATTTTTGCTCTGAGCATTGACCTTTAGGCAACTTCATTAAGTGGAATCACTTTCCATTTGCTGCTGCTTTTTAACAGCTTTCTGTTTTACTTGCGTTTTCCTCCCCGGCAAAGGTTAAGTAGAGGTGACCCCAATCCCATTTCCCTCCTTCCCCACTTCACTCTGTCCTGGCACCTCTCTCCTCCAAGGGAGGATTTATCATTGCTGAGCTCATTTAGTTCGGGTAATAACACAGAGTCTGCTCTTCCATTTCCTTCTCTGTCGCTTTCCCAACTCCAAACCCGTGTCCTCTGTCATTCTATTATCACTTCTAGAACAACTAGAAGTGAGTGACTAAAAGATTTGTTTGTAAATGGGTGCTTAAAACTGTTTTGCAGCACAGTTTGTGGCATTTTAGCGCACACAGTTTTTTGTGGAGCTTCTTTTTCGTGAGAGTTTGTGGAGTAGCTTCTGCTGACCACCTTCACTTATTAATTTGTGGTTTTTATCTGCCTGGAGAAGAGGAGGTCGTGTGGAGACTTCAGAGCAGCCTTCCAGTATCTGAGGGGGCTTAGAGGGAAGCTGGAGAGGGACTGTTCATCAGGAGCTGTTCTGATGGGAAAAGGGGGAATGGATTTAAACTGAAAGAAAGAAATTTTAAGTTGGAGATATGGATGAAATTTTTCTCTGTGAGAGTGGGGAGGTGCTGGCACAGGGTGCCCAGAGAAGCTGTGGCTGCCCCTGGATCCCTGGCAGTGTCCAAGGCCAGGTTGGACGGGGCTTGGAGCAGCCTGGGACGGCGGAAGGCGTCCCTGCCATGGCAGGGGTGGCACTGGATGGGCTTTGAGGGCCCTTCCAACCCAAACCATTCTGGGATTTTATGATTAAAATAAACGAGTCAATAACACCTCATAACAATGCTCAGTTAGTTCAGCTGTGTTGGCTGCCCCTTGTTCCAACAGCTAAAAAGTTTCAGATTTAATTCTTCTACTTCTAGGGTAGTTTTCATTTTCTGATCAGTCCAAAAGTAAAGTAAAACCCTGCACTTATTTCTACTGTGGGGCAAAACTACTTTGAGCCTTCATGGAAAACACTGAAGGGTCCAGGATATGCTCTGCACTCACCTTGGGACAATATACTTTAAGCACCTTCAGATAGAAGGGATATCTAAAAGAACAAAAATAAAAATTCTACATCTGTTTTAGCCTTGAAGACAGACAGGCTCATAGAACATCAGGAGCTGTAATAAAATGGGAAGTTTTAGTAGTTATCTGGAGAAGTGAAAAGGTTGAAAGGACAGAGCAGGAGATGGTGCCCCGGTGAGAGAAAAACAGCTTTTCTCCAGGACATGTTTAGTGTGTTGTGACCCCAGGAAATTGTGGAAAAGCAACCAAAATGCAGCTGAACATTGTGGTTGTGATGTAAAAGAGGAAATAATACTATTAAAATATGGATCTGTATGAATAAATGCATATATACAGAGAAATACATGTATATGCACATATTTGTTTGCCTGAAGGGGGGGGATGAATGGAGATTAAACTGCTCAGATGCTGCTCACCAAATATAAACAGGGTGAAAAAGAGTTTTTGGGCTTTGCAGGCACAGGAGAAATTTGCAACTGTAGCTCAGCCTCTGAGGTAATATCCTGATTTGTTCTTTGAGTTTCCATCTCCTGAACTGGTTTGACAATTTTGTAGCTGTAGCCTCTGAGAAAATGTATGAAAAGGTCTTTTTGCAAAGCTGGAAAATGAGAAGTGAAAATGGTGAGGGGACCAATGGAGACAGAGAACTGTCAGCAAAGAGAACCATGGATTGTTTAGGCTGGAAAAGCCCTCTGAGATCGAGCCCAGCCATGAACCCAACAGCGCCAGGTTTTTGAACCCCACATGTTTTTGAACCCTTCCAGGGATGGTGATTCCCCCCTGCCCTGGGCAGCTCTTCCAATGCCTGCCCACCCTTTCAGTGAAGAAATTCTCCTTAAAATCCAACCTCAGCCTCTCCTGGCATAACCTCAGACCGTTTCCTCTTGTTCTACCTCTTCTTCCCTGGGAGGAAAACCGACCCCCACCCGGCTGTGTCTGAGCTTTGACATTCCCACACGACTTTCTCCAGCACTTGGAAATGTTTATTTTCCTTCTCTCTTTCCTCATTTCCAGTAAATGTTGGAGTGGCGCTGCGTGGGCAGCGGGAGGAAGGAATGAAGAGGTCTCTTGCTGGCAAACAGCTGGAGCTGTTCAACAGAGCTGCCCAGCAGAGAGCAGAGGGAGGGACTGACGTCCAAAAAGTGACAACAGGCAAATGACGGCAATCAGAGCTCAGAGCTGCTGCCCTGGCGTCCTGTGTTTAGCAAATAAACTGATTTGGGAAGTCGAAAAAATGGAACAGAGCTCAACAAACCCAAAGGACGTTTCCTAAGCAGAAAGTGGGCTGGCAGGTGTTGGGTAGGAAGAAATTATATTTTCATTTTTAAATGGAATAATGATGCCTCCAAAAATATGGAAGTTACCTCCTTGTGTGTAATTAGGTAGGCTAAATAAGACTGATAATTTAATGGGAAGTGAAATTTTAAGCAGAGCTTCTTAAAATTAGATATTAGAGTAAAAAAGTCTGAGAAGAGACCTCGTGTGTGCGAGAGTTTGGGCTGTTTGTGGTGAGTCCTGGGTGTGAAGGAGTTTCTGTTTCTTTAGATGACAACTTTCTAGAAGAAATGAGGTTGGGTGCAGATCAATTGCTGCATAAAATCATAGGACGGCTTTACATGTGGAGATTTGGATTTAAATCCCTTTAATTCCCAAGTTTCAGATGAAATTTAGATGTCCTGTTCATGAGATTTGGTTTCTAAGGCCTGTTTCCAGTTGTTCTGTCAGAAATTTTACTGAGTATTTAATTACTAAAATAGTTTGAAATTTTGCCTGCAGCCACCATTGATTCCAACCTCACCAAATTTCTGAATTTTTAATTACAATCACTGAAGCTTAATCACAATTGCCATATCTGAAGTTGTCCTTGATTTTCAAGAGCAATTTTGGGACAAAAAACGTGATATAGGTAAAATATCCACTATGGATAGAAAGAGCAACGTGCTCTTAATTTACCTGTTTGAAAGAAAAGTAAAATTTCCATAATTTTCTTTACAGAGAAACAATGAGAGATCCCTAAGAAATAATTTTTTTTTTTTAAGTGAATTTTAAAAATAAAATAACATGCTTAACTCCAACTCTCCCCAAGGAATGCTTTTTAATACTATTTTGAAATACATACCTGCATTTAATTTATTTAAAAGACCTCTTTGATTTTCCTCTCTTTCCCATTGGAGGAACTTCAGCCATGAATGATAAATCAGGATGTTGAAAAGTTTCCTTATCATTTTAAGACTTGAAGGATAATGGATGTTTCAAGAAACAATACCAAAAGCTACTTGAAAGGCAGAATTAAAAATAAATAAAAGAAAAAAGATGAGAGAGGGAACCTCCCTTGTGGATTTATGTCCTTTTGATTTATGTAGAAGAAAAGCTGAGTTCTTGTGACAGGAGGGAGAAGGGCTTTAAGTGCCTCCTGTTAACCTCTGGATATTCTGAATTTTCAGTGGTGAGTGCATGGGATAGAACATAAGAAATTGTTAGGTGATAAAAATAAGCTGCTTTTTCTTTTAGTAGCTGCTGCTTTTCCCTGTGCTCTTCTCTCTCTTTGTGGTTTCCATCAATAAATGCAAGATGGAATTTCTCCTGGAATGAAGCTGTACTGCAATAAAGTGGGGGTTTTTGGGTGTTTTAGGGCTGTTTGTCCAATGAGTGGGGCATTTGTAGGGTTTACCTGTGCACTTTAGGGACATAACTGCTACAAAGGAATATCCTAAACTTACAGCTGATGAGGAACAGCATCCCTAAACACCCTCACAGCTGAACCATTCCAAGATATTTCCTTCTTGGGAGGATTTTCCTGCTTTATAACTTTAAATTTCCTGTTGATCCTCCTATGGGATGAAATCCGGTGCTGCTGATGCCTTTTCTTGGTCTTAAAATCAGGAGCCAAACACAGTTAGAAGGGAAAAAGGGATTTTACCTCGGTATTTATTTTAAGGCTCCTTGGTGCACTCCATCCAGGTGGAGCACGCTGGAATGCACATCCAAATGCACATCCAAATGCACCCCGAAATGCACATCCAAATGCACCCCGAAATGCACATCCAAATGCACCCCGAAATGCACCCCCGTGGGTACCCCCTGAAATGCACACCCACAATGGTTTGGGTATAAAATTCTAGGCTTTACCAATGAGCATCTCTATCAAAGATTCCCCAATGAGAGGCTGAGTGAAGCCCCCTCTCTGAGGAACTTTCCCCCCATGGACAGGCCAATCTTAGTTTACAAAATGTGTTCCAGAGAAGACCTTGGTGTCTGAGGCTTCTGAGATGTTTGGTCTCCTGGCTTAAGGGAATACTGGGCCTATGCTGGTTATCAAACCTGAACAATTAGAAGTGTGTGGGCTAAAAGGCCTTTAAGAATACATAAAAGTTATACAAAAGAGGATATAGAAGGGGTATATATAAAAAGCAAAAAAAGCATCGTGGCATCACTGCCTTTTTGGCTCCGTGTTCGTCACCTTTGGGTTGCTCGTTGGGCAGAGCAGGATTCCCTGTGGGCTATTCCCTGGATGCCAAGCCCATCCCTCCCCTCCCTCGTTGCCCTTTTGGTGCCAGGGATCCCGGCCGTGTCCGGCTGGCAGCGTACACAGAGGATCCCCCACCTCTCTGCCCTTTTCCAGAGCTTCTCAAAAAGACTCATTTCATTCTGATAAGGCAGATGACATTTCCAGCAGCCCTTTGTCAGGAGATTCCCCGCAGGGAACTTCAGGAGATTTGATCTAGGCCTTGTCAATTTTTGCTCTCTTTTGCATCGTCTTTGCCCACTCGCCTCTAATTTGGTTGGCCCCCAGTGGTGTCCTGAACCAGGGAAGGTGGTTTTTTGTGACAGCTGTGCTGCTGCTGTCCCTTGGCTCCTCGGCCAAACACTTGGCTGCACTTTTGCTTCAATAAATGCTATAAATGAACTAATTTGCATTTCACATCAATTATATTATTTGGAATAATGAAATGTCTGAACGCTTTAATTCCTGAATCAAACCGTGCTCCTCCAGGTGGGAGAGATTGTGCTGCATGTTAGAAATGTTGGCCGTGCCCCACTCCTGAGTTCTGGCATTTGGGAAATTAAACCCGAGAGCCCTCAAACTTCCAGCAGGGACTCACTGATGCTTTTGACTCCTGCTCCCATCGCGTCAGCTTTGCCAAACTTCAGACTTGCTAATCAGGGCAAAGGCTTTTCTTTCCTTTGGCTGAATTTTATTTACTGTCCTGTAAAATTCATCTCTTGCCCTGATGCACCTCGAGTTTTGCACAAAGACTCCAGAAGCCAACATTTCTGCCATTTCAGACTAACAGGCCTTTGTCTGCATAATTTTTGGCTTCAGTCTGCACATGGTGAGAACTCAAGGAGAATATTGCTTGTTAACCATCCCCCTCATCAATAATTACAGTATCTTAGTCTCCATGCTGATGCTATTGATTAGATTTAAAGAAGTTTAGGACAAAATTCAGAATTCCAAAGTATCAGAGAACTACTTTAACATTCTTTCCCAGTTTGGATTTGTTGTTTGAACTCGTTTTGCCTTTCCCCATCCATATGTTAGATGCTCCTTGTTTCCTCCCAACCATTCAAATTATTCAGGCATAAGAATTGAATACCATTATGGCTCAGCTTACAAGAGTTTTACATTAGCCAAAATATGAAAAGCAGATTTATAGTAGTTCTTATAAAGCCAGAGATGGTAAATTGTGTTGATGGGTTGTGTTTACAGAAATCTCTCTTTACCACTGTCCATTTGTGCAATGTAAACTGATTCCTTTGCTCCCCTCTCACGAGAGCATGTTGCATTCAGGGAAATACATTAAAGTTTAAATTATTCAGTGCGCTTTGCTTTGAATGCTCCGAAATCAAATTCAAATCTAGCAAATGAATCCCTCCTTATGTATTAAGAATGGAATATATACGAGTGCTTTGCCAACAGAAATTATTCTTCATCTGGATTTTTCTGTTTGTTCGGTTTTGACTTGTCGAAGGAAAGTGGGACTCTGCGTTTTCGCTGCGTCCCATCTTCTGTTTGGGTGGGACTCTTTACCCCGACCTTGGGAAGATTTTGTGTCAGGGTGTTCCTCATCCTCCCATTTCTTAACAATGTGTGTTGTGGTGAGGGACTCGTTGATGGAAGAGAATAACGCTCAAGATTGGTGGCGCAAACTTTATAGTGCACTCAACAACGCTCTTCAAAGTAATGGGAAAAAATTCTGAAGGCAGCTTTGCCTGAAGATAACTTTCTTTGTTGTCTGAATAAGTGTCCAAAAAACTGAATAGATGTGACACTCATGATATGGTCAAAGGTTGGACTTGAGGATCTCAGAGGTTTTTTCCAAACCTTCATGATTCTTTAAGTGGTTTCTTCTCTCTAGTTTCTTCTAGAGACCTCAAAGATTACAGAAATGATAGGAAACGAGTAACATCCCCAGAACTCCTTATGGTAGCATCATGTCTGTGATGGATTTCTCAATAAAACGGACTGGTTTTATAGGAGAAGGTGCTACAGAGCAAAGGGCAGGGTGAGGGGTGAGACGTCCTGAGCTGCTGGACAGTCTGAGGTTGCCCCACTGTGGCTTTAGACTTCAGCCGTAGATTCAGAGATTTCATAGGCAATTCTGGATTTTATGGAAATAGCTCAAGTTTGGAGTAGCTTAAAAGAAGATTTTTTGGGAATCCTTGAAGACTTGTGACCGGGAGATATTTGATTTTTAGTCCCTGTGTTAGCAAAACCTTAACAGAGAGCTGTGGCATGAGAATGGGGGTGGTTTATATCCTACTAACTAAAATTAATTAAGAATTTTTTGAATTTTCACTGCAGATGTGTTTATTCCATGGACAGAAATCCTGGGATTCCTGAGATGAGGATGGTGGGGTTGGGAGTGCTCTGCATGTTGCAGAGTTCCCTGTAATGACTTCCAGCTGCTTTAGTGCTTTCTTTTCATCCTTTCCCTGTTTTCCCTCTGAACAGAATTTGCTGCCCTTGAGTCTCAAAAATTGGTATTTTCCTGTGTCGAATGAACTTCCTCTGCAGAGAAGAGGTGACACCTCTGACTCATGTGGTGTTAAACAGATTGTTTGATGTATTTACCTTCATTTACTTGAGCCTCTTACTGTCAGCTTTTATCCTTCCCTGACCTTCTGGGAGTTTATGCAGAGTTTCAAAGCTAATAATATCTGCTAAACCAGGCATCTGCTAGAAATCATATGCTGTGCTTCAAATCATTGCAGAACAGGTCGGAATTCAGCTGGAAAATTGAGGAGACTCTGTTAACTTTATGCAACCTCTTAACTGTCTTCCTAAAAGAGTAAAATATATGTTTGCTTTATAGGAAATTCTTGTACAACGCTTCACGTCCCTTCCAGGATCAGAGTAAGAGCTTGTTCTAATTTGTAATTCCATAATAATCCATGGATTTTCAGTCAGTTAAGTGAATCCAAGTTGTGGAAAAGTCTGGTGGTATCTCGAGAGTGTGGGAGTCATTGGGAGAAAATGAATGGAAGGAGGTTTGGGGTAGGATTGGAATGTTTGAGGTTTGGTGTTGGAGCAGCCCTGGGGAGGCTGTGATAACTCTTGTTCCCTTTTGTCTGCAGTAAAAATGACTTGGGATAAACATTTTGGTTTGATTCCATGTTTCCATTTCAAATGGAATGGATTTTATTCCCTTTACCACCGGTGATAAATCTGCTAGATATTCAGGATGTGATTCTGCACTTCTTTTCATTGCCACGCAAAACCTCCCTGCAAGTGGGTGCTTGTGGAGGAAACAGAACCTTACAATCTCTCTCCTCATAAATGTTCCTTTAATGAAATAATCATAAGATTCCAGGATGATTTGGGTTGGAAAAGACCTTAAAGCCCATCCCAGTGCCACCCCTGCCATGGCAAGGACACCTTCCACTGTCCCAGGCTGCTCCAAGCCCCAATGTCCAACCTGGCCTTGGACACTGCCAGGGATCCAGGGGCAGCCACAGCTGCTCTGGGCACCCTGTGCCAGGGCCTCCCCGCCCTCACAGGGAGGAATTCCTTCCCAATATCCCATCTATCCCTGCCCTCTGGCACTGGGAGCCGTTCCCCCTTGTCAGAAGTCCCTCTCTGTCTTTGTTTCACTCTGCTGGCAGTGGCTGTGCCAGCTGCCTTCAGCCCTGCTCCTCCTATTCCTCAGGATGATGCCTCCTCCAGCCACCTAGAAACAGAGACTAGACAAGAGGAAGGGAATAAAGACAGGTATTTATTTGAAGGGCCTTCAAGGTACACCCTGGGGGAGCCAGAGGCTGCTTCCAAAAATGGACCCCAAGATGGACCCCAGGTCACGAGTTCTTCACACTTTTATAGGTTTGGATCATTTGCATATCAGGGTTAATTCTCCAATTAAAGCCCCAGTTTTAGCGATGTAACTCCCCTCAGCTTGCCCCCCTCAGAATCTTTGGTTTACACATTTTGGGCCTAAAAACAGCCTGGCTGTCCTTGAAGGCAAAGCCTGGAGAGGCTTTGTTCTGTCTGCCCAGTACGAGAGAGCAGGAATTACAGGCTCCAAGGAACTTCAGAGTTACACTCTGAGCAGTACAGAATTTGAAAATATAAAAGTTAAAACCTAAGGCATCAAGGACACGTTTATGCTTTTCAATTGTAATTTTTTTGGTGCTTTCTATTTTTTAAGCAGCAAGTTGCTGTTGGCAGAGGGAGGTGGGGAGTTGCATATGAACCACATTAAAGCAGAGTCCTTCCCAGAAGAGTGAAAGGATTCCAGCATTATCATTTCCAGTCAGAGCAATCCCCCGAGCGCAGTGGGGACAGTGAGGAGAGGGATGGGAAATAACAGGAGAGCTGTTGGATGCAATAACAAATGAGGGATGAGGAGATACAGCTGGTAATGGATCTAAATCACAGGAGATGGAGTTGAGCAGGACAGCCCAGGACACCAATTTATTTGTGGTTGTCACTGGTGTGTGTCCATCCCGTGGATTGATGGTTGGGATTGTCCTCCAGCACCGGGGCTGGATGGGGGTGAGAATTACTGCTTCCAGGGGAAAAACTGCCAGCCAGAAGTGTGAAAAATTACTCTGTGGGATTAAGGACAGCCCAGCAGCTTTTCTCTGGCTTTAGTGTTATTGCTGAAGAGAGGCTTTTTCCTCTTTTGTTTAATTCTTGCCAACGAGTCGGGTTCAGCAGTGGCCTTTGGTTGTGTTCGCTGTGGGGTTCTGGGATTGCATTTTGGGTTTATCTTGATTACTGCACGTCCCCTGAGTCACTTCTGTGTCTTGTTGCTTCTAGTCCTGCCTCTGCTGTGTGTTGGGTAGTTCCTTTTTATCTCTTTGCCAACATTATTGCTCTCTGTCTTTGTAAAACATTAGCAAGGAGAGGAATTTGAGGGACAAGGCTTCTTTTCCACCCTGCTGTCCCCATCTCTGTTGCCCTGTAGGGAAGAATTTTGCCGTATTTTGGTGTGGTTTGCTCAGCTAAGGAAAGGATTTGGTTCCAGTTCCCATTTTCGTGGAGATTTCATGTTCCATTTCCAGCTGCACATCTGGGCTACCTCAAGGAAAGAAAGACATGAGCTCCTCTGGGGAGTTTGACCTCAGCACGACATTGCTCAGCTCCCTCTTCCTTCCAAAGAAATTTCCTTACCCCATTTCAAAGGGTGTTGTGGGAATAAAAGCATGGGAAGACTTGGGATGCTCTGGTGCTTCAGCAGGGCAGGAGAACAGAGCTGGCCTTCAGATGTTTGTGTCCCAGCTTGTGTCCTCTAAAAGATCCCTGATAATGAGGAATTCCCACCATTCTTTTCTCTGTGGATGGGAATTTTTTTCCTTTTTCAGGTTTCCTTTTCCTTTTTCGTGTCTTTCCTTTCACTTTCCCACTGTCACTGGTTGATTCCCATTCCCACCATGCATTGTTAAACCCACTGAGGAATTCTTGGGCTTTATTTCATATTTACTGACCAGTAAATTGTTTATTGGGTCATTTGATCAACATCCATTCTTTGATCAACCTTGATTCTTTGATCATTTGATGTCTTCTACATTCAAGGGTATTAAAATGATGTTTATAAAATCAACGTGCTCCCATCACAGTTTGGTTTTCTGACCCTCTCAGCTCCTTGCATACTCTTGCTGGACTCTTCTACTTTGACAACCATTTATGAACTGTCTTGGTCATTAACAGCCCTCTCTGAGTAAAATATTTTCAAATTACTCCAGCTGGACTAAAATTTTTCCCTGTGAAAAACTTAGGGTGCTGAGAAGATTCACTTTGTAGAGAGGAAGACGCAACTGATTGTAGTGGGGAGAGGACAGGAGAGCTCGAGCCTGAGTAAATCCCCAGCTTAAATCATTTCCAGTTTAATACTGGAAGAGTTCAGGAGGCAGATAAAATTGTGAAAATAGTAAAATTGGTTATAATATAGCCCAGTCTTAATATTTCAGTTCTTTCCCTCACTGGCTGCTGTGTCCACACTCAGCACAAAACTCCTCCAGAGTGAGGCTGCACCCATTCCCAGGAGCAGGAAAGCAGCAGGCTCTGGAGAGGCTCTGGCTTCTATTTCAGCCCCTTTTTTGTGTGAGTTTATCACAATTTCACTCTTCTGGAAATTATTGATTTTGGAAGTGCAGACAACTTCAAAACAGTTACCAATTTTTAATTTAAAACATTTATCTTCCATTAGCTTTTTAATTTTTTTTTCTTCACGTTCTGCAGCTTTAAAACATCTCCAGCTTGCTATAAACTCATTTTTTTTAAAGATATCATTTTAATTGCTTTTGATAAGGAAGAAATCCTCAGGCTCGGTACTAAAACCTAATTCCTTCTTTAGTGAAAAATCTGATTATTCGTTGCCAGCTCCAATCAGCTGCAGAATTTTGGGGGCAGCTGACCCCAGGCAGCCCAGCCTGGAGTTCCCAGTCCTGCTCCAGCAGAGCTATGGGAAAATGAGATGGTTTTCCTTGAAAAACCCAGTGAGTGAAGGAGGTTTAGTCCAGACTAAACCACATTTCTTGAGTGCAGTGAGGAGTCTGGCAGTGCCACAGCAAGCCCAGAGTCCTGTGGCCCTTCAATGTCTCTCAGTGAAAAATGAAACATCATTTCACTTTCCTTTGTGCCTAAAACTGCAAAAGAGCCTCTCTCACAGAGCTGCTGGGGAATTTGCCAACAGCTCCACAGCCATGGAAAGGAAAAAATCTCGAAGTGCCTGTCATATTTGTAGATGAATTTTATTTTGTTCAAATATACGACAACTCTTTCCAAATATTGTCTGTAGGTTACAGGCTGCTGCCACTTCAATACTGCCACATCTGTGAATTGCACCTCGTGGTTTTTTCTATTCCATTCACTGCTGTGGGCACTGAGATTGATGCATTTTCTGATTTTTGGTTTTTTATTAAGTCTGTAATACGTTGGCCTTCCTCAGGTTCTAATCCTGACAATCTGATATTTGTCCTTTTGTTTCCAGAGTGTCCCAAATTGCTCACAGTCATAGAGATATCACTTTGTTTGCTCTTTTCTCTTGTATTTATTCCTTCTTTAGGGCACTGTTTTTGATGCTCACAGGTTTTAGTGTTACATTTTTGCTGCCAACTCCCCGATCTATTTTCCTATCGGTACCCACTGACCCAGCGCTGGCTCTCCCTTTGCTGTGCCTGATTGGCTTGGTGGCATTCCGGGTCGGGATGGATGGCATCCAACTTTCTCATGTTGAATTGTAGCTTGAAAAGCTGTCTCAGTGCTACTTTTATATCTGTATTTCTTATTTTCCATTGACTCTGGTGGATGCAGCAAAATGTCTCCTGATTTACTCTAAAATCTGTAACTAATATCAATAAATTATTAGTGTTTCATCATGGAGGCCTTAACAGCAATTCAGTGTTTAATAAACTTACAATTGTCATCATCAAATGAATGAATTGAGGCAACTGCAATTTATTCAGTGGATAAGGATGTTGCTCTGTTAGAAATGTTTGTCTGTTCTGAAGAGCAGTTCAATATAAAACTTCAAATAATAAAATTCAGGAAATCTTTATGGGCACATAAACCAAGCCCCCAGATTTGCCCACCCAGCAGGTTCTGTGTGTGCCACGTCCCCCAAAAGGGAAGTGGCACCTGCAGAGCCCCCCAGAAATTCCTGTAAATCCAGGAAACGCCTGGGCTGCCAGCGGAGAACATCTCAGGAGAGCTCATTTGGAGTTGTGTCGCTGGAAATTGGAAGCACTGACCAATATGCTCAGGATCCATAAAAATTAGTGGAAATTTTTGTCCGGAACGATTGGTTCCAGGGATGGGATCCTTTAGGGAATGACGAGGAAATCTGCTTCTGTGAGAATTCACGCACAGTCGTTTAGAAAGAGAGAGAAGTCTGATGAATGTTCCTTTCTAAACTATTTTTCTTTGAAAAACTCCACGAATTTAATTTGTAAAGCTGATGTGATTAAAGCTAAGTTCTATTTTATGATTTCCTGTGTGGTTAAAACAATAATTTTCTTTACATTTTCACCTTTGCTTCCGTCTTTGTCCTTATCTTCTCCTCTGCTGCTCTCTCTCCTCTCTCTCTCCCAAGCCTGTAACAGAATTCCTTATCTCATCACCCCCTATCTCTGCTGACTTCTCTGAAAAGAGAAGGTTGATCCGAAGGTATATACCCTTTGCTTCCACAGTAATTTGCTCCTTCTGGGGCTTCTCTCCGGCTTCCCGAGTCTGGGTTTAACATCCAGCTTCTTTTGAAACATTTCTCTGTTCCTTAGACTTCTCCCATTGTACTTCTGATCATCCAAGTTCAGGATTCCTCTAGGCTTTAAGATACTTGAACACAATTTACAGAGCAGCTTCAAATCAATCCCCTGTTGGAAAACCAGTATAAGCCCAGTCCAGGAAGTCTTATTATTTAAAGAATTATACTTAAAATTAAAAATGTAGGGACAAAAGGAGTCAGGCTCAAGAAGCAGGAGGTCAAGGGAGTTTAATCCTGTTATTCTGAGGAGGCCTGGAGGGCAGATGTTGTGCCTGCAAGAACTGACCTTGTTATCCATCTGAAAACCTGGAGAGGTGACGTGCAGGCAGATGGCTGGGAGGCAGAGGGAAACCACTTCATACCTGGAAATAGACACAGAAAGTTTTTATTTCTCCAGTGAATGTCTCTGCTTGGGAGCTGTTCCTGCAGGGACAAAGGGAAAGTGACTTTTGACCCAGGCAGACAGTGATAGGGAAAGGGGGAATGGTTTTCAAGTAAAAGAGGAGGGATTTAGATGGGATTTGGGAAGGAATTGTTCCCTGGGAGGGTGGGGAGGCCCTGGCACAGGGTGCCCAGAGAAGCTGTGGCTGCCCCTGGATCCCTGGCAGTGCCCAAGGCCAGGTTGGACATTGGGGCTTGGAGCAGCCTGGGACAGTGGGAGGTGTCCCTGCCATGGCAGGGGGGGCACTGGGGTGGGCTTTAAGGTCTCTTCCAACCCAAACTCCTTCTGGGATTTTATGATTTCTATGATCCAACTTTCATCCTTTAGAACTGGACATTGACCACCCCTCCAAATGTACAACAATGAAACCAGTTCTGGTTGGTTTGGGCAGCTGTAGGATTGGAAATCTCCCCAGATGATAACAAAACTCATTGTTCCCTTCATCTCGGTATCAATTAGTTCACCAGTGCGCTTAAAGCTTTCCTTTCTTTGAGATAAGTTATCCCCTCTCAATCTGAAACCTCTCATTAATTTACACCTCATGATCTCCAAAAATGATAATGACACACGGAACATTTGGCTGCTGAGCAGATTCCAAACTGAGTGCGTGGTAATTGTTTGTAAGTCCACGGAATTTAATTAAACTGCCTTTAAGCGCCTTAGAAAGCGACGGCTGAAAATGATCTCAATAAAATGTTTATAAATGGGCACATAAATCTGCAGGCCTGGTTTGGAGCCGGGCTCTTTGCAATGCTGGGCTCGTCTCTGTGCACAGGCAGCTTCCAGAACAGCCTGCTTCTGATAATTGCATTTTGCCTTAATAAACACAAATGGGACGGATGCTTATTTTTAATTATGTTAATGCTTCCTTTTTTGATGCATCTCACTAATACTGAGCATAGAGGGATGCTTGGCTTTTGTATTCCAGGGAGAAGGGAAACGTCTCCGTGTTCAGAGTTAGGGAGGGTTAGAAGAAGGAGCAAATTTTTGTCCTTTTTGTGTGAAATTTAGGGCACGTTTCAAACCTGTTTTATCCTCGTGAGATTTCTCCAAGAGAATGGAATTTGTGTGTGTCAGAAGGATGCTTGATATTTAATCAGCAGTTTTCACTCTAGATTTTGTTCATATGAGATATGTCACTGTCGAGTGTGGAAATATGGGAAATATGGGATATCAGAGTGTGACAGGACACAGGGAATGGCTTCCCACTGCCAGAGGGCAGGGATTTAGATGGGATATTGGGAAGGAATTGTTCACTGGGAGGGTGGGTAGGGGCTGGGATGGAATTTCCAGAGAAGCTGTGGCTGCCCCTGGATCCCTGGAAGTGTCCAAGGCCAGGCTGGACGGGGCTTGGAGCAGCCTGGGACAGTGGGAGGTGTCCCTGGGGATGGAACTGGGTGGGCTTTCAGGTCCCTTCCAACCCAAGCCCTTCTGATTCCACGATTTTAAGGGCCTGGATCTAACTAAAAATCCGTATTTTCCTTCTCCGTTTTTCTTTGTCTCACACATTTTTAAAGCCATGGGAGTTAAGGTTAGACACACTTTTAGTAATGGGGTTTTTGACAGTTTTTGAAATGCTTTGCTAAAAAAAAACAACCAAAAAACAAACCCAATAGAGCAGGGTAATGCCAGGGATTTACCAATGTAAATTGGCTTTCTGGCTTCAAATTAACTTTTCAGAAATATCACAAGGCAGTCACAAGTAAAAAGCAGTTCTGTCCCAATTAGACAGAATTTTCTCCTGGTTGTTATATTTCAGGAAAAAAAAAATTAAAAAGACATTTAAATCCCTTACTTTAAGATACAAACAGAGTGAGAAAAATTGGTATTTCAAAATCGTTCATAACCCGTTCCACCCAGAGGAAATGAAAGGGAGAAACAGATTTCTTCCTCCTGGAGAATTTACAGGTATCACTTTTAACTTGATTTGTGATCATGGAAATCTTCATTGACCTCAGTTCAAGCTGAGGACTTGGAAGGAATGCTGAGATCTCCATCCTGGCCTATTTTTATCCCCTGCTAAATTTATTTCTAGCTGCATTTGAATTTTGCTGTTGTGTCTCTGTAGCCTTTTATTTTTATTATTTCAAGTGTGAAAATCCCTAAATGGTAGGGCAATGAAAAGTATAAGAAAAAGAGGAAATGCAGTGATTTGCAGATGATTTTCCAGTGCAACACAGAGTAACATTTGGGATGAGTAGGAAGTTACTCATAGGCGCATCTGCCAGAGTTTTGCTCTTTGTTATTAGCACGTGGCACTGTTTGTATTCTTTTGGGATTTGTGGGGTTTAGCAGCTGAGAAGAGGGGTAGGGTAAAAGGTCTGCTCTCTATCTGTTGTAAAAAAATCCTTGAAAATGAATCAGAGGAATTTCTGCAATTCCATAAAACCCTGGAGAGTTCTTTGCCTCCTGCACCAGAGAGTGCAAAACTGGGGCTGTTAAAAAAGTTGGTGAAAATGTTTTGTTAAATAGTCATGGATGCTCCTTGGTTTGTTATAGATGTTATTCAGTAATTTAAAAAATGTATTTACGGGGGAAAAAAAGGGTTAATAATTCTATTAACAAATATTTATGGGTTAATGATTCTATTAACGTATATTTATGGGTTAATAATTCTATTAACCAATATTTATTGGATAATATAATGAACCAATTCTATTATTGGTGAATTATCAGTGCTATTCCTAAATTTTAATGGGGTTCCTTGGGGGCCCAGCAATTCAGAGTGGTTTATCTCGTTATCTCATTAGACCTGAGCTTATATCAGCAGCAGTTTGGATTAAACCAAGGTGCTCCCTGAATCAGGAGACCTGGTTTCAGCAAATGCTGAATTTTAAAGAAAGCTCTCCTTTCACCCCTTAGATTAGGAAGGGCCTGATCTTGGAGTCTCTTGGATGCTGGGAAGGGCCTCAGGCCCCTTTTTGGGCAGCACTGCCAGGTAGAATTCAGAAAAATGCCAGAACATCTTTTTGATTTATCTCATGTTAATGGGAAAAAGGGAAATATTTCCTGCTAATGCTTGTCACTCACCTGCCACGTCCTTGTCTTGCTTCCAGCCCTGCTGATCCGTTCTGTCCCTCACATCCCTCCCCTCTGGATGAAGTGGTGGCCAGGGAAAGAGCCCCTGTAATTCCACCCATGTTGGGATGCAGAGGTTAAGTGGGAATCCTTTGGCTGCCTGACAAAAGCAAATTTCTCTCCAAGAGGCAGCTCTTAAACGTTCCTTGGGAAGGAGTTGTTGTTGTTGACCTCTGTGGCCGATGATGGGCAGTGCTTAATACAGCTGCTGGAACAAGTTTGGGGCTGTTTTTTCCTTACACAGAGGGAATTTTCATCTTTCCACAGCTGAGAGCACCGTGGCAGCACGGGGTGAACTCACACAACCCCCTGGCCCTGGCTGCTGGCATCTCATTCCTGACAAAAACACTCCCAGTGTGCCAACACCGGGAGTGAACACCAAGAAAAAAATGTGTTTGCCCTTTTAGTGTGTTTTATCAGCTCTATTGATTTCTTGATACAGCGTCCCTGAGATCTCTCTGTTACAGAGCAGAGCAGCCTCACGTGTTCCAGGGGCTTTTCCCATGTGCCCTGCCAGGAAAAATCCCGGAGCCTGGGAGGGCTAAACCCTGATTTCAGGCACTCTGGAGGGAGTTGGGAATACTCAGTTGGGAATGCTGGCTGAGCACTTGTAACTGGGGTTTTGTCAGTGTTTAAGGATGACAGATAAACCATTGCCATTGCTGTGAAAATCGATATCATCACTGTTGGGAACTCTTGGTGTTGTGTGTCCACAGGGAAAACACTTGGAAATGAGATTATTCCTGCCCCTTCCAGGGGCTTGGAGCAATCTGGGTTGGTGGAAAGCATCTCTGCCATGGCAGGGATTTGGAAAAGATGAACTTTAAGGTCCCTTCCAACCCAAACCATTCGGTGGCATTGTGTGTGTGCATTGCTTGTTTACCACTAATTCTATATAAAATGGTGATCCTGATGTTGTTTAAATACTGAACTATAAAAGATGATTTAAACCAAAAAGAAATTTTACCAAATAACCAATTAGATGGATCAAGAGTGGATGTTGTATTAGTATTTTTAGTTTTTATAACATTTTCCTTCCGAGAAACTCACTCTGGGTACAGCACAATTTGTCAAATGTCTCCTACAGGAATTAAAGGGTATCAGGAGCATTGAAAAATCTCTATGAATTATCAAATCATAGCTCTCACCAGCAAAAGCAGCTTCATTGGAGGCAGAAAGAAAACAGCTGGACAGACATCATTTTGGAGGGGAAAAAAGCAGGTGTTTTGTCTCATGAGGGGAAACTCAAGGGAGCTCAGACTTCTGTTAATAAATATTTCTGAGTCCTGATAACGAAGCTGAGAACTTCATTTTTTGAGCCAGAGATTGCATTTAATCCATATTTCTTCAAACAGGCTCCTTTATTACAAATATCTACTCCTGGCCCCTGTGCCTGTACAAAAAAATGCTTCAAATTCTCTGTCACAACTTCATGCTGCTCTCTTTTTCTTCATTGTTAAAGATTTGCAGCAGCAGAATATCAAGAACCAACTTTTATAAACACAGGATTGGAGGGATGGTCTTTGGGGATGTTTTTTTTGCAAACATCTCTTTGGGCTTCTGCTTTTTGGTGCAACAAGAAAACCAAACCAACTTTCAAAATCCTGGGGGAAAGTTGCTGATTTTCAGCACCTGGGCCAGGTGACTTTCAGGGTTTGTGATTTTAACGGTAACATTTGTAATTTAGCAACTACCATGGCAAAAAGACACCACTAAGTTAAATATATTTAAAATTTAAAGTTGCAAATGGTTAAACATAGTTAAAATTCAGAGATTTGGAGTCTTTTGAATTTCTGTCTACAATGGATCTCTTAAGGGACCGTTATCACAACTGTTGGGAACTCTCATTTCATGGGTAGGAGTCTGATATTTCCATTTCATGCAACTTCTTTTTTTTTTTCTTTGCTTTGGAGGCTCAGGATCAGGCTCTGAGATGGGAGATAGGAGCTCTGTGATAGTGGGTTATTTTTGTCAATAGCAATCCTGGGTAATGAGATGTATCTCTTGGTTGCATTTGAATTTTAGAAGACGTTTCAAGTTATTTTTAAAACTTTATCACGACTGTCTGAAAGGAAAGATAAGACAGAAAAGATGTGACAGTTTTGGAAACTCAGCTTTGGAGATGGATGAGATAAAGGGTCCGAGTGTAAGTGGGAGAATGAGTCAGTGTCATGCTAGGAATGGATTTAATAAATACAAATATGCAGGTAATTAGACCATTAATGATTTCTGCAATTCTTGCTGCAATATGAGAAAAATATGTATTTCTTTCACACCCCATTTCAGTTCTGCCAGTGCTAATGGCTTCCCTGGAACAAAAAAAATCAGGGAGAGAAGGGATCATTCACTGCTTGCTTCCATTGAGGAGATGTGCTTGGTGTCACTGGGTTCTGCTGGCACCTTCTTGGGCTTTGGGAAAAGAAAATTTTCCCTGTAAATCCTCAGCTGGGGACACTCACTGAGCACTTTTAACTGGGTTTTGGTCAGTGTTTTAAGGATGACAGATACACCATTGCTATTACTATAAAAGCAATCTATATCCCAGGGCGTTTTATTCAATTTTCACTGAAATTTCTGCAAGAAAAACTTTTGTGTGCTCCTCTGGAACCCATTGGAGACATCAGAGCCATTTTTGGCTGTTGGCCAGTGGGACACTTCCATGCAGCAGCTGTGGAAAACACGGAGAGAGGGGTAATCCCTGGTTTTGTTGAGAGGTGACAGTGTTTGTACAGGAGAGGGGATGAAAAGATTCCCAACACTGTGGTTTGTGCACATATAAATAAACATTCCCAAGTGAAAGTCAGTACAGAACCCACCCGAGCTGTGTCCCCATGGAAATGTCTGCTTGTCCCTCTCCCTGAATGTCAGGGAAGGTTTGGATCTCAGGGAAAGGCTCTTCCCCCAGAGGGTGCTGGGCACTGCCCAGGCTCCCCAGTCCCAGAGCTCCAGGAACATTTGGACAGCTCCCAGGGATGCCCAGGGTGGGATTTTTGGGGTGTCTGTGCAGGGCCAGGAGCTGGGATGATCCCTGCGTGTCCCTTCCTACTCGGGATATTCCATGATTTTTACAGACAACCACAAAACAGATTTATTCACGAATTAAGCTACACCAGAGGTCAGTTTAATTAAAACACGAGACTACAGAATGGTTCCTACCCCAGCCTTGCTCTGGGCTCCCTCCTGCCCAGGTCTGACCAGCAGCTGGATTCATCTCCGTGTGCCAGTTTATTTAAGGAAGGCTCCAGCTGGTTATTAATAACCCCAGACCTGTCAGACACGAAGCCCACACACAGTGATGAGCACACCCTCCCTGGCAGACTCTCTTGCACAAAAAAAACAAACCCCAAACCCCTCCATACATTAAATATACTCTTGAGAAACACGAGCCAGCAGCGCTCCGGTTGCAGGCGTTTGCTGCTGAGAGCATGCAGCAATTCCAGCCTCAATCACACCTTCTCCAAGGAAACCCACTGATACCTAATTACAGGAAGATTACAAACGATAATGACAAGGTAATGAATTACAGAACCTTTATGAGTTATTAGCACAGCTTCCGGCTGTGCATTGAGACACTGGGGTGGGATCTAAGGGGAGCTTTGAGTGGCATTTGCTCGTGGTTTCCGTGGCAGGCCACGGGGAATTACAAACTGGGTGCTTCTGGGTTTGTGAGGATGGCACAAGTTCTTGTTCCTGCAATGGTTTTGATAAAGTTGGAGCCACAAAGGTCCTAAATATGGTATTTGCTAAGCCTTTGCCATCTCTGTTGGTACCATGGTGTCCTACATTGTGTCTGCTTTCCCAATTATTACGTTTCCATGATCCCACATTTTCCTTTTAGCCCTCATTTATTCAGTTTTCTTTCCTGCTGTACCCAACAGGTTAAGAACAGGCAAATAAAACTACAAAGGAAAGGAATTATGGAAATTGATAAAGCCAAAATCACACTTCCCATCATTGCTCTTCCTTCCCGTTACCGTTCATTGGGTTTCAGACATGGACAACACCATAAGGGAAGAGCTGTAGATAAAATGAAGAGAAAAATCTCAGTGTCCTCTATTCAGTCACAAAAGTAGTGTTGATTTTAATGAAATCATATTTAACCCCTGACATGCTCCTTGTTCAGGCAGAACTCTGCAATTTTGTAATTATCTCCTACAGATAGTGCTGAATTCATCGCTGAGTGGAAAAGTTGGGTTTCAGTTTGAACAGCTTAGCCAGGATTTCCTTAAGTCTTGCTAAGCTTTATTCACTTCTTGTATAGCTCAGCAATATTGCAGAATTAGATACTGTGGTTTTCAACAGTGGGATTTGTTTCGACCAAAAAAAGGCACAGGTGAGGTTCAAAAGAAAAGGAAAAACCTTTGCCTAAAAGACACGGCAGTGTCCAAGGAATTTATAAATTATATAATTTATAAATAATTTATAAAGAACTTCCCTTCCAGTGGTGTATTATGGCTAAACAGTCAAGAAATCTAATGAACACACAGTAAATGACAAGAAATCTTGTATTTGTTTGCCTCATTCAAAGTCAATTTAAACTCAATGTGGTTTACCCACAGGAGAAGAAAAAGTTTTGTCACTCGTGTCAAATGCAAGACCTCGAGTCATTTTAAGAGAGGTGAAACAAAAAAAAATTCATGAAACCAGTACATTGAGCAAAATATCAAATATCTGTGTGTGGCTCTGTGGAGTCGTTGGCAATGCTCTGGATTTTACTCTCCACGGAAATGAACATTTTTATTTTTTTAATATAAAAATTGAACCCTGAAGTCCCCTTCTCAATGAAATGTCACTCTCCTCTTGTGGAAGACAAACATTTACAGGAAAACAATGTCCTGTGAGCCCTTCCTCTCCCTGATTTCTCTTAGGAGGGTGAGGAAAATCTTTTGCCCAATCTTGTTTTTAAGTTTAGTTTTGCCACTTGATTCTTGGGAAGAAGTTGGCAGGTACTTTTTAATCATTATTCTTCCCTGTTAACTGGGGGCTTCCCCTGGGTTGGAGGCCTTGTTCCTGTCTTCCCAAATCCACAGTGACTTGCACAATTCCCATGGCTGGGAACCAGGTATTTTGTAATAATTATTAATTCCTACTTGAATTCTGTTATGATTAAGTGGGAATTAAGGAGCTGGCCCAGTATCTGGAGATAACCTGCAGTGGAAGGAACTGTGAGGTTGGCATCAAAGAGAGAAAAGAGAGATCTGATTTAGATAAAGGGATTCTCACAGGCTTATTCCAGGGACATTAAAAAAAAAGTCTGCAGAATTCTGGTCCAGATTCTTAACCACACTGAAATTCCTGCCAGAAAAACACCTGAGTGCTCCTCCAGAGCTCCTTGGAGCCATTGGTGGGATAATTTTATATACTATCAGTTGTGACTTTTTAAAATATCTTTGACTTTTCCTTTAAAAAATATAAATATTGTTTAGAGAATGGTGTTTCCAATATCTTTTGTGCAGATTTTAGATCAAATACTTCCAAAATAAAATAATTTGGGAATTTGAGGCAGATTTAAGATCAGTTTGTCATTCTGGGATGGGCAGAACCACGCATCCAAGTGTTGGGCTGGGTATATAAAACTAAGGAAGAAATGAAACCAGTTTCTTCATGGTCGATGAGCTGAAATATTTTGTTCTGAACATTTTTTTCTGGGGTAAAAATGTTGAAACTATAACTCTTAAAGTTTGTGTCTTCCCTTGTCCATCAGTTCTGAGAGTCCTGTGGCCTTTTTCCCTCCAAAACAATCTCACAACAAATGGTCATAAAGATATGGAAAAGGTTGGTTTGGTTTTGTAGAAAACCCTCAAGGGACAATTGTCCAGCCGCTTACTCCTGACACTGGAAATTCTCGGCATAAATTTGACAGATATAAAAGGTTTGAGAGAGAATTCAAGGAGGGTGAAGAGCAGGATGAGGAGTGGCTGAGGGCACTTGGAATGTTCAGCCCGGAGGAGACTGAGGGGAGACTCATCCCAGCCTGCAGCTTCCTCGTGAGAGGAAGAGGAGGGACAGACACTGTCCCTCAGAGAAATCTCTCAGATTTCTCTCTGATGGCCAGGGACAGGACCCAGGGAATGGCTGGAGCTGTGCCAGAGGAGAGTTTGGTTGGGTATCAGAAAAGATTCTTCCCCAGAGGGTGCTGGGCACTGCCCAGGGAATGGGCACATTCCCAACCCTGCCAGAGCTCCAGCAGCACTGGGATAATGCTCCCAGGGATGCCCAGGGTGGGATTTTTGGGGTGTCTGTGCAGGGCCTGGAGCTGGACTCGATCCTTGTGTGTCCCTCCCAACTCAAGATATTCTATGATTGACTTCTGCTGTTTTCACTTGTAACCACCAAAGCTCAAACGTCGCTCTTCTCTTGCCTCTTTGTTGCTCTGTGACTGTTCACCAGAGAGGGAGGATGGGGACAATGAGCCACGGAAGGTAAATCCTTGTATTTTCCTGATGTAAACTTCATTCATATTATGTGGGATCCAGTTTCCTTCCCTTTGAGAGGAGGCTCTGGGTGAAGCTGTTACTGCTGAAAGAGTAAAAACTGCAATTAAAACACCCATGTTGTGACTGAAAAAAATCATTCCTTGAGATAAACTCTGCCAAGAAATCAGCTCATCCCCTGAAGGGAGCTTGAAAACAAGTGAAATAACTCTGTGCTGAGCTGGGCTTCTCCAATTTACATCCCAGTGTGCTGCAAGCACAGTCATTAACGTGGGCAAGGCACAGATTTTATCCACTGGCAGGGGAGCTCTTGGCCAGCTCCAAATAATGGAGACAACAGGAGCCTCCCAAATTTTGGGCATCTGGAGAAGGTGCTGGAGCTTCAGCTGGTGGCATCCCCCAGGAAAGGACAGGGAGTAAAACTTGCAGGAGAGATGGATCTGGAGAAGTTTGGGAAGCCAGCAGGAAAATCAAATGAGAATTTACCCAAGGTTGCAGGTGGGAAAGGGTCTCAAGGTGCTTGAAGTACCCAGAGTAACTCTGGAGGTTCAAAGGCTCCCTTCTGTGCATGAAAAGTGCCTTTGTCATGAGAGCTGTGTTTTTTCCAGGCGTTTTCCAGGCATCATCCTCCAGGAACATGCAGAGTTAGAAGAGTTAAATCTAACAGAGTATTGGAGAAATCTGAAGTTGTGCACTTCAGGATTCAAGGCAGTAGATTCCAGATGAATCAATGAGTTTTTGACAACAAATTCCCATCATTTGAACTGTGATAATCCTTTTTTTTAAGCCTCAGATTCCTACAGCCTTCACCAATGCATTTCAATACATGCTACATGTTAATTTTGTGGCAGAATCTGACGACCAGGGAGGAAAAGTCAGGTTATCTCTCTCTGTTCATCATCTTTTTCTTCTTTTTATCCCTGAGGCCTGGCCACCTTTGTCAGAATTCTCAAGGAGCTGAACCTGCCAAATCATGTCAAAAAAGTCTTCTTATCTTTTTAGCATTAGAAACGACACCTTTAAATTTTAAGACCTGGGCCATTTTCTGTGGGGAAGAGTAATCCCGAATTAATAGGAAAATGATAATTTGACTTTTGGGGGAGGGGGTGTGAGCCCAATTCTGTAGAAGACAGTAATTATGATTTTGGTTATAGTGAGCTATGAAATTGTGAGGGCTTCAAAGCACCCAAACCCATCAAATTTCCTTTTGAGATCGAGTGCCACAAATTCACAGAGGAGCAGATTTGATCTCTTTTCTAATGCACATGAGTTATAAAAAAATTAAGCTATCGTATTCTCCTGGCTGGATTAGAAAATAGAAATAACTGGAAGAGTGTTCTGATATTTCAGGCACACGAAACCCGAGAATTGAATGTAAAACATTGATTTTTCCCTTCCAGTAATTGTTCCAAAGAAAACAAGTTTATTCCACAAAAGAGAAAAGGAACGGATGAATGCCTGCACATCAACCAAACTCTTGTTGAAACATGTGATGGTTTATATTGATAAATAGATGGGCAGAGGAAGTCGGGAAACTTGAAGCCAGAATCAGTAATTTACTTATGAAATAATGATTCGATTTCCCAAAAGCACTCCCATAAAAGGATTTCACTGCAGCAGAATGAGAAGTTCAGGCTGGAAGTGTGTGGAGTTGGAAGTCTGGGGTACCTGCAGCCAGTAAAAAAGCAGGATCCAACCTCCAGGTGTTTGTTCAGCACGTTTTTTAATTTCATTTTTACATCTGTTCTGCAACCTTTCAGGCTGTTCTCAGAGTGAAGGCAACAATTCCAAATGGCTGGAGTGGAAAACATCATCTCTGATTCCGAGCTGGGAAATTGAAGCAGCGGGTGAGCACAGGTAAGCAACTGCTTTATGGGAAGAACAAATGCTCCTGTGATTGCTGAGGTAAAAGTGCTCCTGGAAACCAGAAATATATCAGAAAATATATAAGAAACCAATCACGAGCCTTAGCAACTCCAGGCTCATACTGCCTTTATATTGGAAAGAAGTAATTTTTAGGTGTGCTGGAAGATTTGCTGAGGTTCAATTTCCAGTTTTTATTTAGTCCTTTCATTCAGTCTATTGTGTAAAAAAAAAATCCCCAAACCACCCTCTGGCATGAATTGAGTGGTTTCTCCTTTCAGTTCTGTTTGTTAATCATTTCATTGAGCACCCCAAATATTTAGAGCCTGAAAGGACACTTATTTCTGAGTGTGCAGCTGGGTGGGATCCAGGGGAAGTTCAAATGATGCTTGAGAGATCTTCCTGAGTGAGGTTATTTTCCTGGCAGAGCCACACTCAGGGATGAAATTCAATGCCATTTCGCAGCTTTTCTGATGGAACATTTCACACCTATCGCTGGGAAAAGAAAGAATTATTCAGCTTATGCTTACTGGAGCTGATGTATATCCTAAAATCAATTTAAACACGTCTCTTGATACACTGAGGAACTTGAGAGGCTTTACATGCATCTCAATGTTTTATTACTGCTTCAATTTGCAAGGTTAATTTGAAAAACATGCCCTCAGCCTAATAATTGAGACTTTTTTTTTATTTACGAGGGTTCTTCAGTGATTTGTTTATTAATCCAATTGCAAACAGATGGTGGTGAGTTGTCTTTTTTTTTTTTTCCCTGGCTGTGTTTCTCTCCCATCTGACCTCATTGAGAGGTTTCCCAGTCAGCTGAATGGGGGAAATTTGGGTTGTGTTGGAGATTCAAGACAGTTCCTTGAAAGAAGGTGGTTCATATTCAAAGATGGCACAGGAAGGTCGTGATTAACAAAAACAACACCTGAAATTTCCTTGTAGGCACAGAATGGTTCACATCTGCTCCACAGCTGGGGAGAGGCTCTGTCAGAGTGAAGTGAAAAAACTAGAAGTGACCGAAACCATTTCATTCTCTCACCACATTCTTCTGGTGAGTTGTGTGCTGGGACAGGAAATTCAATGGCAGCAGATGCATCTCCCTTGGCCCCTCCAAATATTTTGCTAATTGAACAAACTCTGATCTTAAAATATTTAAGAGGAATTAATGCTGCACGAGGTGAAGTCGCTCCCGTAATAACTTTATTTGCTGCTCTTTTTTTGCCATTACATGAAGACAGATTGGATCAGAGAAGTCCAATCAATCTGATACCTGAGCAATTTTACTTTCTAAATGCAAAGTGCAGAATTGCCGAAATTCATCAATTTTTTTTTCCCCTCATTAATACTAGAGGAAAAAACCCAGTCATCTTTGAAAAAGTTCAATAATATTTTATCTAATGAAGAATGCTCATGCCTCATTTATTTCTGGAAAATTCCTTCTTTAAATAGTTGGTACTTTTTAAATTTTGTTTTTTTTAGGAAGCAGGCATTTCCATCATTCATTCTTGTGCTATTATTAGTATTATTATTATTATTATTTTAAGAACCAGGCCTTTCCATCATTCATTCTTGTTCTATTGTTGCTATTATTATTATTATACTATTATTATTATTATTATTTTAAGAACCAGGCCTTTCCATCATTCATTCTTGTTCTGTTGTTGCTATTCTTATTTATTTTAATTTTAAATTTTATTATTTTAAGAACCAGGCCTTTCCATCATTGCTCCAAGCTGATTTTTGCAAGGACACAGAGATGACAACCAGGACTGCTGAAGAGTGGTTTGGGGAAAGCTTTCTTGGATATTTTTGCAGGAAACCCCTCTGAGCTGGGGCTTTGGGCTGCTGTTGAGAGTTCCTGCTCTGAGATGCAGTGGTTTGGTTTGATTTTTCTGTCTTTTGAATGTTGCAGTGACTGTGGGATATTTTATCTTCCCATAAATTTAAATTACTGCTTTCTCTGAGCACCTACAGGAGATTTCCAAGAAGAAAACTGCTGTGACCTCGGTGGGTTTGCAGGGAGTATTTCACCAGCCATTAGGGGTGGTTTATGATTTAATCCATTTTAAACTCTTCCTGTAAGTACTTATATTTTCCACTTAATTGTATCCATTTGATCCTCAGCAGTCCTTCAGGAGACAAAGTTATTGGACCATTATCTAGTCATGAGGCATTGATTTGTGCTATATAAAGAATGTATGGATCTTGCTCTTTTAAAATGGGAAGACCTCTTTGTACTTGATCTTGTAAATGGAAGAAGACTTCTCCCTCTGGGAACTTCAGGCTGAAATCTGTCCAGATCACAATTTTTATTTATTTATTTTTGAATATGCTGCTTACGACAGCCTTAGAAATGGGATTTAGATTTTCCTTTGCGACCTTTGAATGATGATATTTATAGTCTAATGAAGTGGTGTGCCTAAAACAAGAGGAGAGGGGCTATTTACGGGATGGAATTGGATTTTTTTCAATAAAACATTGTGTTAAAGAGGAGTTGCCAGTGGATGTGACCAAGGGAAATGACAAAACTGGGTGAGCATTTCCAAAGGTGGCTGTCTGTGGTGCCTCCTCAGCACCATCAGCTTCGGCAGGGTGAGCTACAGCTGCAATTAGAGCCTGGAAAGAGTGTCAGGAATTCTGATGTCCTCCTGCTCCAGTAATTCAGCCCCGAGATAAATCCACAGCTGGGATGCACTCGCTGCTCAAGCCACCTTCCTCGGGGCACTCCACCTCTTGGGTGCAGTCACAATTAAAAGGTGCTTTTCAGCTATTTTTAGAACAACTGTAGAACGTTACTGGTATGAGCTGGTGCTCAGGGATTCGATGTGAGGGTGAGGTTATGGCAGAACTCTCATATTTTAAGCTCATCAACTGATGGCATGATTACGCTGAAAATTTTTCTTACAGGTCCACTTAAGTCAGGAACTGGTGCTGGTGACTCCCCACCCTCCCAGGGAACAATTCCTTCCCAATATCCCATCCATCCCTGCCCTCTGGCAGTGGGAAGCCATTCCCTGTGTCCTGTCCCTCCATCCCTTGTCCCCAGTCCCTCTCCAGCTCTCCTGGAGCCCCTTTAGGCCCTGGAAGGGGCTCTGAGGTCTCCCTGGAGCCTTCTCCTCCCCAGGTGAACACCCCCAGCTCTCCCAGCCTGGCTCCAGAGGGGCTCGAACCCTGGAGCAGCTCCGTGGCCCCCTCTGGACTCTCTCCAGAAGATCTGTGTAAGCTCTTCCTGAAAATTCTACCTCCTAAAAAAATCACAGTTTAAATGAGTGTGGTGGAAGAAGCAAACCCTGCCCCGAGCTGCTGATGGTTGCAATGGGCAGGATGGGAATCCACAAGAGAATTCGCTCTTGGATGGCCAAATTTATGGGCACAGGCTCACCCTAATAAAGCAAAATGAAGCACAGTAAAAAACACAGATGTGTCAGGCTGAAAGGGCATCTTCAGTCCTACTGCCTGTGGGAAGGGATTTCTGAGAAGGGCAGGAACAGCACTTGAAGGAAAGGGCTCCCAGGGCCTCCTGAGATTGATGGGAACGCTCATCTCTGGCTTGTGACTAATTAACGTTCGCCAGAAATCTTCTGATTGTCTTTGCAGGCTCTGGAGCATCCCAACCCTTCACAACCATTTATTCCTCTGCCTCTCTCTGTGGTAATATCCAGCAAATCCATTTGCTGCTCCCTTGTAATGGCTGTGCCTTTGACTGGAGGTTTGTTTGAGGCATCAGGAGTGATGTTCCTGCTAATATTTCTCCTGCTGAGATGGCACCTAGGGGCTGCAGTCAGTGCCTGAGATAATCCTGCCTGGCACTGGGCACGGGCACAGTTTGCAGTTAATGCACCCTACAAGGCTGGGGACATCCCTGTGGTGACCATGGAATCCCTGGAAGTGGTCAGAGAGTGAGTGGATGTGGCACTTTGTGGTCTGATTTAATAGCAGGGCGTTGTTCAGTCAAAGGTTAGGATTGATGATCCCGGAGATGTTTTCCAGTTCCAGGATTCTTTGTTGGTTGTGTGGAGCTCTGGGACACGACCCCCAGCACACGTTGCAGTTAAGGATGGAGTTACAAAAGGAAGATCAAACACTCCTTGCTACAACCTTGACCCGATTTGTGCAGGTGATTATTTGTACTGCTCCATCCTTCTCATCCTTCAGCTCAGTCCATGCCCTGTCCTGGGGGAATCTGTAATTCCTGCCCTCAGTGTGCCTCTGCCACCACTTATTTTCAGAGCTAACCTGTTGTCGCTCCTGCTTTCTCTGTCTATTTTTAGAAGAGGAAGGTGAGTTTGGGTGTTCTGGCAGTGTGTGAGATGGATAATTGCTGTATTTGTCCTGTTGTGCTTCAAACGCATCACAGGAATTTAAAAATATTACCAATATTCCCCTGCATGCACATTACTCCTAATACATCCTGATAAATTATTCATGTTTGATGTATTTATCGTGCCCATGTACAGGCACACCAGTAGAGTGAATCATGTTTTCAGTAAAAGGAATATTACTTTATATTCTTCCCACTTTGCCCTTATCACTAATTTTGAGGAATGTCCATTGGGTGGTTTAGCTGGGATTGGGATTTAACTGGGAACTGACTCTTCATGTCCTTTGGAGCTCATTTTATCCTATTAAATAGTGTTTCTGTTTGGTTCTTCAGTACAAAATACTCACAATAAGAAATATCACACGGATTTGGTCCCATCATTTCTAAAATTCATTTTGCTTTTCTTGTGTGTGGTTTGGTTTGGTTGTTGTTTTTTGGGTTCTTTGGTTGATTTTTTTTTTATTTTTTCGGTTGGTTTGGGTGTGGTGAAGCCCAGAATATCTCAGAGTATCCGAATTGAGAAGGGACCACAGGGATCATCCAGTCCAGCTCCTGGCCCTGCCCAGGACACCCCAACAATCCCACCCTGGGATGCCTCGAGCATTGTCCAAATGATATTTTCTGGCTAAAATCCATCATTTTGCCCCATCTTCCTCACCCAGTGACTCTGTACCCTATGGATCTCATCAGCAATGCCCACCAATCCATCTCCTCCTTTCCCAAGCTGAATTTTCTGCATTCCAAAATCCTTTCTCTTTCTAAATTTGTATTGTATGTGGCTGCTGTATTTTTTTAGGTCGTTGTTTTTTATCCAGAGTGCTTTAATTTGCTACCAGTGCAAATACGTCTCAAACTATTGCTCAACTCCAGCAGACAGCACCTTATGCTAATGTGGCAAATAATAAGACCACTTTGTTATCAAGCAAATAATTTAAAATACATCAAGAATAATTCGTTATAATCTGTTGTAAAAGCAATAAGAAAAGGAAGACAGCTTTTCACAAGGCCATAAAACACGGCTGGTGGAGTTCACCTTACAGCACAATCAAACCAGGAGTAAACGATGCCATAAAATCAGCCTTGCCATCCTTAATTGCTTAATTAACACCGGGTTTTAAAGCAGAATTTTAATATAAAGCGCTGCAGAGATTCACCTGAGATAAAATGTAGGCAAGTGAAGTAATTTTTAATGTGTCTGCAACATACCTCATGTCAGCCTTTCCTGCAGCTGCTGTTGCAAAGATCAGATTTGGCTCCTGATTCCAGATGTTGTAGGGCAGGACATGCCAAAATATTCTGGATTTCAGAGCTGCCACCCTCCCAGGTCATTTGTCTGGAAGAGTGATAGGATCAGCATGGAGCAGCACGGATATTTTTAGAGGAATATTTATTTATTGCTCCACGGTGTCACCATGGGATGGCATCCAGTGATCCAGGACCTGAGCCTTTAACACCAGAAACAAGGCCCAGATAAAAAGCGTCTTCAAATGTGGAGTGGTGTGTTGTGGAGCTTAAATTAATTAAGCAATTAATTAAGTGCTATGGGGCCTTTTCCTGAAAGGAGCTCTGTGAGGCGGTGCTCAGGTTGTATTTGTAGAACTGAGGTGGAATCTCATAAAGCTTTATTTGCTCCCTAAAACTTCCTGAAAAGAAGTTCTAGCCAGCTGGGAATCAGACTTTTCTCCCAGGTAAAAAGAGGAAATGGCCTCAAGTTGCGCCAGAGGAGGTTTAGATTGGAGATGAGGAAGAATTCCACTGTGAAAAGGGTTGTCAAGTATTGGAACAGGGTGCCCAGGGAAGGTTGGAGTCACCATTCCTGAAGGTGTTCAGAAAATGCATGGACGTGGTGTTTAGGAACACAATTTAGTGGGGGACCTGGAACTGTCGGACCTGATGATTTTGGAAGTCTTTTCCAACTGGAATAATTTAGTGAGCACAGCTTGGAAAGGCTGCACAACTAGTTATACTTTCATTTTGCTTTTCTTGTGTGTGGTTTGGTTTGGTTGTTGTTTTTTGGGTTCTTTGGTTGCTGTTTTGGGGGTTCTTTGGTTGGTTTTTTGGGTTCTTTGGTTGGTTTTTTGGGTTCTTTGGTTGGTTTTTTGGGTTCTTTGGTTGGTTTTTTGGATTCTTCGGTTGGTTTTTTGGATTCTTCGGTTGGTTTTTTGGATTCTTCGGTTGGTTTTTTTTTTTTCGGTTGGTTTTTGTTGATTTTTCGGTTGGTTTGGGCGTGGTGAAGCCCAGAGACCATGAAAAGCAGGCTGAGTCTGTATCAAACCTCTCCCATTTTACAGTGTTCCCACTCAGTGGTTTCAGTGCCTCGGTGACAAAGCCGTGCATCAACGTCGTGAACTCGGTGCCAGTTCTGGGATAATCGATGGATTTACGGGTGAAACGTTCCCAGATGGGGACTGATGGAACATTCCTTTGACTGATGGGTTACTGCTCCTTTTTCACTTGAAATTAAGCAAATGAATTAGCTCCAAATTCTGTGTGGAGTGAAATGCAGCTGGAATGGGAGGCATAGACCCAAGTAGAGGCGTGGGGACTTTGCAAACATTCAAAGTAACCAATTTAAAGTGCAGTTCAGGTATCATTTTCCAATTATCCTGTTCGCTCCAATCCTGCAATTCCTACTTTTTCGAGCCACTTATGAAATAACACTTTACTGAGGGTTAAAGGTTCCTTGCAGAAAACAAAGCATTTTATTTATTTATTTATTATAACAGTAAAGTCATTACAACCTTGTGACGATGAAATGAACCAAACTTGATTTCCTTTATTTTAGAAATTCCAGGAGATTTTTTGATGCTGATCCTAGTCCATGTTTAGGCCATGAAATAATTGTTCAGCCTGGTGCTCGCCCCCTGCTCTGGGAACAGCTTCCACAGGAATTGCTGGGCTGGTGGCTGAACCAAGGCCACCTGGACACGGGTGACATCTCTGCCTGTGCCCAGGGACAGTCTAGGGACTGGATGAGTCGATTATGTGGGAAAATTAAATCCAATTTCTTTATTTCCCAGTTTCTGAGGCGGTTCTGCCTCAAAATAATGGATTTACAGGAGGTAACATCATGGTAGCACTTATTTCTTTATTTATTGAGCTTTACTGTGAAATACAGAAGCTGTAGGATCAACCATTTGGGAATCCGTGGAGTACAGGCGTGTGAGCATCAGGAATTCTCTGAAAGCCCATTGCAGACTGGGAGATTCCAAAAGAAAAACCAGGAGCCCAAGAGGGACATAAGTTTCAGGACAAGCTCCCCTCACTTTCTCTCTGTCAGCCACCAAAGCTTCCTGTGGACACGTCCTTGAGCCCAAAATAAAAGTACTCTGGTAGTAAAATGTTCTTTTGCAACTTCCCAGTGCCCCCCAAAAGTGAAAAAAGAGGGAAAAACAAAGGTATGGAATCTTACCTTTTCCTTTGACTGTGTGAAATCTACAGAAATTGCAGCCTGACACCAAAATTCTATTTCTTGCGGTTAAAAATGTCTATTCTCCTACGCTGCTCTTGGAAGCACATTCCAAAGGAAAATGTTTGGATGGAAGACATGAAGAATAATTATTTGTTTTCCTGCAAGACACCCTGTGCAATCTAAGCAAATAGAAATAGCACTCCTAAAATAGGAAGCATTGTTTCTATTTGTGCTGCTTCATCAACTGAACCACTTCATGATCCTGTTTCTTTATCAAGGAGACATTTAAATCGAGGAAATGATTTTTAATACTAGGGCAGGAATTAATTTCATGCATCTGCTGGCAAATGCCTACTATCAAGAACCGAGTAAACAAACATTTGCACATCTGCTCCTGCTCTGTGACAACAGGATTCAAATTAGAAAGGAAGTTGGGGTTTGCTTTTTAGCTTTTTAAAGGCTGTAGTTTGCCATTTTAAATGTTGTGAAGTGCAATAGAAGAACAGAACATGAATTTGTAGCCAGGATGAGGGAGAAAAATGTCCTTGGTGGTGATATTATGAATTTTTAGTAGGAGCCTGCTGCTTTTTAGTTTAGTGTATTTTAGTCTGGTGTTTGGGCAAGTCCAAGTCCTGCTCGTGGGGTTACTAGGAGAAGTGTCTCCAAAGATGTTCCTTGCCTTTTTTTTTTTTTTTTTGATTGGGTGGTTAAATCTGAGGCAGAAATCAGTGTCATTCAGGCTGCTCTCGTTATTGGAAATGTCCTGTTCTTGGACCAGCTGTAGCCATAAACCTGGAAAATTCCTGGGGTGGGAAGGCAGAGGAGCTGCTGCTGCTGGAGGTGAGAGCAAGCTAAAAGCAGCAGGGCTGTGCTCTTCCTGCTCTGAAGCTTTTAGGAAGTTCCTAGGTCTTTCCACAACTCTTGCAGCCACCTTTTGTGTGGAATAAAGGTATTGGGTGAGTAGGAACAGCTAAAAAGTGTTGGTGTGAGCTGAAGTAAAAATCTCATTGGCTCACACAGACCAAATACATTTGGTCATAGAATTGTGGAGTGGTTTGGGTTGGAAGGGACCTTAAATCCCAGCCAGTGCCACCCCTGCCATGGCAGGGACACCTTCCACTGTCCCAGGCTGCTCCAAGCCCCATCCAACCTGGCCTTGGGCACTGCCAGGGATCCAGGGGCAGCCACAGCTTCTCTGGGCACCCTGTGCCAGGGCCTCCCCACCCTCCCAGGGAACAATTTCTTCCCAAGAACTCATCCCAACCTGCCCTCTGTGAGTTTGAAGCCATTCCCTCTTGTCCTAGTCCATCTCTTGATAAAGCTGTTGGCTAAAAGAACTCATTTTTGGAAGTTTTGGCTTTATCCTGCCCGGCTGTTTGCTTTCTCAAGTGTCAGATGACACACGCTGTGTTTTAGACCACGAAGTACAGTGAGAAACGGTCTCTGAAGAGCATTTTGCCTAAATCCTCCTGCAGTGTGTACTGAATAGAAATCAAATTTCTTTTGGCTGTAGCTTTACTCATGGAGTGTATTTTGGATGGTGGTGATATTCCAGGAATAGCCATAGAGCCACCAGAAAAGATGGGAATGTCTCCATAGGAAAGGCTGTGCCAGACAGCTGATTACACACTATAAATAGAGATTTAAATGTGCTTTAAGTAGTCTGTGGAAGGCATCATTTAAATCAGTCACAGACACGTGTAGTACAAGTGTAATAACATATTTTATCTCTGACAACGACTGGAGTTAATTCTCAGGTTGGATTTTTTGACATCTGGCTCCTCGCAACACATCCCAAAAAAGTCCTAACAAAGCAAAAACTCTGATCTTGTTCAACAAATCGAGCTGAAGAGCAAATAAAACCTTTGTGGCAGGAGTTGTACATCATTAGCTGTGATCTCCTGGGTGCAGGCCACTGTTTAATGGCATTACTAAAAGAAAAGCAGGAAAAAACCCACCCCAAATCTAAGCCAACTTAAAAGTAAGACTGTTTTCATATCCTCAAAAACATGGAGGAGGAAGATTAGGGAATGATTGATTTTTTTTTTTTNTTTTTTTTTTTTTTTTTTTTTTTTTTTTTTGAAAATATGACTGATGCTTTTAAGATGCACTCAGGAATTCTCCTGTTTTTCCTGTTTTCCTGTGTCCTTAATACAAAACATCACAGAAGGTAAGTAACGGATCAGAGGTGTCATTCTCAGAATTACTCCTCACACAATAAGCAGGAAACCAGAGCATTTTTTACCTATTAACTGCAGCAGGAACAATTCTACTTTCCTTGAAGCCAATGAGACCTTTCCCATTATCCTTCGGTGGGGCCCAGATCTCACCCTGGAATTGCTGAGGTAGAGTCTGATATAAAACCTATTGGAGTCGCTGGAATTTCTCCTCCTGATTTTAGTGGATTTTGCCTCAGGCCCAGAGTGGACATGATGTTAATATTACATCAGTGGAGACTCAAAATGCTGAGCCCTCGTTTTGTTACTCCTAAACAATAAAATAGTTTGTTAGCAACAAGGAGGCAGATTTTTTTTCTGGGTTGTTGTGAACCCTCTGACTCTGCCTTCAGAGGAATCTGAGGATGCTCTGCATTGTTTAAATTTAACCCCAAAACCTCACTGGTAGTTGAACATTGTACACAAAAAAAAATTACATTTTAGCCATCCCAATTTGGATAAGACAAACAGAAATTTATTTTTTTCCAAATTAAAATCACTAAATCCTAATAGAGAAAAAGAAGTGTGGGGCACAAACGTCTTGAATTAAAATAACCGTTTTTGGATGGGTGAAACGGAGCATGGAGTAAATCTCCTCAAATAAAATACCAACACTCTGGGGGATTAGCTGCATGCTCTATTTCCCCCTCACAAATGTGCCATGGAGTGCTGGGCACTCACCCTTGCTCTGCTGGAGTCAAGGTGTGTTATCTCCCTGATGCAGATACAGCCAGTCCTTGTCAACCTGTTGAACTCGGGGCTTTCAGGTTGTAGTTGTTTATTAGAGGTGACATAGTGATCACACTGCTGGAAAATAATAATATTTCTCGTACAAGCAAATGCAGCCGTGCACTAGAGCTAAAGGTGATGTTCTCGTTAATTTGGAGCCCCTCTTTTAAAGTGGCTGTAACTGAGGGGTTTGCACCTTGTTTAGTTTCCTGGTTGGGAATTGGGATGCTCTGGGAGCTGAATGTCATCACAACCCCCAAGAAAGGAGCTTTATCAACCCCGCAGGGATGAGTAGGTAATTTCTCACTCTTTGCCTGCTCTGATGTCTTGAGGTAAAAATGTGTGCTAAAGCAACGTAGAAAACAGGGATCTGCCATGAAATTCTGCTGCGTCCTCGGTGTCTTACACAGAAGTTGACCTTTCCATGACACTAAATGAGGAAAAGTCAGCGAGAACAAGGCAGAGGACATCATTTGTCACTTTCTGAACCCTGGCTGTGCCCACAGCTGGTGCTGTCTCCATCCCTGCACCTCGGCAAGGGCACGGGGAGTCACAGGAGTCACCAGGGAAGGTGAGAGCAGTGATGAAGGCTTGGAGCAGAAGGCACGGCAGGGATGTGATGCTTTGCTTTGCAGAGGAGAAACCCAAGCGCTGTGACTGAGTCACAAACACACCATGTGCGGGGGGTATTTTCAACAGATTGCATTTTTTTTATTATTGTTATTTCTCTGTGAATGGATTCTAAAACTCATTGCCTTTCTGTATTTTCCTATTTTGCACGTTATAGCTTTATGAACTGTACACAGAATTTTTAAAGAAAACCTGCATGCCCAGGGGCTGGGGTTGGGAGTAGTTAAATTAAATGTTCTTTTCATGGTGAAATAAGGGCAGTGGATAAGAGTGCTTAAAGAAAGAAACTGTAAAGCCATCAGTACATTATCTGCCTCCAAGGTTTGACCTCACAGCAGGGCAGCTAAATCCATCCAGCAACTAAATGATTTTACTCTATAAAAGTCTTTGGAAATAGATTTTATCTTTTTTCTTTTCTTCTTTTTTTTTTTTTTCCTCGGGAACATATCAGAGCAGAGGAATTGATTTTTGGAAAGAAAATAAGCTCCATAGTGTAAATTATGTTAATTGCTGAGTAAAATGCCAATATTAGAGGTATTTAGGCCAACTTATGTGGAGATGCTCTGCTAGAACTCCTGCCCTCTTGTAGTTAAATATATATTGAACACAGATTTAAGGAGTAGTTTAATGAGGGGTTTTCCTCCCAGAAAATGGGATTGGATTTTAGAAGAAATGGTTGCATAAGGAGGGTGAGATTGGTTACTTGACCCAATTAATCCACCCAGGTTTATTCTAGATATTTTCTTTCAACCTCCTTGGAGGCCTCACCCTGCTTTTTCCAGCCAAGGAATACTCATGGAGAGTTGGTATTAGATCTGGGAGGAAAAGCAGGATGGGGTGGTTTCACTCAGTGTTTCTTCCTAGCAACACCGAGAAGGAAAAAGCAAGAAAATGGCAGAGTGGGCAAAAAACCCATCGAATGAACCAGTCTGATTTGCAAACAGAAAGAGAAACCTGGCCAAATAATTCAGTGGATGAGCTGGAGCAGCTCGTAGGGGTTATAACTTGTGTAACTCGGATTTATGTAACTTGTAATTCAAGCTGACACCGACTTTGCCACCATCGGGAGGGTCATTTTGAGCTGTTCTTGAGCAATCTCGATGCTGAACAAACCATCCCTCATGCCATGGATTTAATGTTTGCAGCTGACACTCCACTGAAAAAATAGCTTTAATTTTGGGGAGAATCATGAAAAAAAAGAATTCTTTGTTGGTTGTCAAAGTCATCTTTGTGTCTCTCGGTGCCTTTTGAGGGCGGTGTCTGAGTTTCAGGGTTTTGTTCCAAATTCCTGTTTGCATTTTGGATCTTGTTTGAGAAGCCGGAGCCAAAACCCAACTGCTGGTGTTTAGTGCTCTCCTGCACCACTGGTTTTTGTCATTTGAGGATTGCAAAGGATTTTCTCCTGGCTTTTGGCATCTGAACATGTGGCAGGCGCCACCCAAATCGAGGGCTGCGAGTGTGTGTAGCAAAATGAGCAGAACTGAGTCCAAGCTAAAATATGAGAGAAAAAAGTCAAATATTGATGAAAGAAGACCTTAATTTTCCCAGAAAGTTTATCTGGAGCACTGCCATGCTGCTTTAATCCTCATGCCCAGAGCCTGGGGAAAGTGAGAGCTGGGATGGAAATGGTTTTTCTGGTGAAACCTCCCCCAGTCCCCACCACTGTGCCCCAGCAACTCTTCTTCAGCTCCTCCTGTCTGCTGACCCAAGGGACTATTTTTTTAAATTGCTAATTGATTTTGGTTTGTCCGTGTGCAGTTTAGTTAAGCTACAATAAAAATTTCCATTTGTTTCTAGTGGAGTTTGCTCCTGTTGCTGGCTGAGGGAAGCAGTGCCATGTCCAGAATTGGGGACTCAACCATCCTTAGTGATTTCATGGAAATGTCTTAAAATGTAAGAGTTGGATTCCTTCTTCCTTTTCAGTTCTATCTCAGTTTGATTCTAGGTTTTTTAATGTGAGGGATTTATGGTTTATGCACCAAAGGAAAGTGTTTGCTCGGGTCTGAAGAATACAACTTTCCATTTTCCATCCTCTGAATCCCAGGATGGTTTGAGTTGGAAGAGACCTTAAAAATCATCCAGTGCCACCCCTGCCATGGCAGGGACACCTTCCACTGTCCCAGGCTGCTCCAACCTGGCCTTGGGCACTGCCAGGGATCCAGGGGCAGCCACAGCTTCTCTGGGCACCCTGTGCAAGGGCCTCCCCAGCCTCCCAGGGAACAATTCCTTCCCAAATCGCATCCATCCCTGCCCTCTGTGAGTTTGAAGCCATTCCCTGTGTCCTGTCCCTCCATCCCCTGTAAATTGTCTCTCTCCATCTTTCCTGCAGCTCCTTCAGGCACTGAAGGCCACAACTGGGTCACCCCAAGGCTTCTCTTCTCCAGATGAACCATTCTGGTGCCTCTTTCTGACTCAGCCCCGGTTCAGCTCCCTCAGAAAGGTCAGAACATCCACACCCGTGGTGTTTTCTATTGTAGGAGTTCTTGCAGGATTTCTGCTTCAAGTTTTGGTAATATTTCAAATGGGGAATGTAATTGTATTTGCTCTTTCCTCTTTGCTTTTGCTCTATCCCACAAATTGTGTTCTGAGAATTCTGTGCTTCACTTCACGTGTGGAAGGGGGCACAAAAGGGAGCCTGGCTGCAGGATCTGTAGGATTTCGGTGCAGATTCCTACTAATTTCTACAGAAAGATCTCAGAAGTTAACCTCTTCTGTGGGACACAACTTTCCAAGAGCTTGGTAGGATGGAATTTTACACAAATCTGGATTATATCGAGCACAAAGCTGACTTGGGGGCTATTCTTTGTCACCCAGGACTTTTTTTGAACTCACCCTTCTCGGTGAAAGTCAAATAAATGCCAAACATTTTGAATTCCAGTGCTTATAACACTCACAGATGTATTTTGGGAGCTCTATTCTGAGTTTTACAAATGAGTGCAGAAGTGTCCAGCTCATTTCTGAAGAGGCTGAGATGTGTGTGCCTGGATATTTGGATTAATATTTTGCATATATTTAGGTGGCAGCAAGGGTAATGTGCTTGAGGGAAAGTTGGGAGTGTAGTTTATTAGAAATATTTGGTGGTACATTATTTATTGAGAGAACTAAGTCAATTCTGAGCTCCTTGTCTGTAAACAATCCAAATATTGATTTTTAGGAATTATTATACTAATGAGCTAGAACTTAATTTATCAAAATAACATGAGGAACTGTGCAGCTGATAATGCTCATTATTAGAGTGAAATAATCAAATTAATGTTCATGTAAAAGCAATATCATAAAGGTAAGAATGATGAGCGTGTGTTGATGTGTCTGAGAAAGACTGGCAGAAAAAAGATGTATATCCAGGAAAAAAATACCATGGAAATTCTGCTACAGAGAGATGGATGATCTTTTAAAGATATCACAACAAATATATTTATGGAGAGTAGTAGAGGGGAGGTCTAACAGAGCATATTTTGCATTCTGGCTCTGAGATTCCTGCTCCAAAATGAGATTATAAATCCCAATTCTCGGATTCGTGCTGCAGTCACAACATCAGCGGTGTTTAAAGCAGAAAGGCACTGATGGGATTTTATGGAGCACATAAGTAGGTGTGTAATTGCACAAAATGCTAATGAGCACCCGGCAACTTAAAATAAGGGCAGGGCTCTGCAAGGGAGGCTCAGAGCTCTCACGGAAGTTGTTTATTCTAATAATGACTTCACAGCGCCCTGGGAGTGGCTTTTTACAGGAGAATAAGAAGCTGTGCTACTCTAAAATAATCTTTAGTTCTCTTAGTGTCACTGTCCATGCGATCAAGGAGAAGGGAGGCTCCTGGGGGGGTCATCACTGCTTTAATGGGGAATTTCCCCTGGAGAGGTGGGAAAGGTGGATAGAGACCTGCTGAGGTGAGGCTGCAGCTTCTCCCAGCCAACTCAAGCTGCTTTAATTTAGCCCTCGTTTAGATTAAGTGGAATAAGACTTCATTTAGGATAATGGGGAGATCATATTAATGGTGATTAACGTTAAATCCCCCCCTTTGGAACACTGGTGTGGGATTTATTTTCACGGAAGTTTATTCTTTCTTAAAAAGCTCTGGGAATAAGTTGCTGAACGAGAGAGAATTAGGCAGGTTGAGAGCATGAGGAATAAACTGCTGCTGGCTCAGAGGTTCCACAAATGGGAATCAGAGAGTCGTGGAATGGTTTGGAAGGGACATTAAGGATCATCTTATTCATCCCCCTGCCACGGGCAGGAGACACCTTCCACTGTCCCAGGCTGCTCCAACCCCATCCAGCCTGGCCTTGGACATTTCCAGGGATCCAGAGGCAGCCACAGCTTCTCTGGGGAATCCGTTCCAGGGCCCCATCACCCTCTCAGGGAGGAATTTCTTCCCAATAGCCCATCTAACCCTGCCCTCTGTGTGTTTGGAGCCAATCCCTCTTGTCCTGGCACTACAAGCTCTTGTAAATGCTCTCTCTATCTTTCCCAGGCAGGGATGAATATCTACCTTGGTGTCCAGAAAAAGGGAATAGCACTTCAAGGGAAAAGTGGGAAAAGTGTTCCTTCATAGGAAAAGAAAAGCATCAAGTGCTTTCTTTATACCCTTTTTTTCATGGCAGCCTTTTACATTCTGAGTTATCACCATTACAGGGTGCTGATCCAGTGGACAGGACAAGGGACCTAGAAAATTCAGAATGAGTGAAATAACCCCAAGCTTTCCATAAGTTATTTCACCTCAAAATTCAAGAATGTCTCCACTTCCCAGATCCTGGCTGGACTTTGCTGGTTGGATTTTGGCTGGCTTAGATGGGAGTCCAGCAGCTTTGATCCGTGTCAGAGCTGCTGTTGTGTCTTTAGGATTGGAGATCAAGGGAACGGAGAAACCACAGCTTTGGCAGGATGCGGGAGTGTGGGACAGTGAGCTAAATTGATAGAAAATATGTTCACACCTTAACTGCTGTTCCAGCAATTGCTCTGAGCAGGGCACAAACAGGAAAAGCAGTTCCCAATTATTTACCGTGGCTGGGAATTCACATCATCACTGAAATGGGAGCCTTCACCTGTTACACTTCTGTCTGAAGAATTTATCAACACTGACACTTCCCTATTTAGGTCAGTCCCAACAGCATCCCTTTGCCTTTCAGAAATCATTTAATAATCAATCTGAGAGCTCCGTTAAACACAAGCTGGGAGTTCATTGTCATCTGGCAAAATCCCAGCCTGCACATTTGGATTTGGCAGTGCTGGGAGAAGAAGAATCATCCTTTCGTCCACCAGACGAGCTCAAAACAGGACAAGTTGCCAATTTTCATATCCAGCCAGAAACTGAAGTAAAAATAAGCAGTATCATGCATGAGATGGTTAAAAAATGCACATTTTTTTCATGTCAATTGGAAGCCTAGTGTGTTCATTTGAAATATTGCAGCCACCGCATCAATAAGAAATAAGAGAAATCTCAGTCCTTGCCTCCAAATTAATCAATTACACATCGATCCGAGAACAGAGAAAATAATTTTGTAGTCTTTCTTATCTTCTCCTTATCACAAAGTGATCAGTATTCACATCAAAGTCATGTGTTTCCTTATCTTACTTGCAGCGAAGAATTTTTTTTAAAGTGTTAAGTACTTTCAGACTTTTTAAAAGTTGGCAGATTTGAGAAATGAGCACCTTTCTGTTCTCTGGAGGGAGACCTCAACTCCTGAGCTCCTGTGTGGAGCCAGGGTTTTTAAACATCTGCCAAAGCTCTCAGCCTCGGTGATATCCTTGTGGTGAGGATTTCAGGTGTCTAATTCAGTCTTGTGTGGAAAAAATCCTCATCCTGCTTTGTACCCTTTCAGTTCCTCACGCTGCTCCTGAATTTTTACAGCAGGAGCCTGGAGAAGAGGATTCCACCATCCCTCTGTTGTTTGTAACTCTGGATATTTCATTTATTTCTTATTTCCCTTCTCTCCAAGGCAAACAATGCTGCTTTAAAAACTTTTCCATGTCAATAACGATTCTTACTGCCTCTTTCCAAAGGCCATTATTTTGGTGGGATGCTCCTGAGCACGGGGTTTCAGGAGGGAATCAGGGATTTATTTAACAACATTATAAATTGTACTGGGTTATTTTTTGTCCTCCTTAAATATCCAAAAGTTTCAGTTGTTTTTCCAGCACAGAGGTCTACTCTCAGCTGCCGGAAATGATCCCATCCTTCTCCTGCTTTGCTACAATTCACGTTGAAACTCATAAGGGACCTGGATGGTTCGGACTCTCCTCCCCTGTATCCATCACTTTGTATTTCTTAGCACTCAGTTCCTTTTTCCCTCTTCCTGAATATTAATTTAGGCTGGATCTTCCCAGGGAAGCTCGGAAATGAAGAGCTGACAGCATTTGCATTTTGGTATTGGTGTCTCATTTCCATGTTGGATGGGGCTCCCTTGCAGTGTTTTCCTGTGTCTATACCACAGCTTATCCCAAATGTTCATTTTAAATAATTTTAACTGGCTGGGAGGATATTTTAAATTTATTTTTTAAATGTTTCTTCTAGCAGAGTATAATTTGTGAGAGGCAGACAATTTTCTGAATTGAAGTGGAGTTCCTGTGCAGGCATGGATGATATTTCCTGTAATATCTGGAGAGCACATGAAGTTTTATTTTATTACAACTGAGCACCAAAGGGAAGGAGAACACTTTGAAACATATATTAATTGCATGTGTTTTAGTTCAAGCTTCATGAAAGAAGACTTCAAGCTTTGATTTCTGGTGTTAATACAATACCTTTAATTTGTAGATATTTTGAGCTGTTCCCCATTTGGATTTTTGAAAATTATATTTCAAAGCATAGTTGGACTTGATGATCTTGAAGGTTGGAAGGGAGCTTAAAGCTCATTCCATTCCACCCCTGCCATGGGCACAGACACCTTCCACTGTCCCAGGGTGCTCCAAGTCCCATCCAACCTGGCCTTGGACACTGCCAGGGATCCAGGGGCAGCCACAGCTTCTCTGGGCACCCTGTGCCAGGGCCTCCCCACCCTCCCAGAGAGGAATTCCTTCCCAATATTTAATTGACATTCCCTGGGATTTTCCAGGGTATTCTGTTAGGTCTCCACTTTGCTGAGTGTTGAGAGCTGCACTGAAAGATGTGTCATGTCTCAGGGGTGAAATGATAATGGTGGGCACAGCTGAAAGATAAAGGACAAATTAAAAGATAAGGGACATGTTAAAACTCCTCCAAAACAAGCTGGAGTGGAGAATCCCACACCCAAGCACTGGGACAGGGAGCCCAATGTCACCCTCTGTCACACACCGAGCTCCACCCATCCCCAGCTTGGTGGCATCCAGCTCCTCCAGCTGGGAAAGTCTCCTGGGAAAGACCCAGCTGGAGGCTGCCTTGAATTCACCTCCCGCCTTAACAACATCATCAGTGATGAATTACAGGTTTATTCCAGGTGCCTGAATATTTCAGTACTAAACCACCGTCCTGAACGCTGTCAGGAGAAGTTGTTAATATTGAGATTTTACACCAGTGCCTGGACGTGCAAAAGGAGCAGGAGAGAGCTGTGGCTGTGCTGCTGAAGAGGAGCAGGACTCAGAACAGCTCTCCAGTAAATACAGAATATAAAGCTCAGCTCTGTGCCTTGTTAGTGCTGTGCTTTCCATTTCTCCGGCCCCGCGAGTTCTTTGTGCCTCCTCAAAAGTTTAAAATATGTTTCCTTAGGAAACTTTCCCAAAGTGTTTTATTAAAATCGTTCTCCTCCTGACACATTGATGAAGTTCTTCTCTAGTGGAAGCTCCAATGATTTTAATTTCATCAGGAAAACACATGAAAATCAAGCAAGAGGAAAACCATCAAACCCTAATAAATCTTTTAAAACAAATTAAAGTGATGGCTGAGCTGACATATTCAATTTTCAATAAAAAAGGATTTTCAGCAAGCCACAGGCATTACTCAAAGACTGAAATCTGCAAAACCAGGATTCTGCTTGTTTGTTTGCACTTCTGAGTGCATTAAATCAACTGGGTGGCTGATCTGTGAAACACTGCCCACACTGTGCCTCCCAGTGCTGGAAGTTGCTTATAAATAACAGATAAAGACAGAAAAATGACTTTTCGATGAACTTTCTGTGCACAAATGCTGTGAAGTTTCATGGTTGGGTCATCTGCAAGCCAGATAATTAAGGATGAGGTGTAGGATTTGTGTGGTCACAGTTAAAGGACTGGTTCCTACATATTTCTCTCCTGGGTAGTGTTGGATGGATCCTAAGTGACTTTGCTCAGCTGAACACATAAACGCTGGGAAAAAGAAAATCCCAATCCTAACTGGAAAATTTCCTTCCTCTAAGTGTCCTATTTGAGGATAACACATTACAGAAATAATGTTAATCATTAAATCACAAAGCAGGGTATTGGTGCAAGTATTTCAGTGCACAGACAGCAGTGCTGTAGGAAGAAAATCCTTATGGATTTCTCTGTGAGCCTGAGGGGAAATGTATGGATAAAAAGTGTGATTTAGGACCAGGATTGATGGTTCATGTGTCTGCCCCTGCCTGGAGTCCAAAGAGCCTTCTAGTTTCTCCCCTCTCTGATTCTGCAGCCTCAGGGCTCGTTCCCATTCCAGTGAACAAAGGGAAACCCCTCCTCTGTCCTTCCACATTTTGCTTCCTTCATCTCTCTTGTCCTATGTCACCTTTTTCACGTGGTGAACAAAGGGATATTTCTTGGGCTGATCCCTAATGACTGAGCAAACCCCAGAAAACAACGCGCTGTTCTCCTGACAGCAACCACAATTACTCTGCCTTTACTCACAGCCTCAGCTTGGTGTGTTCCTGATTAATTAGGCAGCATTTTTTCAATCATGAAGCAAATTTAAAATCCTCTTTTGGGTCTAACAAGGTGTGCACGCTGGATGCCACAGTTTTTACAGTTTAGTTTATTCAGCTTTTGATGATTTGTGCATCCTGCCCCCCAGTCCACCTTTGGATCTGTACCTCATTGCCTTCAAAGCTTGGGCTGCTGTTTCTATAATGAAATAATTAATACTGGTGACAGAAAAACACAAGGCATGAATACAGCAGGAAGTGGGTTATGGCCTCTAATTAAAATGAGTACAGGAGTACAAAAGAAATTCCTCTTTTATAATTATCATGTATATTATACTTTTAATGAGTGTCTTGTGTGGAACATCGGGAGGTGGGATGTTATTGATTGCTCCAGAGCTGCATTCCTTCAGGCACTTCAGCTTTTTCCAGGTAAACTTTATTCAGCTTCTCCTGTGTAGGACATAAATCTTTATTGGGGATGGTGTGTCAGTAACAGCATCGTAAAAGAGACTGTTGAATATTCCTGGTAATTTGTGGTGCTCTGCAAAGGTCAGGCCTCGGCTGTGGGAGAGGGGGAGCAGCTCCCGACATGGGCACCAATTTATTTGGGAATTTCTGCCTGCTTAAATGGCTGTCAAGCGTGACAGCTGCATTTATAGCAAGAGTTAATGCTCCAGAATCTGTCAGGACTCTTTGACTCTCCTGACCTCATCTTTAATTCAGTCCCAGATTTCCATCTTGGTGGGCACGAGATGAATGCATCACGTGGATGGATTGATCCCTGGTTTTCATATTAATGGTTTGTACCCTCGTGGTGCTGATTTTGTTGATGTCCATCCTGCTCACCAGTCCTGTAATGAAGGCATTCATTTAAAACCCTCTAGAACAGGGCAGTTTAAACTTCCTCAAGATTTCCTGGGGAGCTCTAAGGTTTAGGCAAATGTTCAACTTCTGCATTTCCAAAGTCCACCCCATAATTAAAAGGAAGAAAAAACACCCCCAATTAATATCAGTTCCCCAAAAGAGGCTTTTTATTTTAACCCACAGCATTCCTGCTCTGAGATTTGTTGGCATTTAAGGTTATCTTAGAAGTACACCGGTTCCTTCTTTATGAATATGCTGATTGTCTATTAGAAATCTTTCTTCCTCCAGGTTAAGAGAATTTGTTATGTATCAGAAATTCTGTATAGATTCTCATTTGTTACTGGCACACAGCTTTTCCTGTCTTTAGAAGGACACATTTTGTCAGCAAGGGAGTATTTTCTGGCAATAATTTAATTGGGAGGAAAAAAGGCTCTTTCTTCTTTTTTTTTTACTGCAACAAAAAGGCTGCCCATGATTTTGTTTTGTGAATCATGGCACAGCCATGGACTTAATTTCATTTTATCCCAATCTCCAAAGGCAGTGCTGCTTTGAATTCCATCTCACAGCTCCCTGTCCCACCTCCCCACTCGTTATTTTGTTGTTGGAGTTAAACTGGAGTTTGATGGTTCAGTGTTTTAAAATCAGCAGTGAACCACGAGATGTAAAAGCTTCCCTTCCCAAACTGATCCTGAACTTGAAAGTGCTGAGAGTTGAGTTGTCTCTTGTTGCTTTTAATTATCTCCAATCCTGCTGAATGCAGAGCTCACATTTCGGTGCCTGTGTTGTGGAAATTGTCTGCATTTTATTTACGTAGCTGCAGGTGAGGTGAGGATAAAAAGAACTTAAATCTAAGCTGAGCATTAACAGCTTGAAACAGGTTGAGTGCTAATTGTGTTACTAATGCCACCTTCATCTTCTGTTTCATGAGAAACAAAGTTTTAAAAGCTCACACTTGTAGATCTGTAGTGCAGAATTTCAGAGCCGCAGCAAAGTTCTAGACAGAGCAATTTCTTCGCATAAAAAAATATGAAGAGGCCACTTTATATACAACTGATAAGCTGCCAACTGTTTTAGGTTCAGTCTAATTGCTACTTTAAGACTTTTTAAAATTGGGTTTGGGTTTATAGCAAAATTTCCTCTGGCTCTAAAGGGAGTTTTGATAGATCCCGGGGAAAAAAAAAGTGTATATATGAGAGGTAAGATAGGAAAAACATCAAAGCACAAGTTGGAGCACTGCTGGCAAAGCTGGCAGCTGGAATGGCTGCTGGAGAAGGTTCCCTGATGGATTTTTATTGTGTGAGCTCTTGGCTGGGATGGCAGCGAACAACGGGAAGCGAAGGCGCGAACGTTGGGAGCGCCGGAGCCGCGGCGGCTGCCAGCGATACAATCCCACGGAATCCAACCTCCTGATGTATCCCTGCCTGGAAAACGGGCACAGGGCAGCTGGGTGCCAGGGGCAGGAAATTGGGCAGCTTGGCTTTAATCCAAGGTCTCAGCTTGGCTCTGCCCAAGAAGGACAAAGCCACAAGAGGAGACAGCAGAGAAACCTTTGGGAACAGAAAAAACCAACCTGAACCAAAGGACACCCACCTCCTGCTCAGCTGAGCAATTTTGCCATGAATTATGGTTTTGTGCCACCAAAACGATGCGTTTTGACTGCTGTGATAACTCTGGAATCATTATTTAATGGTATTTTTAACCTTTCGCTGTGGCACGCCAGTGAAGCTTGCAGGAGGTGGGGACGTTTCTGGAAGTGCCACTGTCACATCGTAGCTTGGTGACAATATATCTGCTACAGATGGGGCTCTGCTATTTTATTTATAGGTAATGCAAATAAATCCATTATGGGCTAAAAATAAATCAGGCAGGCTAGTCCAAAGAGGTATACATCCCTCCAAAAAAGATAAATGACTGATTATTTAACATTAATCTTCTCTAAAACAAATTAGGAAGTTATTAATTATCAAAATCCGTATTTATTCTGCTGTAAAAATTATCTGTTGCCATTCACAAGATGTTGCACTTGTTCCTAGGACTTCTCAACTAAGCTTAAATCTTAGCATTTAAAATCTCTTCCCAATGCTAAAAATGTTGTACATATTTGCAAATTTCGTATTATGGCACCATAAAATCCATAAAGTGCTTGAAGCATTTAAAAGATACAAAAAAGCGACTGCAACTCATTACTTTGCCTCGAGTGTGATGGTTTTTCATGTCTCCAAAATGAATAGCAGGAGAGGGAATTCCAGGTATTTATTCTTAGTCTCAATTGGGCTTTATTCATCTCTACAGTGGGTTAGTTACTGGTATTTGAAATTTTGTTCGGGGGAAGAATTCCGTATTCTGCTTTGGTAAGGATTTTTTTCTTTGCCCACATACTCCGGTGTGACAAAGGCAAAAATAATAATATCAAACCATTGCCTTTTTGAAGGAGTCATTATCTTTTTATTAATCATCTGATGAGAGGAATGCATTCATCTCCCAGCAGCAATTTCTCACGCTCTGCTCCTGGTGAATGGAGCTTTTGTGAGGCAGCAATTTTACCTCGACCTGTAACACAGCTCTGAACTTCTCTCTCTGTAAGGAATTGTTCCAACTCCTTCTCTTCAGTGAACTGCATTTTACTGAGTGCCAGGAGCTTCAGAATTCAAAGAATTACATTTCCTTGCCCGTGTTCAAACCTAACTCTGTATGAGAAATTCAGGATTTATTTTCCGTGACGTATTCCTCAACTTTTATGCCTCTGGATGTGCAGCAGTAGCAGAAGGTGAAAAGTAATTTTATGACAGGTGGTGAGTGGTTTTACACCGTCCTGAGAGGTGCTGGGAGATGGCTGGAGATGTTTCCCAAGGAAATTGTGGCTGCCTCATCCTTGGAAGTGTCCAAGGCCAGGTCGGAGTGAGCTTGGAGCAACATGGGGTAGTGGAAGGTGCCCCTACTCATGGCACGGAGTGGGACTGGATCATCTTTAATGTCCCTTCCAACCCACACCATTCCAGGATTTTATGAGTGGCTGTGAAGATTTAAATTCCTCTTTCCCTGCCTCCTGGAGCTCTGCATGGGAATGTGCAGCACTTTATGGTCCATATGTTGTGTTTGTGAACTCTTGCGATGGAAAACCAGCAAATGCTCCAAGAATTCCATGATTTGTGGAGTGCACATCCCTTCTATTTACTCTTGAACTTCATGGACTTACTTTTTCTGCACAGTTGTTGAGGTATTAATTAATTTAGGTATTAAATTGTAGTGAATTTAATAACGAGCATAATGGAAATGGTAAATTAAATTAATTGCTCTGCAGTAAAAACCCCACAAACACATTCCTTCCATCTAGGTTTGATATAACCCAATTAAAAACAGGATAGGGCTCATCCCTTTGTCTTAATAAGCATGTTAAATTAGCTATTTCCTCCTCAGAGGAAAACACGCTTAGAAACACAAACTCCAGAATGTTTAAGAATGGGAAAAGAGTTGATTTCTTGTCCCCTGCTATTTGTAATCTGTGATTAAGTGGTGTGAAATGGGGCTAAGCCTTCCTGGCTCTGCCTTAGAGCGCTTCCTCCTCCCCTGCGCACTCCAAATGTGTCTGGAACAAAAGTAGAGCAAGGCAGGACTAATCTCCATTTTCTCCACAGCCTTGGAAAATCTTTCCTGGTGATGTAAACTCCAAGCAAAGGCTGTCATATGTTTAATCCCACAAAGCTGGAGCTCTTAGGGAGGCAGGGATATAGAAAAAAGAGAGACCAATTGTATGGAGTTCGTACATTCCACGGTAGAAGGAATTGGAAGATGTGTTTCTGTCTCCAACTATAAAGGTAATTTCTTGGGTCCTTTTTTTCATATGATTGCATTTTTGAATTTGGAAATCCCAGTGATCAGAGGTTGGACTGCAAAATATTTGAGTGGATAATCAGATATATTGTCAAATATGCTTATAGTGATGTTGAAAATGAATTTATTCAGCTGCTTTGCTGTTGGATTTACACCTGCAACCACATCCTGGGGAAAACACACACCTGCCCATCTCCTGCAGGGACACTGAGGGATCATTCCCTGCCATTGATGCTGCAGGAATAAAAGCATTGCTATGAATAAAAGCTGAATTTGGAAGTTCTCTAAGTCTGATTGCATTGATGTGATCATGACTTCAACCTGTTTGCCAATTTGGCTTGGAAATGGCCCAAATTGCACCTCCTTTCCTTTCAATCTCCTGCTGTGCAGCCAAAGAGAAATTTATTTTTATTTACTCTGATTTTTACTTGCATCAAAATAAAGGGAGACACGGTGCTGTCGTACCAGGTAAACTTCTTTTCCCTGTGGAATTGTGGATACCTGTGGCTCAGTGTGCTGTCATAAATAAAGCTTTGCTGAACCAAGGTTATAAAACAGATTATTATTTTCTTGAGAGTGATAGAGACTCACAGGAGTTGCCATAGAGGCACCCGAGCAATAAAAAGAGGAAAATTTCAGGATCCTAAGGCAGCTGGGAGCAGATGTGTAAATGGAACAGGGAGTACTCATGAAAATGAAAGGTCATTTTCTGTGTAATATATAGGGAACTTTAGGACTATAAATTGCTGAAGAGACCTGATGGAGAGGCAGAGAACAAAAAAAAATTGGAGGCACAATATTGTAAGAAACAGGAAAGAGTAAAATAACTGAGGGTCACCAAATATTTGGGGAGACTGATAGAATGAGAGAAATAGGAGATTAATTGTGGTGCAGAACTCAGGCAACCACAGATTTTAAACCTGTTCTGAAGGCATGGGAGAGGATCCTTGGGCAGGGAATGATGGAGCCGATCTTTTGTGTAGAACAGACCTTCTAGGGATTTGTGGAGAGTTGTTTAGGTGAGAAACCCTCACTGAATTTGTTCATTTTCTTATATTAATGTAGAGGCAGAACAAATCTTTCCTGAGGCGATGTTCTCTATAAGAGAAGCTGCATTCCTTGTTTTTAGTCATGTTCACGCAGGGGGGATGTGGGATCCTCCTCCTCCCTGCAATAGAAACAGCAAAATATCAGCTCTGTGCCCAGGGCAGGGAGAATTCTGTCTCCAGGGTCAGCTGCACTCCATAGCCTCACCTCGGAAAGCAGCAGCTTTGATTAAAAAAGGGTGGAACAGCAGGAGCTGTTTCCATGGTCTGGAAAAATTTAATCTCCTTGACTGTGATCCTAGAGTTTGGTCCGGAGGAGTTTGTTGTGGTGCAGCACTGAAATAGAGGAGCATTGTCTTGCTGCTTTCATTTGCAGAAGACATGAAGGTTCTAATATAAAATTAAATCCTTCAATGAGTGGCAGCAGTTTATTGATCCACAGAAATGTGTTGCAGTTAATAATTGTTTTGTGAAAAGCATTTGGTTTATTATTGAGCATTATTGAAGTTTCCTGATTCATTCAGCTACTCTGTTCCAGTTTGTTGTGATTGTGGCACATCGCAAGGGCCTGGAGTGACTGGGCAAGAGGAAATGGATTTAAATTGAAAAGGGAGCAGGTTTAGATGGGATATTGGGAAGGAATTCCCGGCTGTGAGGGTGGGGAGGCCCTGGCACAGGGTGCCCAGAGAAGCTGTGGCTGCCCCTGGATCCCTGGAAGTGGCCAAGGCCAGGTTGGACGGGGCTTGGAGCAGCCGGGGACAGTGGAAGGTGTCCCTGGGAGTGGCACTGGATGATTTTTAAGGTCCCTTCCAACCCAAACCATCCTGGAATTCTATGATTCAAATCATGTAAGTGCATATCTTTTATTTACCTGAACCACTTTTAGGGATCTGGGCTTTTCTCTGTTGTAGAACACTTTAGTCATCGATACCCCTATTCCAATGTCACATATTGTATCTGACTCCTACTTTTCAGTGGAGTGAGAACATTTAAAATTGAAATTTGTAATTACCATAATCACTCTATGAAGGTAAATTCAGTAATTATCAGTGTTTCAGTAAAGAATTTGGCTCTGTGGCTCCTCAACATACAGTGAATTTTCACAATAGAGTTGTTCTACAGCAGGCACTGACTAATAATGGAAAGCACTTCCTTTTGATTAGGTAATTGTACCTGCTAATTAAACTCCATTTAATCACAGTACTATTTAAACCTTGTTGTGGGGAGCGTTCCTTAATGTACACACGACTTGTTTGGGTGAATAATTCCACTGCATGTTGTTTATTAATAATTCAGAGCCAAGATGCTGCTGTCATTTCCCCAGTAACATCCTTGGTGGGTTCTACCCATTCAGGGCATTTTCATTTTCAAGAGGAAAAAGAGATTTTCCTCTTAAAGAGGTTCCACTGCTGTAACTGGCAGAGCCCCACTGACTTCAGTGGAGCCTCAGTGGTTCTCACCAGCATTTATTTGTATATTTAAAGGCATTTAAAAATCCGGGCTTGCGAAGAACAAATGATGTGGTGGTAAAAGAAAGTCAAGCTCATTGCTTCATGAAATTCCCTTTGAAAACTCCACTTTTCCTGGCTTTTCCTCTCTCTTCTGCCATGAGAAAGGTTGGAGGCTTGCTGTCAGTGACTCAAAGCACTCATGTGCTGTTGGCATCCTTGAGGGGTCCTGTCCTCCTCCTGGTGGCTTCCCAAATCCAGCCACTGAATCCACCTGGGAACAGCTGGGAAAACTCTCTTTGCCCAGCAGGAAGTTTGTTCCAAAGCAACGAGTGCACACATTCATCAGCAACATACTGAAATTTATAATCTGAATTTTTGGTTTATCTAAATTGTTATCATTTTTAAGAACAGATTTAAAATAGTAAAGAAAGAAGCAAAGCTGCTTTTCTGTTGAAAAAGTTGTTTCTTTTTAAAGAAAAAGTTGTTTTCTTTTAAAATTAATTTTATTTATCCTTTCTTTCCGTTCATCACCAATCAGGCTGGTTCTCTGACTTTCTGAACACAGTTTTCTTAGAGGCGCCTCTGAAAGTGACTAAGGTGTAGAAAATGGAATAGCAGCATTTAAATTTTTAATTGTTTCGCAGGATATGCTGAAAAAAGAATATATGACCATGGTATGTTCAATATGTGCATCACTCTGAGATCATTTATCAGGCTTGAGCTACGTTTGAGCTTCCAAAAAATGGACAAATCTGTGGTGCTGTAGCTGAAAGAGAAGAAAAATTGTTGCTAATAAGGAGTGAGAATTCAACCTCTCGTCTGTTTTAGCCCAATCAGAATTTTCCTGGAGCGTGGTTCATTCGCTCTGTGAGTTCCTCCCCTTCACCTGTAACAAAAGTCAGAGCCTCTGAGGGATCAGAGCTCAGCCTCAGGAGGTGGGAATGAGCCAGCGTGGCATAAATATGAAAGCAGAGTAAATAAATACCCACAGCATCACAGCACCCGGACAGCAACGATGATCAGATCCATAATGTGCAGATTCAGAGGCGCTCCTCGAAGAGCAAAAGTGGTTTTGTTGCTTAAAATGGCATAAAAAAAGGTAAATTGCCTCGCCTGGGCATCGTGCTTGTCTGATTTAAGAGCTGTTTAACTCGCTGTCTGAAAGGCCAGCTCCATTTCTTGCCCATGTGATCCACCCAGGGTGCAGGGAGCTGTGAGAGATAAAAAGCTTGTAGAGCTGTTAACACTATTTTATGTTGGAATTGATGCACCGGGCTGCCAAGTAGCACAGATGCTTAATACACTCAATTTGTAAAGGAGATTTTAATCTTCACAAGTACATCTCTTTTCACTTTCAGTCCCCGGCTCTCCTCGGTGAGAAGCAGAAATATTCAGCCAGGCTGAGGACACAAAACCAGCCTCAAGAAGCCTCCAGGCCCTGAGATGGCCACTAATGGATCTTGAAGTTTGCCTGTGAAAGTCCCTGATATTCAAATGTGTAAACTCCAGTTTATTTCAGTAAATCACCACTGGATGTGAGGCCAAAAGCTGGACAAGGCTGCAAAGTGTCCTAAGAAATGGGGTCATTGGAATGGTCAGGACTGAAATTCAGCTTCTGAGAGGGGTCAGGGCTTTCCTGTGGCCGGGGAAGCTGAAGAGAAAAGGTGAGGAATGTTTTGCTCTTAGCATCAGCCTCCTTTGGTATTTGTGTGTGTATAATTAAGGAGGAGCACAATCTCTAAGCTCTAGGTTGAGATTTTAATGAATTTTGAGGTTTGTTTTTAAGTATTGGTTAAATTATTCAGCTATAATCCAGTCAAGATTTTTTTTCTTGGCTACAACAAATGTATTTTTCTTTGGGACATTGTTAAAATAACATCATTAGGTCTGTTCTCCAACATCCTTCCCTCACAGCTGCCTTCCCACCCTCTGGCAGTGGGGTGTCTGTATTTATGGGATACTTCAGGATATTTCACACCCTTTTCAGCTTCAACATTTGGTTCATGGTTAGAGGTTTAAATCTGCCTTCTGCATAATGAAAAGCTGGGCAGTAGGATTTGGGACCCAAACTCCACACAAGGAAGGAATCTGTAATGAGAAACATCTCCAAGCTCTGTAGGGTCAAGAGCCCGAGGGGAGAGTGGGCACCATGAAATTGTTGGAAGGTGAGGAGCAAAGTCCAGGCCCAGCAATTCCATGTGGGAACTCCTTTGCATTTGGGAGTTGATGTTACTCAAAGGTGTTTCATTCTGGGGTTCAAACTCTCAAAGGGAATTGGTACTTGGGAAAATGGCAGTAAAATTTAGGTGGGGTTGTTTGCCAGGGAAAGAGCTGCTGCAGTTGTTGGTCAAAAATCCCAAAATCCAGTCAGGTCAATAGATGGATTGTCATCAATCCAGTGATGATGTCATCAACATCATCATCATCATCCCTGACCAGCTCACCCAAAGTCCAGGCAATGGACTCATTGTCAGTGACTTCATCAGGATTTGTATCAAGCCCGGGGTGAAAATTTAACTTTTATTGGACGAAATTCTGGTACAAAATACAAAACCATTTTCATCCATATGCAAATACACCATTTTTGGGTTGATTGAGAGCTGGTAAAAGCTGTGTTTCTGTATTTTATGTCCACAGTCCGTGGCTGTGTCCCACTCTGATTTAGGAAGGGGTACTCAGCCATTTCCCATATAACATTTTCTTTTTGTTTTGTCCAGCAGGACCAGGAGTTGGACTCCATGATCCTTGGGGGTCCCTTCAAACTCAGCTTTTTCTGTGATTAATTATGGCTAAAATGATGAATCTAGCTCAATCTTCCCATCTTTCCTCCTCCTCACAGGCTAAATAATCCATTTCTTTGGCTCTATACTGACTCTGGTGGGAGCCTTGTTCAGACTGTGCTTGATTTAAGGAACATCACATCATTAAACCCAAAAACCATCCTGAGAAAGCGCTGCAAGCTGCAGGTGGAACTCCCAGAAAGACAAGTGGTGAGTACTTAATCCATTACATTGGATATGCTTCTCTAGGGTGGGTGTGTTCAGAGTCAGAGCTCCCTTAATTATAGTTTTTTGGCTGATTTTTGGTCTGGATCACGGATCTAGACTAGCACGACCTGTCTGAGCTGCTCAAGACTGTACTGAGGTGCTTTCCAAAGCAGGATTGATGTGCCTGGTGCCAGTGAACAGCAAAGGAGCTGCTGTTAAGGTGTTTCCTGCATTGTGCAAGCTCTGGGGATGAGGCCCATTTAAATACTCACAGGTTAGGCAGTTCTTTGCATTCCTGCTTCCTGGAGCATGACAGGGAATCTCACCCGCTACCCAAGTGCAAATAAATACAATCATCACTCCTATCGTCATGGATTTTCCGCTTTGCTTACCCAGCCCTCAGCTCTGAGACATGCCCAGACTCCCACGACTCACGTAACACACGTGAGAAGCAGCTCTGAGGGCTGCAGAGTGGATTCATTTGTAATTTTGCTGTTTAAGCTGCTCTAACAGTGCTGCACCACTGTTTTTTTTTTTAAGGAACAAGTTGTTGTGGCTGCTGTTACACACATAACTCCAAAAAGCTTTGTGGTAATAACACAGATAAGCCAACGCTGCTCATAGAAAAAAAATCCAATGTTTATAATAGCTGGAGAACATTCCTATTTGTATTTCAAATTTCCCTTGTACACGGTGGCTGGAATTGATTTCACACCGGCCTCGGTGCTTGGGCTTCGCTATCTTCGCTCTTGCAGGGAGAAGAGGCATTTGAATGAAGCAGATCCTGTTGCTCTCCCACAGTGGATTTGTCACATTTGCTCCCATCTGAAATGAAAAGGAAGCGGGATGGGAAGGAAACTTCTCCCTCTTTCTTTGAGCCGTGGGCAAAATCCCTGTGAGCAGCAGCAGTGGATCTCGGGGGCAGCGCGTGGGCTTGGGGCGCTGGTAGCTTTGTGATGGGGTAGGGATGGCTCAGGGAACAGCTGGGGTGGGATTTGAGGGCTCTGCTCCGCGGCTCCTGCCAATGTGGACCTCTGGAATGGGAGGGAGCTGAGGGTAGGGGCTGCTGCAGGGAGGTGGAACCACAGGATGGTTGAAATTGGAAAAGACCCACAAGACCATTGAGCCCAACCGTTCCCCAAGGCCACCACCAACCCACATCCCCAAGTGCCACATCCACATGGCTTTAAAATCCCCCCAGGGATGGGGATTCTACCACTGCCCTGGGCAGCTGTGCCAGGGCTGGACAACCTTTCAGTGGAGACATTTTTTGAAATATGAAAAACCTCCCCTGGTGCAACTTGAAGCCGTTTCCTCTTGTTCTGTCACTCGTTACCTGTCACTCCCACCTGGCTCCAACCTCCCTTCAGGGAGTTGTAGAGAGCAAGAATTCCCAAATCATTTCAGTTGGAAAAGTCCTCCAAGACCACAGAATCCATGCTGTGACCCCTCTCCACGTTGTCCCCAGCCCAGAGCACTGAGTGCCACCTCCAGGCATTCCTTGGACCCCTCCAGGGATGGGGACTCCAAACCTCCCTGGGCAGTTCCAAGGCCTGAGCACCCTTTCCATGGGGAAATTCCTGCTGATGTCCAACCTGAGCCTCCCCTGGCCCAGGCTGAGGCCGTTCCCTCTCCTCCTGTCCCTGTTCCCTGGGAGCAGAGCCCGACCCCCCCCCGGCTGCCCCCTCCTGTCAGGGAGTTGTGCAGAGCCACAAGGTCCCCCCTGAGCCTCCTTTTCTCCAGCCTCAGCCCCTTTCCCAGCTCCCTCATCGGACAACAAGACGAGGAACATGAGCCATATCCTGAGCCTGGTGTCCCCTCTCAGCCTGGTTGCTGCACTGGGACACCTCTGGAGCATTTCCTCATCCTGGCAGGAGAGAGGGGAGGAAAAGGGGGTGAGCAGTGTGGGCTGGCTCGCTCTGGGTGGTGAGAGTGCCCCAAGATTCCCACCAAAATCCAAATAATCCGGTTGTCAGCTGTAGCTCTTGGTACAGAATGTCCCTGGCAATGGAAGAAGGAGCAAACACGTCCGAGTTGGGAAAGGTCCATCATGACCCAGAGATGATTAAAAATACAGAATAAAAACTTACCTGGAGGGGCTTGTGAGAGCATCAAGGGTCTTTGTGCCAAATGATTTTATAATGGCTGAGGAAGAAATTATTTATTAGTTCATCAAACATAAAGGAATAGTTAATGAGAGCATTCATTATAATCTTTGTTGTGGCACGTAATTAGCAAGCTCTGCTTCTGTCTCAGTGCTGTTGCTGAGCACGACTGGGAGAGTAACTTGTGTGATTTATTATAATATTACCAGTCACACTATTTCCCCTCAAAATTAATGAATCCTAGCAGAGAGAAACAGGGAATGCATTTACCAAGGTTTGAGCCTGGTTTTAAACCAGCAAACTGTGAACCAGCAGCTGTTGTCTCACAAGTCTTGTGCTTTTTGTCAAAACTTGGGGACGTTTCAGCCTGGTGGAAGTCACATTTCTAGCAATGATCATCATTACTGGAGAGTTTGGGTAATTCATAACATACAAAGCATTTCTCTTCAACTTCCTTATCCGCAGGTTCCACTTTTAGTCCGTCCTTCTTTACTAGAAATGAAGAGGACAGGGAAGCCTTGGATTTTATGAGGCTTTGGGTGTCCAACCCCAAAGTTCTGGGCCTTACAAGGAAACTTCTCACTGAGCAGGAAATTAAACCTGACCTTTAAATTTGGGCCTTCATGATCCTCTTCATATGTAACAATTCCTCTGTGGTTGTTTCAAACCCTTTGAATGTTGACCGCTAAAAATTCCCAAGTCATCACACACCAACGTTAGTTTAAGGCTATAAACTCCTTATAGAAATTCACCTCCTTCAGAGCTCACAGCACAGAATTTATGCTAAATAAACATTTTATGGGGTTCTAATTTTGTAAGTGCAATAATAGAACTGCCCAGGATCTTATCAGTGTAATTGAACAACATTCACGTCTTTCTTTCTTGATTTCTTTACTTTTTATCTCTTAATTCGTCTAAATTCTGCCAAGGTGGGTATTTTTGTTCTTTTAACAGAGTCTAAAATACGGAATTCTGAATAGATATCACATACCTGGATAAATAATATGGGGTTTGTTTGGTTTTTTGTTTTTTTTTTTTTTTTTTTGTTAATACATTATAGTCCAGTTTGAAAACACGGCAAAACAAATGGCCTCGGGTTGGGCTGGGGAGGTTCAAGGTGGATTTTAGGAAAAATCTCTTCCCTGAAGGAGTGGTTAAGCCCTGGAACAGGGTACCTGGAGCAGTGCTGGAATCACCACCCCTGGAAATGTTCGAAAAATGAGTCACAGCTCTCTGGGATATGATTTAGTGGGAATGGGGATATTCAGTCCAAGGTTGGATTTGATGATCTTGGAGGTCTCTTCCAGCCTTAATGACAATGATAATGAAATGTTTGAGTACTTCCCTGAGCCAAGGCTTGTGTCAGCTGATCAGGCTTTGCAAATGTTCTGGATTGCTTGAAATGTCCCGACGTCTTTAGGAGCACAAATAGAGCATCAATAAATAATGGGGATTATTAGAAAGCCTGGCACATCCTAACACCCTTCCTGTCATTAGGAAAAACGCTGCAAGGTAATTAGGAATTCACAAAGAGGATCTCCAATTAATGTTATCTGCTTACAACTCACTAATGATTAGGTTTCAGATCCTCTGCTGCTCGTGGTGCTTAGCTGGGCTTTCACTTTTGTTTTTTTTTTTTCCCCTGCAAATAATAACTGAGATAAATATTTTAAAATGTAAGTAGGGCAATATTTACTTCTGAGTTTCAAATGTAGGACTTGTGATAGTCAGCAATGTTTTCTGACAGTGCCTATCCCTCAGCAAAGCCTTTGGGAGTTTTCTCTTCCAGCATCTTCATCTTTCTGGCGGGGTTTTCTTTGGATTCATTGTTGTTTGTACAAGGATGTCCTCCTGGTCCAGGTGTGGGGCTCAGTTAAACCAAACCAGCTCAGAGACCTTGGGCTTGAAGAGAAATATCTTTTACTGGGACAGAGAGACTGCAAAATCTTTTCCTTCTCCAAAAATACCAACGAAATTTAGCTTTGGGGAATGAAGAAAGCTAAAAAAACCCCCAAAATAGAGGAGAGATCCTGATGGGTGGAGCACCTTGTCCTACTAAATTCTGCATCCAGTCCCTCTAACGCTGGGGTTTATTTATGGTATTAGGTCCTGTGTGCATTAATTAATTTGCTGCGTTTTGGAAATAATTGGGTTTTGATTATTGGTTATGCTTACTGTCAGTACTGCAGGACCAAAAAAAAAGATTAATAGCAAGGTAATTCGTCTTATTTTCTGGGAATTAGGGGACTTAAACTGAAGTACTCGCTTAAATATTAATATATATTTGAATATATATATTCTAAAAAAGCCCCCAACACCTACGAATTTTTTAAAAAATAAAAGCCTGAGGTCCAACTTGTACCTGAAACAAAATTTCTCCCTGATTTCAGCACACTTGAAGGAGAACTCCAGTGGATTTAGGAAGATATTAACTCTGTGCTGAGATGGATGGGATTAAGAGGTCAAACTGGAAAGAAACAGAGCAGAGCAGAGCCTGAACCTGACACACCAATCCGTTGTTTTCATAGATTTTTAAGCAAGAAAATGCCATTATAAACATCTCTCCTGACCTCCTGTGTATTGCCAGGCAGGAAATTTAATCCCTGATTCCTGCATTAGGGGAAACCTCTCTGCTCTATTTCATAAAATGCTTGTCTTGTTTGTTTTGCTGGGTGATATTTTACCTTCTCAGGGTGGAGAGCATCAGCCATTAGAAAGCCAATTTCTGCTCCCGTTGCTGGGGATTTCTTTGAAGCATTTTGAGATCTGTTGTGTAAATAAAGGCTTCACAAAGCAAACCCTGCTGAAAACTGCTCAAATCTCTTCCCATCACTGCTCAATTCTTGTTTATTTTTTTCCCCCCTCTCTTCAGATTACAAAAAGCTCTTTGTTTGCTCAGAAGCCTGAGCCCATCTGGACCCCTCCTAAGCCTGGTTTGGCCATAAATCCAAGATTTAAATTGTCCCTCTCGTCACAGGTGGGACATTGAGTGAAGGAATGCCACAAAATCGAGGTAAGATGAAGTTTTCTTCGAAATCCACCTCCAGCTCGGAAAACTGGTGGGATGAGGTTGGAATTCTGGCCAAAAGGCAAATCAGAGAGTAAAATAAACTGGGAAAATGGCTGAGAAAGGTGTTTTGTAGGGACTGTTATATCTTCCATTCATTACAAACCCAGAATTGTGCTCCCCACATTGAGAAAATCTGGTTTTTATATCCTGGCACACCTTCATTTGTTTACCCTCAATTTATTATGACAAGAAGTGGAATCTCAGGGGAATTTAAGCACTTAGGCTGTTCTATTCAATCCCTGTAAATATATTTATACATAAAGAAGTCTGAGTTTTCTACCAAAAATGACAAAGGAATTGTGCATAGTGTATTGAGGTATTTGAACAGAAGGTGTGGAAATACTGAATTTCACTAAATCACACTGCATTGCCCGGCAAACACTTCCTGAAAGGGATAATTTAAGAGTTTGGGGATTTTGCAGCTTGTTTAGATGAGTTTCTTCACAATCTGATTTGTTCTGCCCAAATTAATGAAAACACCATGTCCTGTAGTAGTTTTGCAATCACTGCTTTATCTTAATTATAAGGAATTTGCAAAAGGTATCGGAGTGGAAAAATAAGCAAAGTAATAAGAAAAATCTCAGATAAATGCATTGCCAGAAAGATATAATTATATTATTGATTTCATTATCAAACATTAACTAATTTGGGTTTTTAAATCGGCTTTTCAGCCAAAAAAAGTACTCTCATTGCTCTGAGAGCACTGGGTAATCTTAATGTTTTGGTTTACATTTTTTATTAGATTTTCCTCTGGAAGAAAGTTTTGCATCATAAAGGTGGATAAAAATAATCTGAAATTACGTTTTAAGATTTTAAAAGTACATTTCTAAGAGTTTTAATTATTCTGAAAGAGGGGAGCGGGAAAGAGAAAGACCAACTTGACTCCAAGGAGCTCTGGGGTCAATATCAGAGTAAAATTTCTGTATGAAACTCTTGAAAAATACAAACTCAGAAAAAAAATCCCATCCTAAGGGAAGTCGGGAAGAGATCCATCTGCAGAAGATGTTAATTTCAGCATAAAATCCAGCAAGTGGGAGTAAAAATGGTTACTGAAGGGGTACCTGAGGCTATTGGGTGGCTCAGGGACCCAAATCCAATCTGTGTTCTGGTTTGGCTGCGCTGGAATTTTCAACCAAGGCACGCTGGAAATCCACCTTTGTCCTGGTGCTGCTTTTGTCCTTGCTTGGTTTGGGTTTTCTTTCCATGGAGAAGCTGAACAAAAGACCCCAGAGGGGAAAAGAAGGAGGACAACTCTTCCCCAGCCTCTCAGACACAGATATCTGTGGGTTTTGAAGGCGGAGGATGTGCCCATGTGTCTTTTAACGTATTTATTTCTTAAAACCTCTGCTTTATTATGAGGTTCATGGGACAGAGGCGTTTTTAGGGTGCTCTGACCTTACCCAAGCACTTGGCACTCTCAGAGGTGTTTGCTGATTGTGCTGCTGCATCTCTCTGCTTTCAGGTCTCAGCTGAGAGTATTTCTGATGTGCTATAAATCACCCACAAATGTATTTTCAAACCCGGTTTTCTATCCTTTTTGCAGACCATAAACGAGAGACAAACAGGCCTGCCCAAATGCAAGAGCTCCTTGGCTTTGCAGGATGGAGATCCATAACCTTTCCTGAGGGATTAACAACAACCCAGGATGATGGCAGGCCATCAAGGTGAGAAAATTTAGCTGATTTAATAATCTGGAGGTGATTAAATTTGCACACAACTGGTTGGAAGCTCTTGTGGAACATTTTGTGCCTCAGTTTGTGCTGCTGACCACAGAGGGTCTGGTTTGGTGCTGGGGAGGCAGCAGGGACTTGGCGGATCCTTGGGTCTGAGCAGGACATGAGCAACTAAATCCTTTCTGATGTCTCGTGTTGGGTGTGAGCACCCACAAACTGGTGATAAACCACAACTGCAGGCCAATTTGTGAGCGAGTCTGGGGGATCTTGTGCAAAGAAGGGTTGGAAGGCCCCAGAGCATCAGGGAAGTTTTAGCCTGGCTGACAGAGTGGGGTTCTGAAGGGAGGATGAGCTTTGGGTGATTTATCTCCAGCTTCTGTCTCCAGGTGAGTTAATAAAAGCTCATTCCAGTTAATCTGCATCCACTGGGTATTATCTGGGTGTCTTTGTGGCTGCAATGAGGCTGCAGTCATGCGTTGGCCAGGGGAGCAGAGCTTAAAGCTTCTGATGTCCGTGAATTAAATGAATCAATCTCTTCCAACACACTTTAAATTGATCTTTGATTGGACCACATGACCCTTGGATAAGGCACCCTGGTATTAGTCAATTTGACTTGGAAAGATGATGATACAAATTAAAATGGAAAGATGATCCATACTGAGCAGCTGTGCTTCTGCAGAGTGAATTTTTTTTTTCTTTTTTTTTTTAATTAGTATGCTGCTCTGTTTGTGAAGTCCTTTTTGTGAATACTGATGGCTGAGGCCAGGGCTGTGTCCAGAATTGCAAACTCGGGCATTTGCATTAACGATCTGTGGCCTGTATTATTGCTTTAATCCTGGCTTCAAATTGCTCAGAATCTATAGCACAAAATGCTCCTATATCCTCTGCTTAAAAGAACCTATTTATGTCTAACACTGTTACTCAGAGCTGCCTGCTGGTTTGATGGGTCTGGCTTCAAGTCGTTTGAATTTCATATGAAGGTTTTTAGAATGTACAATTGAGATTAAAGTCCTGAATTCCCAAAGGAAGGGGTTGTATTCAGACACCTGGACTGCAAGGGAGGCTCCTTGTGTGTAGTTTTACGTGCCCAGTGGAGAGTGGGCAAGTGGAGTAAATCTGTTCCTCGATTTCAGCAGGATTTGTGTGACCTTTGCACAGGTGACAATGTAAAAACGACGTGTGGAATGATTTCCAGCTGGTTTCTTTTTGATTAACCATAGAGCAAACGTCAGTGATTTACATGGGTGTGGAAAAGGTGAAACCTCGCTGACCTATCTCAGATGTTCTTTAAATGAGTCTTATCCTTACAAAGAAGTGTTTATCTTAAAATCCAATAATTACCTGACTTATTAAGGAGCTAAACCAGTGCCTCTTCAATGTCAAGCACCTTCTGCTTTCGGCCTCTCTCTCACACTTCACCACCAAACCTTTTCTCTAACCCCAGCCGATTTCAGCCTATAATTAAAATTTCATGGCTAAATTGTAAATAGCCCTTTCCCCTTACCCCCTGCCAAAGAAGATTTGTAATGGGACAACTGACAAGTCAGGACACTTCTGAATTTGGATCTGGAGGCTCCATTGTGTCAGCTCCTTTGGAGCCACCCTAATGCGATTGCCTCATCAGCTGCATCAGTAATGGAGGGCCGAGATCAATCTGTAATGAAAGGAGATGAGGTCATTTTTCTGACTGTAGGACTGTGATCCTTCCCCAGTAACTGGAAGCTGGAATTCCTGTGGTCATGCTTCATGCTGCTCTTCACATGCCCCCAGTTCGGAATAGCCAGCAATAAATCAAATTAAACCTCCAGAGCAACACGTTGTCCTAAAGATTTGAAAGCAGGTGGGTCATACCTCTGGTTTTGGCATGTAGTTTATATCTCCAAAGCACAAAACACAGCATTTTGTCTCTTTTTTGTTGTTTCTAAGCTTTGTGTTGCGTTTTTTCACGTGAGTTTAGCTGAACAGCTACAGGTGAAAGGAGAAGTGAGAGCCTCAGGTGGCTGCAGCCAGGAGGGTTGACTGGGGGCACGAAAAAGCTGCTTGGGCTCTGCTCTGCTTGAGATCTGCAGGTCATGGAGGGGAATCACCCAGGTGGAGGAGCCCAAAAGAATCCCCAAAAATGACACCTGAATATACCCCTGATCCTTCCTGCTGCTTTTCCCATCCGAGGCACGACTTCTCTGTTCCACATCCCTGCAGCGTGTGCCAAAGGCTGGGTGCCCACACAGGACAGATCCTTGTGAAGGGATCACAGTCCCAGTTTTAAAAAGGTTAAAAGGCTGCTCAGGATCGCTGTTCCCCTGCAGGAACTTTCCTACCAGCACAGGGTTTCACGCTCCATTTGCCTTCGGCAACGTGGCGTGGCTTTAAGTTCCCATCTCAGCAGGGTCACTCCATCCCCCAGCATTACAAGCAGGTTGTTTTTCAGGTAATATCTCCAAGTTTGATGTTTGGGAGAGGTGCTGAGCTGTTGTAATGCAGCAAACCACTGACAAGTGCAACAGGGTTATGTCTGTGCCAGCTGAGGGCTCAACTCGGTTTCTATAAAAATTATCCAGAGCTGTGGTTACAGCCTTTGCAGCAGCAAAGATGGATTAGAAGTTGGGATCTCTGCTTCTAATCCTTCTTTAAAATTAGCGGTCTGCAGGTGGGTAGGAGGTTAATAATTGAAAGTTAATCATAATGCAGTGATAGAGGGGAAAAATAGGGATATGCTTCTCATCGTGTCCCTGCAGATGTGGTCACAAGCTTTTGATGCAATATCCATCCTCCAGAACCCCCCCAGTGCTGACTGTGTGGTTCCAGCTGCCTGTCAGCAGTCAGGACTGGGTGAAGACAGCACTGACAGCACAGCCAGGGATGCAGTGGGACACAGAGGAGATTGGAAGAGCTCTGGCTGCCACGAATGGCAATTCTGTTCCTTGCCAGACGAAGGCTGACAGCTCCAGGGCTGTGGGCAGCCAACCTGAGGGCAGCTGAGAATTGGGATCAAGCTGCTGATCTCCCCAGGATCTGGGAGGGTATCAGTGGCAGCCCTGGTGTGGATCAGCCAGGGCCAGGGGGATTAGGGAATAAACCTCTTCAGCTGCACAGGTTCCCTCCAGGGCAGGAGGAGTCCGAGCAAAGTGGACTGTGGAGGGATTTTCTTGTGTTCTTTCTGTGTTGTGACACTAAAAATCACCCCCCTTCAAGCATGTCTTTGCTGGGGGCTGATGATAGATAAAGACTCACAGAACTTTGCATTTTCATTGAGGGTGTATTGGAAGGTGAGCCTTGCTGAAATGTGATGCAATATTTTAATTTCCACCTATTCGTCGCGTGTTTTGGAGTAGTTTTGTCAAATCCCATTTTGCTTTTAGTTGACAAAGAATTTTGTGGTTCTTGCCGTGGATGTGCCGTTCCTGCAGCTCTGTCCCTCATTGTTCAGTTCACTCATAAGAATTTCTCCTTTAGCTGATTGACCCGGGTTAAACCAGCACTAATTTAATAAAACTAATAGTCTAATTTAATATAACTAATAATTACTTAGTAGCTGTTTAGCACTGCTGATTGCAGAAAATCTGTTTTAACCAACACGGTTTTAAAGTGACAGGAAAACATGAGAGTTACTACATAGAAAAATCTGCTGATATCTTTTTAAAAATGAACAAATATAAAGCACAGTTCATGATTATTTGTGTAGTTTTAACCTGGAGGTGACTGAACATTCTGGTGTAGTGTCAAACAATTAAAACCCTGAATTAAATTAGTAACACAATAACTAATTAGATAATTCTGATCATGACTGCGTACCTGGCAGTGTGTTGTCCCACCATTCCCTGGGTTTTAATTGAAAAGAAGCTCTTGGCACTAAAAGACCTTACAGGGCTGGAAGGGTTGGTAATGAGGAACCAAATTAAATCAGAAGTCAGCTTTTTCCAAATTTAATATCTTCCTAAAGTTAATTGGGATTAGTTTATCCACCCACTTGTTTAACTTGTGATTCTTGTTGAAATAGAATTATCACAGAATGGTTTGGGTTGGAAGGGACCTTAAAGCCCATCCAGTGCCAACCTTCCATGGGGACACCTTTCACTGTCCCAGGCTGCTCCAAGCCTCATCCAACCTGGCCTTGGACACTGCCAGGGATGCGGCAGCCACAACTTTTCCAGATGATCTGGGCCAGGATCTCACCACCATCTTGGTAAAGAATTTCTTCATCTGATGCCTCCTGCAGCCACCTGGAAACAGAGACTAGACAAGAGTAAGGGAATAAGGACAGGTATTTATTTGAAGGACCTTCAAGGTACACCCTGGGGGAGCCAAAGGCTGCTTCCAAAAATTGGACCCCAGGTCACAAGTTCTTCACACTTTTATAGGTTTGGATCATTTGCATATCAGGGTTAATTCTCCAATTAAAGCCCCAGTTTAATGATGTAACTCCCCTCAGCTTGCTGCTCTTAGAATCTTTGGTTTACACATTTTGGGCCTAAAAACAGCCTGGCTGTCCTTGAAGGCAAAGCCTGGAGAGGCTTTGTTCTGTCTGCCCAGTACGAGAGAGCAGGAATTACAGGCTCCAAGGAACTTCAGAGTTACACTCTAAGCAGTACAGAATTTGAAAATATAAAAGTCAAAACCTAAGGCATCACATCAATATCCTAAATTAATTTAAAACTACTCTGAGTGGGAGGCTGGAGTATTGGTGAAGGTCGTCCATCAACTATGCGTTAAATAAGACTTTCCTAAATTTTTCCACCTGGAAAACTACTTTTTGTAAAAAAAATATTAGATTTGACAATATTTTTAGAGGTGAATCTGGAATTTTCAATGCCTCCTTTAAAACCTTTCCCTCCTAAGAAAACATCCCCCCTCCCGTAGATTGACACTAGAATCTGAAGCATTAAAAATAACCCAAAACGCATCCCTGAAATCTCCCTTTTTGACCTCATTGAAAGGAGCCCTCTTGCTCGCTGTGACATTCCAAACAAAACTGATATGGAACCCAGCCCTGATAAGGATGGAGAGGAAAAATGTGTCACAGCCGTGGCTCAGAGGGGAAATAAGTGAAGGATGGAGAGCCACGGCCTGATGAGCTCCACTTCTCCAGCTGACTGAGCACACAGAGCTGCACTGCAATCACTGAGCAGTGCCCAGAGCCCTGATTTTCCCCTCCCTCTGGAATTTTTAGATGGATATAACCCTGCCCTGCTCACTGAAATAATGCCTTACTTATCAAGCCGTGGCTGGAAGGATTTTGTGCTTAGAACGGAGCTGCTCCTGCTAAAACACGAATGGGAAAAGCCACTTTGTGTCAAGAGAAGGGATAAACATGGCATTTTTAACATTCAAATGAGCCTATAGATTGATTTTCTTCAGCAAATGAAACAACCCCATCCATTTTTTTATAAACTGATTTCAGAAAAATCCCAATTTATAAAAAACTTAGGGTGTACTTTTTATTTAAAGAGAATACTTAAATATTTACGCTAAATAAAGCCAAGACCTTCACAGTCTATTAAAGCAGAAATAATTCTGCTGCCACAGCAATTGTGTGAGGAGTTTCCATTGAGAAATGAGCAAAATCTCCCTGTTTTGGTTCACTTCAAAAAAATATGGATAATTTTCTTCTTTCACGAGCAGTTTTGCTGTCGAGATGTTTCTCATGAGGGCATGGCTGGATTCACACCTGCCCTGGAGGAGTTTGTGGCAGTAGTTCTGTGCAATCCAGGGATCTACGGGGGATTAATACCCACAAAAAATTCCCTCGGAGCTGCAGTTTCAGCTCATGCTTAACACAGAAGGTTATGTAAAGTATTATGTGATAATTATGTGGCATTTTAAATCCTAAAAGAATGATATGGCAGCATTTTTGAGTTATTTTCTTAAATTAGATTTTCTTAGAGTATTATCTCAAAATTCTTACATTTAAGATCGTAGATTCAATGATATCTTTCAAAACCTCTGGTTTTAATTTTTAATACGTTGTAAAAAAACCAAGAAGGGCAATAAGGATGACTCAAGGCTTGTCCTTGACAATAATAAATATTTTTTATTGCTTTTATGATTTTAATATTTCTAATGATTCAAAAATCTGTTCTGATGTTATTCTGGAAGAGACCAGATGGCCAAATAATGTGTAGCATGTAAATTAAATCAGCAGTCTGATCAAAATACTTATCCAAAACCAAATACAGGCTGTGACAATAATTCCACAAATATTTTCAAAAGATAGGAAAAGGTCTTGTGCCAAAAAATGTGCTTTGGATATTCCTTTATATTGCATTTGTGGTTTTAAATGGAAGGAACATGGAAGTTGATGTCTTTTATGACAGAGGGAAGTAATATACCATATCGAAACATAAATATTGTTAATTTTTCAACTCTTTAGTAATGAGTATTTTAGTATTGGCTTTCTGTGTTGGGTTGAAGGAGTGAGGTCTGTTCCTGACAGTTCTGTCCCATGCCAAAAGTGCAGGAAAGTTCTGTGGACATGTGGTTTCCCAGACTTTTGCTTTAGAAGTTGTTCCCAAATGCTGTCATCAGAAAAGCAGCCTCAACTCCAGTTAAACCAGTTAGGCCAGCAATAAAAACCAGTTTGTACCTGTCCAGGCAGTCCCTGAGTAAACTGGAACTGGAATTAGGATTCAGGATATCCCAAAAAGGAACAAACCCAAGTGATTGTGGCTTTCACATTATTAGGATGGTTTAGGGTGTCCCACACTGCCATTTCCTTCCAAATTGCCAGTTTAATTTTATTGTACAAAGGAATGTCGCTGAGTCCCAAAAATCTGGGTAAAATGAGGTTTTTCCGGAGCAAGAAGCCTCATCTCATTTTCTCTCTCTTTCGTTCTATCAAGTAGATCACAGGAGATTGTTCTTGATTTGCTCTTGCCAAAGATTGTCCCTCTTTATTAATATAATAATACCGAGATTTAATTAGACCACATCTTTTATTTTACCTCCCGTCCTGTCAGCAACAAAAGGTGCAAGGAGAGCAGCTCATAAAATCTGTCAGCTGGGGGGGGGTCACTCCGTCAGCTCAGCTCCGCAGGGCACGGAGCAAGGTTATGGAAAACGGGCAGCACAGAGGAGGAGGGAATAATGGATATTCTCTTATTGGCTTAGATCTGCTCCCGTTTAAATCAAAGGCACTTTTAATACAGTGAGACTCATTCTGGCCTCTTCTGCAAACACTCTGTGGAGAGCAGGATCCTCCTCATGTGGAAATATGTCCAAAGGGAGGAGTTTAAGTGGCAGTGAAGTTTGATGGCAATGGCTTAGGTGACTGGAATGCCTTATAAAGTTTTTTACCTCTAGGTCACCACTCCAAATCCAGTCTAGGTCATTACTGACACAGAGTCATTATCATCTCATGAATGTCATCAAATGGCACTCCAAATGTTAAGTATCCCATTCTGCAATTGAGACACGAGCAATCTTTCTGTCAATTTTCTGGACGATCGGTGAATCGCTCATCGTGTCGCTCTTCACCCGTAGCCTCTCCTTTATCACATCCAATAACAGCCATCACCTGCCAAGGGTGGTCCATATCCCATGGCTAAACTGCCATTCTCATTTTCTCTAGGATAGCCCGAATAATTTATTTGGTTTGGGTCCGATATGATTTTTGTCCTGTCGTTGTCTCACATTCACGTTTCCCCTGACTTGCTCCACTGTGGAGGTTATTCAGTAGATATTTATTGCCAAGGGGTAAATAATTAAACTCAAAAAGTGCTTTTCATCTCTGTGTTTTCTGTTGTTATTTGCAGAGGTGGCTGGAGAACACTGTTGACTTTACCAATGACATTATGTCCATTTAATGTTTCAAGACACTACTCTTAGTCCAGTTCCAATAATGCTAAAACTTCCAAATTGATACAGGAAAGCCTTATCAATAAAACACTCAAAGTTGGTTTATAACAAAACTTTCTTTTATTAGTGTCATGCTCCCCCAGCACCCTTCTGGATCCGAGTATCCACAGCTCCAGTCTTTGTGACGAGGGATGGGGAAAGGTGTTTCAGTGATGGTCAGGGTGGGGATTTCTTCCTCTTCTGTTCTGGGTCCATCTCTATTATCATTTACTTTAAGTCCTTATCCTCTTTATTATTTGTGCTGCATCTCAGTTACATTTTGATAACTTCCCAACAGCTTCTCCAGCCCTGTGAGATGTGAAGGGCAACGTTTTGTGCCCTGGTGGCAACCTGAGCCTGTCAGACCTTGGCCATGTGCAGCCTTCACAGAGCAAGGACAGGTGAGACATTTGCTGACCAGGGCTGAGGTTTTAAATAACACCAGCACTGCTGGAACAGTCTCTGCTGAAGCTGGAGTCCTTTGTGAGGGTGACCCTCCTCGGGGCCAAGAGGTCGCTCTCCATTGCCTGGAGAAGAAAAAAAGGACAGACAATTGGAAAGAACAGTGAGGAAGAAGCCAAGGAACTGTCAAAACGTCCTTAGGATATGAGCAAATTATTACTTCTTAATGTGCTTAAAAGACATAGAACTGAAGTGAAAACTAATAAGGTCTTTTTATTTTCAGATAAAGTAGAAAGAATCTGTGAAGTTTTTTTCTTTCTCTTTTCCTCCTTTCTTTTCTTTCTTTCTTTTTTTTTTTTTTGACCCAGAGATTCTAAAATACTTTTTAAATAGGATTGTACTCTCCAGCCTCACTTCTCCAATTTCCTCTTAGCACTGCTCCTACAAAGGCTCGTGCTGGTGCCCCTGGAACTTTTATAGCCAGCCTGCTTTTCCCCATCCAAAATGCAAGCACGGCTGAAAATGGAGAGCTATTTAAAGCCCTGCTCCAAATCCAGGTGGGGAATGTGTCAGCTGCTGGAAGAGGAAGGGCGTTTGAGGTAAGCAGGTGCTTCCCTTGTCGTTTAGAACAAACAAGGTTTTAAAGTCGAGGGCAAGACCCCTGTGCAAAGGGATGCTCGGGGAATCATTTCTGAGGCCAATTGTGCATGGAAAACAAAGTTAAACCCGTGCACAGCTCGGGCTCTGGGTGACAGCTCCCATCCAAGTGCAAAGGTGTTCCTGTAGGATCAGCACAGCCAGGGAATGATGAGTGCTCAGCTGCCTTTTTCCATGTGTTTGTGCCAATCCAAAAGGAGATGGGTGAATGGACTGGTACAAACTGCCCTGGCTTCAGGAAAACACCCAGGAAGGAAAGAAACCAATTTGGCTCAGCAGTAAAACCTGGAAATTACAGATTTTCTGCCTGGCAGTGCTGAGGAATGCACAGCAGGTAAAGAGCAGGGAGCAAGATTTGCCTGGATACATCCTCACCAAAGTTTCCCTTTTGTAAAAAGAAATTAAAGCAACCATTATAATTCAACGGTATTTTGATTTTTGAAATTACGCTGGTTTCTGCTGCCAGGTTGTGTAAAACTGTTAAAAATCAGCTGTCCTGCAGAACAGGTGGCTTCCTTTCTATTCACTGTGATAACAGGAGGGAATCTGATGTCCCCATTACCTCAGTTTCCCTCTCAAGGAGCCACTCAGACCAGCTCTGCCAACAGTGAAATGTGATTAGAAGCTCTGCTAGGTCAGAGAGGTCTTTCTTCCTCAAATGTGAAAATAACTTTTTATTTAGTTGATCATCAGAGTCACCAGCTTGTCTAAACCATCTTCCTATAGAAAAACAAATTAAATAAATTTGAAATTACTCAGGAAAATCTTGTGGCAAACTGCATCTTGTGGTCCACATGCAAAAAGCTCTCAGAGTGTCTTGCAAATCTTCTCTATTTTATGTATTTTTAAAGCACAACTCCTTTTGGTTTATTTTGTTTTTACTGGTACAATGCCTTCTGAAAGGGTTTATACATATAAAAGAATGGAAATACAGGCAGCAGCTGAAGCAGTTTCCAAGGAAAAGCAAGAGGATGGTGATTTACCGAGAGCTGTAATGAGAAATAGACACCCAGTTTCATAAATTCAGAGCTAAGTCCTGGTGCATCTCCCTTAATTGATGTCCTCTCCTGAAGTTCCACACAACTCCGAGTCCATCCACTGGAGAGAACACATGGATTGCACTGGGTTATTTAATGATGCAAGCAGCAAGGAGGGAAAAATCACTGCAGGCAGAGAACTGCTCATGGTTCAGGCCTGAGATCCCAAAAAACAAATGTCAGAGTCTGCCCTCCCAAGATCCAATCGGGAAGATGAGTAGTCTCACACAGCTCTCCTCAGCAGATCCTGAGCAGCACTGCGGAATTAATGATGGAAAAATCCATGGATTGCGGGATGAGAGCCTTGGAGGCAGAACTAGAAGCTTCATTTAACCCAAGAATTGCTGTTGCCTGTTGGAATCTCCAGGAAAATCGCGTGTCTTTGACGGCGTTTGATTCTGCGCCGCGGATCAGACGAAATGTGACAGTTTGCCTTGGGAATGCTCTCCGGAACTTTTTTTTACATCACTGAAAAGCATTTTGCCTGAAGGTGTGAATTTCAAATTGTGCACTAAGAATATCGAGATGTGGTGCTGGGTCTCAGGAAGAAGGGGAGAAAAGGGAAGAGAAATCCAGTAATGTAGATAAATAGAAGAAAATGAGATCAACACGAGAGGTTTGATTAAATTTGGAATCGGCTGCTGGACCAGAAAGATGGACCTAAGTAAAAGCGTGGAGTTAACTAAGGGAAAAATGAGTTTGGAGCAGGAACAGAACTCAAATTCATCTTTGCCAGCGAGGCAGGAAGCTGGAGTGACCTTGAGAGCTGCTGTGAGTGCTGTGCATGTGCGAGCCCTACGGCGGCACGGAGAACCCTTCGCAAAGGCTGCTCTGAGTTTTATTTTGGCACGTTTAACGCGGAGCTGCCATGGGCCATGTGTGGCAATTTGTGTAAAGTCCATAACTCAGCCTGCTGAGAAACCAAGGAACTGGCACGGAAACTCAGGCTCCTGAGGCCAGGGTGGTTTTATATCTGAAGCAGCCTCAGTCTCTTCGTGGTGCAGGAGAACTGGATGTGTCATTAGATGTAGGTTAGTAGGTGACAGCCTCAATTTAGGCGTGATTTTTACAAACATAGGGATTCTTCCTGGCCATCAGGAAGCATTTCTTCATGGAAAAGGTTGTTAAACACTGGAAGGGGCCGCCCAGGGAGGTTTGGAGTCCCCATCCCTGCAGGTGTCCACCGAACGCCTGGATGTGGCACTCAGTGCTCTGGGCTGGTGACAAGGTGGGGATGGGTCACAGGTTGGATTTGATGGTCTGGGAGGGCTTTTCCAGCCTCAGTGATGGTGTGAATCTGTGATGGGACCTTGGTCAGTGGTGATAAAACCAGTGGTGACAGTTTTAGGGTCTCTGAATCAATAGATGGGTAAGTTACTGCTATGTCAAGGCCAGTGGTTGTCCTAAAGCTCTTCTGCTTTTGATCTTAAACTGAAGAACTCATTCTCCCTCCATGGGAAGCTTGGCCACATCCCAGACCAAGGCTGTCCTGTGTCCCATCGGCTGGCTGAGCTCCTCTAGAGGGTGTTCCCCAGCCCAGTTGAGATGAACCAGCTGGGGAAGGATCCTGCTGGGATGTGCAGGACCATAAGGTAACCGAGGGTGGAAGGGAGCTCAGGAGGTCCCTGAGCACAGCTCCTGCCCGGTGCCCTGAGCTCTCACTGCTGTTGGTGGGGCTGCTCTCATCACTGTTATGTGCCCAGAGGGATCAATAAAACACCAAGTGACAGCAGAATAATACAGTGACACCTTGAGAAAAACCCCAGACATCTCACCCTCCCGTTCAGGTGCACTTCCCACTAACGAGACACTCAGCAGTGCCTTCCTGCAGGTATTTTCCATAATGCTGATCCTCTCTGGGCTCATTTTTCTGCTCCCATGACCTATTTTTTCCTTTCTGTCCAGTCACAGCCACTGCATCTCCTTGTTTTACCATCCTATTCTTTCTGTCCAGACTCTCTTTTTAAAATTTTTTTCCCCCTGCTAGTTAACTGTAATTATACAGCTTTTTAATGAGTTTTGATTCATTTAAAAGTGTTTTATGTGACTAACAGCAAACCCCCTGCTGGTCTAATTTTATATAGTGTATTTAATTGAGACCCCTTTTGCAAGTACACAGTTTGTGTGTGGCGAGCACAGTCCCCAGCCATAAATTCTGCTTTATTCCCACTCTTCTGATTAGATTTTTATTTGCATTACATGGATGCTTTTTTCCCACTAAAATCCTGTCACGTACATTTTAACCACTCCAGCAAATTAATTCTTGCTATATTTAATGCCATACACAGAAATGCCTTTATAGAGCTTCTAATTGTTCATTTCAAACATTCCAAAATTACTTCCCTTTTATTAATTGGGGAGTCATTACATTCTGGAGAAGACAGAAAGCTCTCTTGCAAACCACATTAACTGGACAGATGCTCTGAAATATGTTAAATATTACCCGGTGAGTGGTGATACAGTCCATCAATCATGTCAGTGCCACAGCCACTCTGGGAACTGCTGTAGGGTAACAGTGCTGTGAGAGAGGCAGAGTCAGAAGGGATGAACTGACACCACAGACAGCAGTTTTATGATTAGGGTAAAGCAGGAAGAAAACCTTAATTCAAAATGACTGGAGAAACGTCAATATCCCTGATAGAGAATCATAGAATGGTTTGGGTCAACTAATTCCAACTCCCTGCCAAAGGCAGAGACACCTTCCACTGTCCCAGGCTGCTCCAAGCCCCGTCCAACCTGGCCCTGGACACTTCCAGGGATCCAGGGGCAGCCACAGCTTCTCTGGGCACCCTGTGCCAGGGCCTCTCCACCCTCACAGCCAGGAATTCCTTCCCAGTATCCCATCTAAATCCACCATCCAGCTCAAAGCCATTCTCCCTTGTCCCATCACTGGAGAACATTGAATGGAAACTTGTAGCTCAACGAGGCTGTGAGAAAGGAGCAGGACTTGGTTTGGGTTTCACTGGTGGTTTGGGTTTCACTCTTGGTTTTCCCTGGAGCTCAAACACTTTACAAAAAGTCAGGATCATTTTATGAGTGACAAACAAGAAGTTCAAGCAAAGCAAGAACTGTCCAGGCAAAATCTTCCTGCATACATTGATTATTGTAGGGGTAGGAGGCAGATTAAGACTTTCTTTCCAGAGTTTGGGTCACCCAAAATAACCCACCTACCTCCTGGCAGCAGTTCATTAATTGGGTCATCTCCATCCCTGTCTTCAAACAGATCTTATCAGCAACACATCTAATGGGATACGAGTGTCTTGGGACACACATTTACATACATCGAGATAAAAAGGCTTACATAACCCTAGGAGCAGAAAATACATCTCCCTCAGACAATTGCCAATGTTCCCTTGCTAAATCCTTCATAATGGGGTTTTCCTGCCGTGTCAGCAGCTCCATGACAATAAAGCCACTGGCACAGGTATCCTGACAGCCAGTTTCAATGACCGTGAGGCAAGAAATGCCAAGTTCCCTTCCTTTTTCCAGCTAGATGGATGATGTTTGAGCAAAGAACAAAATCTCTGCGTTATGGTTCTTAACTAACCCATTCAAAATAGCCTCGGGAAATATCCGTAGCTCTTTGCTTTATAGCAGGGTGTTCAAGGCTATTTAATCTTTTTCAAATAAACGGCACTAAAATGGAGTTTTCTGAAGACTTCTGAGAACCCAATCACGGCACTTGCTGACAAAATCCCAAGTGTTTAAAATCACATGAACAAAAAGAGCACTCCAACAGTTAAATTTCACTCTTTAGATGCTGGGTGTCTTTGACAAGCCTGCTTGCTGAGTCAGAATTTTTTACTTCCTCCTCCCTCGTCCAGGCTTTTCTATAGGATTTGCATAAACCAGACGATGGATGTGGCCAACAGGAGCCATGAGGCTGAAAGAGGAAGCACTGAAATTTAGGACAGCCACTGGAATCTTGCTCAGCTTCCATATTTATTTCCTGAAATACCTGTCCCCAGTATGTGCCCTACGCTGCTCTCAGAGGGATGAGTTGGGATTGGATGTGGGGTGGCCTTGGAAAACAGAACTCTGGGTCATGACTGTAAGGAAGAGTGCTGCTTCCTGAGGGATGATCCTAACTTCATCCCACAGAAGTCCATTGTGGTCCTGAGGAGTTCTGTGGAAGTCTTTTAGGAAATGTGGAGCTGAAATGGGCTCATTAGATGGTGGAAAGTGATGCAGGTGACCTTATGGGCTTCACGCTTCTCCTGAGCCGAGAACTCTCCAGCCACTCAAGTCAAACTCAATATGGAAAAATCTCTACGGGATTTGTCTCCAAAAAACTGAACCATGGATTAGTTCAATCACATCATGGAAAATAAGAAGTTTCTGGTAGAATGAGAACATTTTGATTAGCTGTACAATCAGCACAGGAAAAAACCTGCCATAATAGTCACAAAATCTATTGAGGTTTATTTTCACTGTGAGTACTTCAATTTTCTATGAAAGCCACAAGCAAACAAGACTTTTGAACCATTTCAATCTACTCTAAGTCAGAAAGCACGGTCTCTGTTGGCATCTCTGTATTTTATTATTGTGTCAAAAATTAGGTGAGAAGGAAAAACCCGAATTAACAAAAAACCCCTGTGTCTTATGTGCTACAGGAATCATTTTTTGCCCGGCTCTAAACAAGCAGCTCCCAACCCCAGCAGGATTTCGGTGTTAGCTCACAGAAGAGTCAATGTTTGCTCAGTTCCCTCTTCAAACACTTCCAGCATTTTGACCACTCATTTGAAATCCTCTGGAGTTCCTTTGAAGGGTTCTGCTTTCCCTGGGTGTCGAAACAAACATTGGACATCTTTGTGACTCTTTTCAGCCTGTTTTCCTGTGGTGCCATCCCAACTCTGTGGGATTCCTGATGGGGAAAACAGATTCAGGACCAGCTCGCACATCGAGGTGTGACGCACTCAATATATGCAGCAACTGCCTAATATTCACTGAGCCCACGTAGAGTCCCCAGAATCTCCTCTATTTATGGTTAAAGACCACCCAGGTCAGGAAATGTTCTCCAAAGGCTCTGCTGTTTGTGTGGGACAGAAGTCCTAAACCCACAGGAGATGTTCAGAGGAGAGGAAGGACGTCGTGGCTGTGTCAGGATGCAGCAACAGCAAGAAATTTGTTGGTGTCCAAACGATTTTGTAAAGTTCAGCGAGGCCAGAGAAATCCTTGTACAGTATTTTCACTCTGTGCTTTAAAACAGGATTTGAGTGTCACGTTTTCCAAGAAGTCACGTTGGAGAGTCCTTTATCAGAAATGGGAATGTTTTGATCACGTTTGTAGCTGATTTAAGTGGTGTGATCAGAGTGTTTCCACTTTGCCAGAAGGGTTTTGCTTGCTTGCACTTGAGCCAATTTTTGGTGCTTCTGACGCCACCATCTTCAAAAGCACAGCGAGAGTTTTAATCCAGCAGGATAAAATTGATAACTTTTATAATGACATAATTATTACTGGGGGTATTAAAGAAATGAATATAATTACTTCATTTCTTTAAACCAATGTTATTTTTAGCCTTAACTCTATGGTGACACATTGGATGACAGTATCCTTGATATTATTTTAAAATTCAATTTAAAATGTAACTCATTATGTGTGAACTCTCATTCCTGTCAGGTTACCTGCCATAGTTTCCTTATTCAAATCCCACTGTAACTTCCAAATTAGTGACTTGACCTTCTCCACACTTGAAATTTAAAATCTGAATTTAAATTTCAGAAAGTTTTTGGGGGTTTTGGGGGGAGTTTGCCCATTATACAGTTTTTATATCCTCTCCATGGACATCAAATATGCTTTTGGGAGGGTGAGAAGTGCTGTGTACCCAACTGGAGGTGAGTTCTCCAAAATTGCCCTGTTACCCACAGGGTTGTGGTGTTACTCATAACATAAATCACTGCTCCTGTGAGTAAGAGCCTGGCTCTCAGGCTGGCACTAATCTGCAATCAAGAAAATCCCTCTGGGCTGGTTCACCTGGGGAAAAGGGGCTTGAGCATCAAAAGTGTGGGAGGGAGTGGCCCAGGAAGGTATAAAAAGGGTTCCTCTTAGCCTGGGGTTTATATTTGTAAGTGTGTTAAGCTTAAAACTTCTTTTATTTTCAGTGAATTTGAGGTTCCTTTCCAGCCCTTTCAGGGCTGTAGAGAAAAGGGAAATCAATCAAACAAGAATATACATGGAAGATATCCCCCCTCAGAGTTTTTCAGCCGAAACCCTGCACTAGGTAAGGTTATTTATTTACTAATCATGTCCTAAAACATGCTTGCAAGCTTTTATTTCTAATTAAATTTGTTATAATGTTGCAAAGTAGCCACATTTAAAGCAATATGTTTATTAAACCTGTTAAACCTCACATTGTTGGGTGAAAGGGCTGCGAAAGCAGGATGTGTTCAGCAGTGCTTTTAGGGAGGGCAGATGGAAATTCCTGTCAGAGTGAGATTCCTGCATGGAGCAGTGGATGCACTGGAAGAGCAGAGCTGGAAAATGCTCTCAGGTTCCTGGGAGTATTCTCCAGTTTCAGCTCAGCACAAGAGAAGCTGAAATTTTCCCTGGGGCTCCCTCTGAGATTGTTATCAGCCATGTTCCTGCATGGAAGCACCAAGGAGATGCTGTAGATGTTCCTCCAGCTCTGGGCAGGGTGTGTTTTCAGGGAAAAAAAAAATCCAGAAAAAGAACCACACTGAAAAATCGGAATAATATTTATGAGGGGCCTGCCTTTCACGAGCTCAGGGGGAAAATCAGCTGCATTCTAAACTGCAAAATTACTCTAACATCTTTTGTTAGTGAAATAATGAGGGTGGAGAGAGACTTGGATGTCGCTGCCTAAATCCCAAGGTGATTTATCCAGTGGTTAACAATGCTCAGAGGAAAATACCTCTGGAAAGGATGTAAATCAAAGCAGAGCTAAGAGAGAAAAGCTGCATATCTCATGTAACAAGATTGCTGAATGGGAGTTACAGATGTTTTAGCATAAGTATGAAATTATTGGAATAAGGGAGACGGGGCTGAATGAGAGAAATGATCAGGGATTTAAAACATCAGGAGTTTCTGGGAAGGATGTACAGAATGAAATAGGAGGTGTTATTGGCAAGGGATTTTGGAGGCTTGCAGAGAAAAGATGGATATATTTAGGTGATGTGGCAAAGAGTTTTGCATTGAAGTTGAGAGCAGTGAAAGTGGAGAGGCGGCTCTGGTGTTTTGTCTCCAGGGAATGAAAGGTCATGACTTTAAAAATATTTTAAGAAAACAGATTAGTGTATCAATTACTGCACTAAAAAATAAAAACCCAAATAAAAACCTGATAGTGCCCTTTCAAAACTGTAAATACTGATGGGTGTGTGTTTTCCTTTCCTTGGATGTTGATTCATGTGATGGCTCTTATCAAAACTCGTGTGGTTCTTCCACCTCAAATATCTCTGTAGGTGGTGACAGAGGAGCAGCTTTAAATTAGAGATCACAGCCTTGGAAAGAGGTGAAATTACTGCTATTAGGGACTTAGTAGGAAAAAAAATACTGCCTGATAAGGTGTATGTTGATAAAGGAATAAAACTGTAATGTTGATTTTCCCCCAGAATAATCTGTTCAGTGGGAATAGCTGTGGGATTGAACACTGCAAGTGAAATTGGGAAAACATCCCCCTGTCTGCAAATGCACATTCAATATTATCCTTATCTGCTTGCTTTTGGAAATGTCAGCACAAGGCATGAACACACCCAACCCCAAACTGCAGCAAGGCTCTGCCTGCAAAATTCCCAGTCCCAAGTTCTCAGCTGATCCTGAAGGAGCTGAGTGATGGTGGTTTGTACAAATCGTAGCTGCATCCCCAGGGAATTTTACACCTGGCAGAGCTGGGTGGAGCACAGGCTGCTGTTGATTGCAGATGAGCTCTCTTTGGTTTGGCTTGTCTGGGAAAAAAGTTTCTCACTTCCTTTGCTTCCCATTTTTCTGTTGGTTCTCCTATCTCTGCATCAACCCTTCCACCATTTGGTTTTCCTGGCATCCTGTTTGCCTTTTAAATGGCTCATCACGGAGCAGGGCACTGATTTCTCCTGCATCTTCTGAATGTCCTCTTTTCCTGCCTTTTCAAGCTCTTTTTTCATCTTTTTTCCCTGCCTGTGTCACTCTGGTAGAACAACTGCCCCCAAATTAACACCAAAATCAGCTGGTACCTCGCTGGCCCTAAACCTGCTCTTGTCAGACACAAAACATCCCTTTCCTTTTCTTCTTTTCTGTTTTATCTTTGTTCTAAACTGATTGCTATCAAATGATTGCCCAATCCATCTGTCCACTGGGCTCCTTTCTAACCTCAGAGAGGTTTGCCACCACTTTATTCCATGTTGCAGCCACTTCGTTGTCCTGCTTTGAGAATTAATCTCTCAGACCACTTTAACTTCTCTTTTTCTTTATTGCTGCTCTCTCTTGCTCGTTATTTCCTCCAACATGCATCAAATTCCCAAATAAGAACCTGACAGTGCCCTTTCAAAACTGTAAATACTGATGGGTCTGTGTTTTCCTTTCCTTGGATGTTGATTCATGTGATGGCTCTTATCAAAACTCGTGTGGTTCTTCCACCTCAAATATCTCTGTAGGTGGTGACAGAGGAGCAGCTTTAAAAATAGAGATCACAGCCTTGGAAAGAGGTGAAATTACTGATATTAGGGACTTAGTAGGAAAAAAAATTCTTCCCTGAAAATGATGTTAAGGCTTGGAACTGACTGCCCAAGGCAGTGGTGGAATCACCACCCCTGGAGGAATTTAAAAGGCATTTGGATGTGGTCCTTTGGGGACATGGTTTGTGCTGGGACTTCGTGATCTTAAAGGTCTTTTCCAGCCTGAATAATTCCATGATTCTCTAAGTTTTGAGTTTCAGAATTCTGCACCATCTCTGTTTACTGGCCAAGATAATTGGAGCAATAAATATGAGAAATCTCATAAACTCTGCACTGAAATACAGAAGGTATTTGGGTCTGGTGTGGCACAGGCAGTTTAGTCCATGGAATGGGAATGGGAGCAATTAAAAGCTTTCAGAACCTTCTTCTGTGCCAGGGCTCTGTCAATTTTATTGAAAATCAAAAGGCAGAATCACCCAACACAGAAATAGCGCTCAAAAAAAAGATACTTTTTGTTCAGCTTGAAAAAAACCATTTAATCCAAAAGAAACAGGATTTTAAGGCTGGTTTTTTTGGCAGACAAATCCATATTTCTGCATGCAGGTGCTTTCTTTTGACAGGTTTTAGTTTACCAGGTGTTTAAGGAAAAAATTGAGTTGTTAATGTGATGGGTGCATAGGGAGGCATTCCCTGGACATGACAAAAATCCCACAGACAACAAGGGGAGCAAAATATCGAGTTAATATGGGATGTGGGGCTGTAGTCCATCTGGAATGGAACTCCAACCATGAGATTAACTTGAATTTTTTAATTTATTTTTTAATACTTTTATATTTTTTAAAATAATTATAAATGAATATTTTAATTTATTTTTTAAAAATTGGTAATTCAAACTGGCACAAAGATAAGGAGCTCTCTCTAGTACATGATTTTCTTTGAGGTGATTTAGAGGACAGACTGCAGATCAATACAGCAACTTTTTGTTGGCACAGCAATTTTTGTTGATTCATAAATTGTTTGATATTTTCAAATTTTAAAAGTGCCACCTGGGATAGTGGAAGGTGTCCCTGCCCCTGGCAGGGGGGTGGCATGAGGTGATCTTTAAGCTCCTTTTAAACCCATAAAATTCTAGGAGTCTGGGTCTGTTCTGTCTCTGCCAACCTAGGCTAAGTCTTCATATTGAATTTTTTAAAATTAAAAGTAAAATCACCCAAATTCTGATTCCAGGGCCGAATACCCCCTTGCCTGATGTTTGTTGCATGTTATTGCCTCAAACCAATAAAGGAATATCATCATTAACTTTATTTAATGGTCGCCACCCGACTGCAAACTCCTTTAATTACAACCAGGAGGCAAGCGCACGTAGTTAGACTGATTATTTATCAGCCAGAGGTTGATGGCTTTAATAGGCCAGTAATCTCCTAATGAATGCACTTTAATTGTCTGTATGGAGAGGCTGTGGAATTGTTATTTAAAGTGCAGAACAACCCCTGAATTGCAAAGCCCCACACAGAACACGGTGAACGCTCTGGCGCTTCCCAAAGCGTCGCTTCCCAAAGCAGCTCCTTTCTGGAGTGTATTAAACTTGAACCAGGGTCAAACACCTGCAGTAAAACCTGGGGTTTATGGCCTCTTTGGCTTTTGAGACGTTCTTCTTCTTTTTTCCCCCCCCGTTTATAGTGTGTATATGAGTGTTTCTTGATTTACAATGGAATGTTTTATTAAAAACGACGCTCGCGGTGGCTTTGCTCCTGCGGAATACTGAAACTGCAGGGATTAGTCACAAACACACATTTAAAAGCCAAAAAGTCAGCCCTGGCTCACCTCCTGCTCTCCTTGGGAGCAATAGCTGTCCATGGATTTTAGGTAGGCTGCAGGAGAATGTAGTGAATTTGTTATTTTAGAGTGATTTATACCAGTAAATATTTTTTTAAGAGTTTGAATTGATGTTTTTCAACAGTCACACCCAGTGCTAAAACTCCTTTAGAATATTGGTGTTTTGCTTGTTTATTAAGTGAAATTTGTGTCTTTGAAATATTTCAGAGCAGTTTGGGGTTGGAATTGATCAACATCATTTGGATAGTGGGCAGTGACCACAGGGAGCATCACAGAAAAATCAAAATTTAGGTCTTTGAGGCAGTTCTGTCAGGATACTTTGGCTGTGTGATTTCTGGGCCAATGCCATGATCCAGGGATAACCAATTCCCATAGTGTGTGTAAAGAATCAGACTTTGAGAATCATTCCTGACTCTTGCCTTTTCCCTTTCTCCAGTATCTTTAAAACTTAGCCCTTTCCACGTTTTCACTGGCCCAATCAAACAATCATTGCAGTAAAACTTGTCCATGGAATCTTGGAATAATCTTCCTATGGAAAACAATCAATATCCAAATTAACAGCAGGAACGGGCATAAGAAACACAGGAATAAAAACTAATTAGGGAAGCCTAAGGCTCAAAAGGAAAAAAATAACATTGGAACACAAACGCTGTGGGGTTTGAAGCCGGGGAAGCGCCCTCTATGGTTCCTTGGCTTCCTTGTGCTCCAAACTTTCTTCCAGTCCTCTGTTCCCATTTAATGCTGGCACATGGTCATAGCAATTGATTTCATTTCTTCCCCCATTAAAGCATCCAGATTCAAAAATAAAAATATGAAAAGCATGGGGTGAGTAGGTGGAAATCCTTTGTTGTCGAGCCAAATGGAAAGATGGACATTCTGTAATTTTCTGACACAGTGGGAGCTCTGCACAGGGGGGGAAAAAAGAGCTCTTGAAGCCACATTTCCCTTTATCAGTTCCTGTGCCTTGAGTGCACTTTCTAGTTAAAACTTTTAAATTACTTTAATTACAGCAACTAAAAAGGGCTGCTGCAGAAATTATTCCCACGCAAGTGAAGAGGTCATTAAAAGTTGTGGCACTGCAGCTAATTTGTGAACAATGCAGTATGTGAGGGGCTCCAGCTGCAATAATTACATTCCAAGATCCATTTGCATTTCCTGGCCCATCCGTGCAGCCCCCGGCAGAGCCCTCTCCTCAAACCCTTCTGCAACATAAACACCAAGCTGTCGTTATCAGAGTCATAATTGTGAACCTCACGTCAACCCACTGATGTGATCCCGAAATAAAACCCTGACAGGTCAGGCTTTGCTTGGATTCACCTGGAATTTTGTGAGCTGAGCTCTGTTGTGGTGGAATTTCCCAAGGAAATGCTCTCTCCTGTAAGATTGCATTAGAAAGTGCCAGTAAGGCTGAGCTTTGGCCACCTTTCAATCACAGAAGGTTTGGGTTGGAAGGGACCTTAAAGCTCATCCCATTCCAGCCCCTGCCATGGCAGTGACACCTTCCACTGTCCCAGGCTGCTCCAAGCCCTGTCCAACCTGGCCTTGGGCACTGATCTGTAATCTTTTAGTTCAGACTTGGTACAGGAAATTGTGGATAAAAAAATCCTGACCCAGAGCAGAACTGATTTTTGCAAACATTGCAGAATCCTTATGTTGTCTTCAAGTGTAGAAAGTCAGGAAGTGCCACAAGTGTAACTTCAGACACCAGATTGTGACTCGTATCTGTCTGAGGGATTTGCAATAGAAATAAAGATTTGTTTGGGATGGAAAAGCCCTCTGAGATCAAGCCAACCATTCCCCAGCACTGCCAAGGCCACCACTGCCCCATGTCCCCAAGTGCCACATCCACAGGGCTGTTCAATCCCTCCAGGGATGGGGACTCCAGCACCTCCATGGGCAACATCTTCCAATACCTGACCACCCTAAATTAGAAATTTTCCCTCATATCCAACCTGAGCCTCCCCTGGCCCAGCCTGAGGCCGTTCCCTCTCCTCCTGTCCCTGTTCCCTGGGAGCAGAGCCTGACCCCCCCCGGCTGCCCCCTCCTGTCAGGGAGTTGTGCAGAGCCACAAGGTCCCCCCTGGGCCTCCTTTTCTCCAGCCTCAGCCCCTTTCCCAGCTCCCTCAGCCTCTCCTGATGCCCCAGCCCCTTCCCAGTTCCCTTCCCTGGGTATGCTCCAGCCCCTCAATAATCCATATTACAAATAAAGCTCATCTGCTCTGATTCCAAGTGAACGGGAACCAAACCACGATTTCCAGGTCCAGGAATTCACTCAGTGATTTTCAGCTCTGCCAAGCAGAATCCTCCAATCTGGAGCAAGGGAAGGAACCAGAGAGCTCTTCCCATTCCTCCACTCAGTGCTGGGAAATCAGTTGGGGTTTTTAGACAGGTTATTTCTTTCGTTCCACCTGGGTATTTTTGTACCTCGATCTCGTTTCCTGCAGAGTTCAATGTTATCACTCAGGCAGGGGCTGTACCCTGAAGATATGGGCTGATAACACCTCAGGCCTCCTCTGCTGGTTCACCGGGAGGAGGAGCATCCTTCCCAAACAGGGATGGGTTTTAAACACATGACAAGTTTTGGCACGGAAAGAACAAAATGCGGGGAAAGACTTGCCAGGGTAAATTCCTGAAATAAACTGGAGTCACTGAAGTCAAAAAGCTCAGTGAAATATCTGATTTCATCCCACAAAAGGTGCGGCTAAGCCTTGGCACTACTCAGTTCTGCCAAAATGTCCCACTTTTTCTTAGATATATTTATAAAGATACTTGAAAATGTCATAAAGGATGGGTGACTTTGCTTTGACCCCAACTCCTTTATGTACCATTTTCTCAGTCCTTTCAGGGACAAAATGACAAAATTCAGTTGCCTTACCACAGGTTTGGAGGCTTAATTTTATTTTTCTTTAAGAAACAAAAGCCATTTTGCATATATAACCATCTAAGTCACAGAGCTCCCATAAATATTTGGGGTTTTTTCCTCCAGGAATTTCAGCCTGTATATATTTCCTCGTGTTATGACATAAAATTGCTTTTCCTAAACATTAGGAGCCCTTTTCACCCTCCTATTTTTACAGCCATATGTTCCAAAGCAGTAAATTCCAGCTTGGTTGAACACTTAATGTGGTGTTGGCAGCATGAGCTGGGTTTTTTTTTTAAGCCCTTGTGGTACTTAACACCAGCAAAGCCCTTAAGTGTGACAGAAGAAATCAAGCCTGAAAAGCTGCTTTTTGCTCCATCTTGTAGATGATACTTTCCACCTTGAAAACAAGCCATGAAATACTAAATTTCAACATCTAAGGTTTCCTTCCAGTCATCCTTTGCTCAGCAGTAGTTGGGATGTTAACACAGATGTTGCCATGACGGGATGAGGTGGCTGATTTTAAAATGCCCCCAAAATTTGGGGACCTGGGGGTTGTTTTCCTGCAAGAGAGCTTTTATTGCTTCCTCTGAGGCAGATTTAGTCCCACCCATGTTTAATTCCAGCAGGAAATCTCCCATTGCAGTGGGAAATATCCCAGACATCTGAGCATCCAGCATGTCCCAGATGGGCAGGAGCTGCCCACTCGTGAGGGATAATAGGGAAAAGGAGAGGTTTTAGGAATATTTCGTGGCTCCACAAGTAAGAAACGTCTCTGTTGTATGAAATTAAATTATTCCTGCCTGGGCAGTGCCCCCAGAGCACCCCTGGGATTGTAGGGTCCAGCACATCTCCACCCCAAGGAACCAGAGGTGTGGTAGGAGGTGGCATCCCGCAGAAGCAGGAGAGTTCTTTAAAAACAAACCCCACTTTTGGTTCCTCTCTGTTGGAATTCAGTGTTGTTTGCCCAAAATCCCTGTCAGGGCAGGGACTTGGCAATATTTTGAAGCTACCCGAGATTTTCAGTTTTCAAATTTTATTTATTTCCTCCCCACTTTAAGCAAACGGATTTTGTTGCCAGACCTTACGTATTTCTCTCTTTTTCTTTTTAATATAAAATAGTAACTGTATTTTATTATTTCTTTATAGAGAGTAATAAAGTAGAGCCCTGGAATGGATGAGGAGGAATACAAGAACAATTGCAAAGAAAAAGCACAATATAAATGTAAATCAGGCACGTTTTTACTTTTCAGAGCTGTGCTGGGCTTTCATCAGCTGGTCCATTGTGGTAATCCTTTCCAAATTGTTTAATTTTCTTTTCTAAATCCATGGATTCATTGCTCTGCATCCTTATCCTCCACAAAGTTTCTTTAATGGAGATCCCACTAATGCCAACCAATATCCTGGAGATTTCTGGATGTCTTGGTGGAGCAAACATTTATCTGGAGTGGGGGGAAGCTGCTTTAAAGAGAAAAGAAAAGCTGAACCTTCTCATCTCACTCTCCACGGTAAATAATCAGTCAAAGAACCCCAAAATATGTAATGGGGGATCAGGAAAACAAAGCTGAAAAAAAAATTTCCAGGTCTCTATATCATTTATTTATTATTTGAACAACTTCAGTAGAAAACGCTTCTGAAAACTTTTACTTGTTTAATGATATTTTATCATTCTTCTTTAAATGTCTCTATAAAAAATAATAAAGCCCAGCTGCAGAAATCAGGAAGAGTGAAAATAGTTTCGTTTTCCATCAGAAAAGTCTGTGGTCAGACCCTTCAGTGAAATCCTCTTCTGAAGAGGGCTGTAAAAAATCAACTTCTATAAAATACTTTCAGGAGAACGAGGAGGAATGAAAGGAGTGAAAAAGTCTGTTTCATGTTTCGTGCCCAACTTCTTAATGCATTTTTCATTCTGAAGTCCCTTTCAGGTGAATATTTCTGCTTTCTTAAGTCAATCCTGACCCTTCTTTTGTGTCCGTAGAAGACTTTAATTAAAGCTGGCCAGGGAAAAGACCATTATTGAAGAGCGAAGCAGCCAGTGAGGGTTTTCTGGAACCAAATCTTTTGTTCCCTGAACAAGACCAATGGAAATAGGAAGGGCAGCGTCCCTTTGGATGAGAATTGACTCACAACTTGTTTTATAAGAAATATTGTATTTCGTATAAGCACCATAGATGTTGAAACACGACAGGGGTTGGAAGATTTCTCTTTCCCGGTTTTTCTCTGCAGTCACTGCTCTTAAAATTCTGCCATTATTGTAGAATTAGCCCCAAATAAGTCATTAAGAGAGAGGAATGTTTGCATTTAAAGATCTTTTTTGTTATGTAACGTGGTTCACCCCTTGAGCTGTGGACAGGGTCGTTTATATTCTCTCAATTCTGTTTTTTTGTGTTTGAAACAAAAAGCTATTTTAAAAAAAAGACAAAAAATACTCCCGGCGAAAGTTGGGGCAGTTCCTTACCACTCAGGAGTGGTAAGAAATGTGTGATCTGGCTGAAGTTTGGCATCATTCCAGAGATAAAACTGTGAGCTTAAAAATGGTGTGAAAACGGAGTTGGAATCTGAAGCATTTGCAGACGCTGGTGTTGGAGACATCAGCAGTTTTTGGAGATGGGGAAATGGAGTTCCAGGTGGGATTTGCTGAGATGGAATAAGGAGATTAGTGAGGACTTGAGCATGAAAACTGAAAACTCTGACCTGTGGGAAGTGTCAGATGTGGTCCCTCTGAGAGAAGGGTTGGCACTGGGGCGAGCGTGGCCATGGGGCCAGAAGAGGGAGGATTTATGGAGCACCCCTGGGAAGCCTGGATTGCAGGGATACTGCTGGAAGAAGCCTTTTTTTTCCGATGAAAATCACATTTTGGAGCTGAATGCAAAAATACGTAACTAGAAAACGTAGCCTAATCATTCCCAGAAAAACCCCCTTGGAGGAGTTTTGTCTCAGTTCAATATTCACACCTCTGAGAGGGTCAAATGTAATTTTTTCAGGACAATGTTGTCGTTCCAGTCATGGAACAAGTACAGGAGATAACAGACAGCGTTATCAGAAAGGTCAGGAACAAATTAAATAAAAGATTGGAGCTGTCAGGGTTGTAGATTGTTGTGTGGAAGAGACAAGGGGTGTAAAATATATTGAGTAAGGTCATTATTTAATGCTGGTGACTGTGATTTCCATGCTAATGGTGATGTTTGTGCTTAGAAGGAGTGATTTTTTTTTTCTCAACAAATCCACTTATAAACATCTTTTTTACCTGTATATTAGTATTTATGACACCCCCACTCCGTCTTTGCTTGGAAAAATTTGTTTCAGTCCCTGTTAATTGTCCAAATATAATGAAACACTTTACAAGGTCCCTTGCAACCCAGCAGATTCTGGGAAAACACAGGAGAGAAATGGATGAGTGACTATATTTAAACTGTTTAATGGGGAAGGTAAAAGTGTTCTTAATTCCAGTTATAAAAATTAAAAAGGGGAAAACAGGAACGATCAGAGACAGCACTTGAGGTGTTTGATTTCTCATTTTATAAAATAAAAATCCCCACAAACACACACCAAAACAGTCAATTTAGAGGCCATTTACCCTCTTGCACCAAACCTTTTCCAACCAAACCACAGAAACTCCCAACACCTGAGCATTCCTGGGAAGTTCTTTAGACTTGATCACTGCAACATCTCAGGAGAAAAATGGGTTTGCCCCAGGGCAGAGAAGATGAAGGATGCCTGAAACAAATCTCCTGGAAGAATGATACTTTTCCTTTTGCTGTGTGATTTTTTTTAGAACTTAACATAAAATTTTCTTCACTAAAGGGATGTCTTGACTGCAGCAGTCAGTGACTGAATCATTGCATTATTTCTCAAGGTGCTTGGAGCTTCCACACCTGGAAACTGTCAGTTAAAAGCCATTAAAATATGTGCACTCCGTCTTCTCAATCCCAGTTTGATAATTTAAAATAAAACTAAACCTCACTGTCCTATTTTCAGCATATCATTTAGTTTTCCATTTATCTTCCTCACTTGCCTTTTTAAACTTTAATTCTTTTTTTTGGCAGTTAGGCTGCAATAAAATATCAGTAATTTGATTTTATTTGATGGAGACCTGCTGAAGAGATGATGCTTTCTAATAGTCAGTAAACATAAATCAAGACTCATGGGTGATGGACCAAAGCTTGGTTTATTGTGAGCTTCTACATTTTTTTAATTAATAGGGTGATGATAAAGATGATGAATTCGGGAAGGATTTGTTCCCTGAGAGCTTGGTGAGGCCCTGGAATAGAATTCCCAGGGAAGTTGTGGCTGCCCCTGGATCCCTGGAAGTGCCCAAGGCCAGGTTGGATGGGGCTTGGAGCAGCCTGGGACAGTGGAAGGTGTCCCCATGGCAGGGGTGGGATGGGATGAGCTTTAAGGTCCCTTCCAACCCAAACCATCCCAGATTCCATGCATTAAGGATCACGTGCTTTAGGTGGCAGAGCCAGCAGTGCTCTGTTTGGGAGGATTGACAAGATTTGCTCTGGGACAGAACCTGCTGTGTTGGGGACTGAGGACATTTGGATCTCTGTTGGGGTATCCACTGGGATGTCCATTGGGATATCTCTTTTGTCCATGCTGAATAAAAGACATTTTATGTAAGAAATGGCTGAGGATGTGTATACACACGATTGTGTGAAGAAAAACAAAATTACAGCCTCACAAACCATCAGGAATCTGTGCAAGAGGAGTTGGGCTTCTTTGAGACCCTGAATAACTCATTTAGTGCGATTCTTGTACTAATTTTTTGTAGATACTCATTGTAGCCACATCTTTTGTGTTTCCCGGAGCTCCCGGCTCTCTCTGGTTCTGTCTGCGCTTTGAAGGGGCAAAGAGCACATGAAGGATTATTCTAAAGGAGCGTTTCCACTCTTTAATGTATTACAAGAAGCAGCTTTAATAACAGTGCAGAGAGCAGAGGCTGCACTGGAGCCTTTATAAAAACCAGGAGATGGAGTGGAATATTTTGTATACAGAGCTGAAATATCACTGCTACCCAAAGTGCAGCACTTACACCCAGAGTGCTCCTTAACCCGTTTTCAATGGAATTGGAATACTTCAGGGAAAATGCCATCTCTTTTCATCAGTGTTGTCTCTTTTAGAACAGCCATTGATCCCATAAAAGCCCCCACATTCCTGGTTCCCAGACAAGGGGTTGGATTTACTGTGCAGGGATATTTGCTGGCAATGTGGTTTAGGTTTTGTTATGGGATTGATATATTAAATTAAAAATGCACCTTGGGGTTTACCATGTGGCGTGGGAAGGGCTTCAGCCTTGTGAACCACAACAAATCTAAAATGTTATTCTTTACTTCAGGCTTAACTTTATTGTCAAAAGTAGACATGAATAGAACTTCTATGCATTTATTAATCAGTAATATAGGCTTGGATGCATTTTCTTGTGTTGTGAGCACTTTGCCTTTCTCTGGTTGCACCAGAATCTGTGGCAGAGCCCAGTGAATTCATCATTTCTGCAATGAAGTTTTAGATTGTGAGATGTGGTTTTGTGGGGTCAGGATTGAGATGATGCACGAGAAAATCCACATCCAGCTGGGAGAGATGGAAAGGAATGTGCAGGCACAGGGTGACAAGTCCTAGGTAAATATCACTGATTTTTATTTTATTTATAGATTAAAAAGTTCGTGTTGTTAACACGAAGTCTCTGCTTAGAGCTTGTTTTATTTCCACCAGATTTGCTCCCAGCATGGAAGCTCTCTGTGGAGCCAACCTCATCTTCTGGCAGGAATGTGGAATTGTTCAGGTTTCAGATGCTCAGATTTCAAACCCAAATGGATGTTCAGGAGCCAGACCAGGGACTCTGAGCAGCCAAGGGAGACCCAGCTCTGGGGGTGAAGGGCTTTGCACCGAACCACTGCAGCATTTGTCAAGTTAGCAAAGACAAAAGCTGGGCTTCTCCATCAATTTTGACCAGGGTTTGGATGTTGTAGGATTGTCTGGCTTTGATTGATGTTGTCTTCAGTCCCCCAAGGGCTTTGGTGAGGAACAAAATGTTTTGGAGAGAGAGAAAGCTGGAGCAGGGACAAGTGCTCCTTCCTTCCAAAAGAAAATAAATCCAGGCTCATCCAGCCCATCCATCACCTCTGTCCTCACAGTGTCTGCCTGGAAAAAATCAGAGTTTTCCACTGTGAAACTCCCCCGTGAGACAGGAGGAGGTGGGAATGCAGTTTGATTGGGATAGAACCTCCCCATCTCATCCCTCCTGAGGGATTCTGCTGGGGTAAAATCCTTCTTTTCCTCCTTCATGGCATCATTCAGGGGTGTGCTCAAGCTGTGTCCTAGAGAAGGTGGTGTTTTCCCTGCTCAAAACACTAGCCAGTATTACCCAAAAATAAAGTCCATTATTTAAAATTAACTAATCTGTTATTTGGCTTTGCTGCCAAAACATGAAATAGAGGAAATACATGAAAAATTACCAAAAATGCTGGATTTTCAATTAGAATTTCCTCATCCTTGGGGGTTTTTTTGTTATAATCAACAGAAGACGCAGAGAGGGAAGATGACATTTTCAGGATAAGTGTGATGCTGCCCCAAACTGAGGCCTGTGGAAGTGAAATGAATCTCTCAGAGAAATTAAAATTATTTCTGGTCAAATTGGAAATGGAAAATGTTTGGGTTTCGGAGCCCTTTTGCAATTTCTAGGTTAGACAGTACTTCTGTGTGGGATTAAAATTATTATTTTAGACCCAGAGCTGACCAAAGCTCAGAGAGGGCAAGAGCAGAGAGTTTGTTAAACCAGGAAGTTTCCTCTGGGATTTTTTTCTTTCAATATCCCCCTGGTGACCTTTTTCTTCCACGTGGGGTGAGCCCCAGCCGCCCTGCCCACATCCCTCTCACCACAAAGCTCGTCAGCTCCCCAGCAGCTTTGTCCCCAGTTTTTATCCTAAAATATATTTACCCAGCTCCCTGCATTCCTGTGGATGTGGTATTTTCTCTTATTAAAATGAATGTCCTGGCTGTGGACGTGGATATTCCCTGCTCCTGTGAAGAATGGGAGGCTGGAATGACTCATTAATAAGGTTTTGCAAGAGCGATTGCCCAATGCCAACTCTTCCTTTAAAAATTCGATATAATTTGGGGTTTTGCCTTAAAAAGGCTTGGGAACACAATTAACTTTTTATCTATTTATTATTGTCTCACCTTGGGATGGGAACTACAGGTGCTTTGATAAATGGGTTCAAAAGTTTGTCCAGCTTTAAAACTGCTTTTATAAATCTCTGCTTTCTGCTGTTCTGAGGCCCTGGCACAGGGTGCCCAGAGAAGCTGTGGCTGCTCCACCCCTGGAAGTGTCCAAGGCCATGTTGGACAGGGCTTGGAGCACCCTGGGATAGTGGAAGTTGTCCCTGGATGATTTTTAAGATTCCTACCAACCCAAACCACTCCATGATTCTCCATTGCTTTGGACTGATACACAGCTATTTATAAAATTAACATCCAGGAGTTATTTCATTGTTTTATTCCCATTTTTGGCTTTCAACAGCTCTGAGATTAATTAGTCTTTTCCTTTTTTTTCTCTATTTGCTTCATGATTCTGGATTTGCTGTGTGAAATGACAGAGCTGTGGTCGAGTTGGCAGCCAGGCTTTGCCCTGGGAGCAGCCACTTCTCCATGACAACAGAGAGTTCTTGTTTCCTGCAGCTATTTAAAGAAATATTTCTTGAAACCATCCTAGCCTGGTGTTAATAAGCTCAGTTTTCATGGAATTAGCAGGAGGAATTCACACGGACACCAGAAAAATTCCCCATTAATTACTGACAGATGCAGTCGATTTGGATCTTCCTCTTTTTTTCCCCCATGTGCTGTGGAAGGAGCACTGGAAGTTAAACTGGGCTGTGGCTTTTCCCCAGCCCCTCCTTGCACCAGGGCTCCCATAAACTGCATGCAGAGAGTGATTTTTCATTTTGAACTAAACAGTAAAATGACATCTCAGCAGCAGCAGTGACCTCCAGCTCGCCCGTCACGGGCCATCAGTCCCTGAGCACCTGTCACATCCCGGGATTTCGCTAAAAAAATGTCACCGTGTCAACACATTCACCAGCTGAAACTTTTCTGTTGGTGTCTTCTCTTGTTTTATGTCCCCATCAGTCAAGCCCAAAGCGTTAAAATTCCAGCAAAGGCTCTGGAAGTGGAGCAGGGATGTTTGGGAATAGAATGCTCATTTCCTTTAAGTGCTCCCATCCAGCCCTGAAGAAGTAATCACTTCACAGAAGCTAATAAAGAATGGATTAAGCTCCAGCTTTGAAGAACTCATCTCAAAAGGGCCCTGAAACCACTGTCTAAAAGCAATATTAGCAGTATTAGAAGCTGAAAAATTACACCAACAGATCTAGGTCAGTGCATTATAGGGAGAAACAATAGAACTGATGGCAGGAATATTACCAAAAATCTGCCTCTGGTAGTCCAGGGGGATTTAAGTCATCAGCTGTGCTCTCATTTGAAGAGTTTGGGGCACGGCTGTGTCAATTTGCATCCTCATGTTTGGGATTTGGCTCACCAGGGGAGGTTCTTCTCCAGTGTTTTGTTTTAAAGGCCAGGCACTGAGGTAGAGATTTTCCTGCGTGTTTGTTATCGGTGTGTGCGGACGACTGAGAATAAAAACGTGTACGTGTAGCCAGGGGAGGCTTAGATTGGGAAATTGGCCTCATGGAAAGGAATGTGGAGCACTGGCACAGCTGCCCAGGGCACTGGTGGAGTCACCAGCCCTGGAGGGGTGTCAAAACCATGTGGATGTGGCACTTGGGGACACTTGGCAGTGCTGGGGGAGTGGCTGGACTCGATCTTTTCCAACCTCAATGACTCCACGTTTATGGTGTAAATTCCCGGTTTCCTTAGAAGGGTTCTGTCTGGGTTTGTGTTTGGGTTTGTGTTGTTTAGGGAGCCACAGCACCACGTTGAGACCCCGCTGGTGACATCCCTGCATGATTGGTCAGGATATTTTAAACCAGTGGTAACTCCCAAGCAGGAGATGCTGATAAAAACCCTCCCTGGGGAGGGAGAAGAATGAGCAGAGAGGAGGGAGCTGGGCAGGTTTCTACAACCACTTCTGTATCCTGCTCAAAACACTTGCAAAAACAGGGCCTGTATTTCTTTAAGGTTGTGTTTTAGGGGTTTTTTTGCATCTGTTTCTTTAAAGGGAAGAATTCCGGGAGGTGCTGACTGCTGTGAATGCATTATTTGCATTGATATCATTGATTTTAGAGACTAAAGACCTCATTGGTGTGTACAACAACATCCATCAACATCAGCCTGAAGATTTGAAGTGAAGACACAAAATTATGGGTTTGATGTCTGGAGGTTTTATCAAGTCACTCCGAAGCCTCCTGTGCTTCAGAGGAATGTTATTTATGTTAATTTACATTACAGCCCTGAGGCCTGGGAAGGACCTGGTCACAAAGGGAGGTAATGCAGACAAAGTTTTAATCCTGAGCTAATATTTTATATTATGTAAAACTCAGATTTTGTGTTGTTTTACCACTCTATTTAAAAGCACAATTTTAATAATAAGATAATGGAGAAAAACAAAGATGACTGCAGTGTCCGTGACAAAATTATAAAAACATTCTTTTTGTGAATGCTGATGGATACCAGGAAACCACCTATCTAGCAGCTGTGTAATTTGATTGTGTGTATTATTACAAAAGATAATTAAGCATCTGAGAGCAGCAAAAAAAAAGGAACAAAAAAAAAAGAAAAAAAAAAAAGCCAGAATAAAATGAGTTGTATAGCTACAGGAAAGCTGTTTAAAAAAAAAAAAAATCAATTATTCCCTGAAACTTGAGAAGCTTCATTTCAGAAATTACAACAAAAGGAACTGCTGGTAATCACCCCAATACCTCTCCATTTCTCAAAATAGTACAAGCACTTGCAGAGAGAAGCCAAGTCATTCATTATAGAGTACCCCCAGGAGAGATATTTTCTCGAAGTGAACTTCACATTCCTCTTTTGCAGAGAAAAGCAACCCTGAAATAAAGAAAAGTGCTTAGAAAGAAAACTCGAGTGGCCTTAAAAGTTTATACATTTATGGGCAGTGTGGGGATTTCGTGAGTCAGATGGTTCCTTTACATATTTAGAAGTTTTAAAATCCTTGGGTTTAGATAAAAACTCTCTCTGTAGGAGTAACTGGACTGTAATGCATCATTATTTTAAATAATTAACCTTGATAATTAACTTATTAAAGCGTTCAGGTGAGTGGTGTTAAAGGAGGGAGAGGGAGATGTTACATCAGGTTTGATTCACCACTAGGGACTGTTGCTTCTGCAAAATGACAGCATTTTATGCAAAATTCTGGCTATAATTCCTGGAAAAGCAGCCAATACATACAGTAGTATTTTCACAATAAAATAGATTTTCCACAAGGGAAATTACAGTTTTGCAAAATTGGCAAGTCCGACACAGAAAAGAGCCCTCTCAAAATTGATTTTTTTAAAATCCTGCCATTACTTTTTGATAATAAGACAATAAATTGCTGTGTTCTGCTAATTTATAATTTGGATTTCAAAGATTTCACTTTGGTAAAGGATTAGCAGAGCTGGTGTGCAGCACTCAGCAAGGTATGGAGACTTTGCTTTTAACTGTTTTCCAAAGGATTTGATGTTTGCCATCTCTGCAGAGCTTTGCCCTGGCATGGTCATCCCAGGGAGTTGGAGATCCTGCCCTTTGCAGGAGAGATTAACTCTGGACCTTTGCTTGGCAGATTAGCTCAGTGTATGAGAGAATTTTGATCGGTTTATGCACAATTCAGAGCTTCTAATGAGCTCATTTTTAAGCATTTCTTCCATAGAACAAGGAAATAATCTCAATTTCCACACTGCTCTTCCCCGTACTTTCCTCGTGTACAATGCTGCCCCTTGCTGACATTTATGTTCTTCAAAAAGCTCAGCTGATTGGGAACTGAACCAAGGAGTTTTTCAGCATCATCCTCCCTCTCTGAGACCTCAGGACACACCAATATTCCCTGAGGACAGGATGAAGCCCTCCAGTTGTAGCTGTGATCCTGCACACCGTGGGTAGTTCACCAAACTCACAGCTTTTTGCTGTTGATTCTTTATGCAAAACAGTGAATGAGAGGAAAATATCTTGGTTTTGATCTTTAGGGTGTTGTCCTGGTTTTTTTTCTCCTATCTTTTGTGGTTTGCTGAGAAGGGATTGGTGGATGAAGGATGGACAAGATGAGAGAACGTGGTCAGGGCAGTCATTGTAAGGATATTTTAAAGATCTTTTAAATCACAGTTTGAGTGTGAGAGGGAAATGAGATGGCCAAACATCCCCAAAAGCTGTGGCTCCTCTTCAGCTTCTCTGATGTGGGGCCTGTGAGATTTTTGGGAATGAATCTGCCCCTGGTTGGAGTGGATTTGGGGATTCCTGCATGAGCAGGAATCATCTGACACATGGAGGCTCAACTGATATAACACAAACCCATCACTTTCTTCCTAGAGCCAAAACACTGGAGAATGATGGACCACCCAAGAGACCTGAAATTATGAAAATTGGTGTTTGAGGCTGAAAGCCACTGGCTAAAATACAAGGTCAGATAAGGTTTGAAGAATCACAACCTCTTTTCTACCTTGGTTCGCCATCGGTAGCTGTGGGAAACTCTTGGGATGGTTTCCACAGGAAAAAGTGGTGGAAGCCACATTTGTGCCCTTTGGGCCGCTGTTTGCTGAAATATCTTCATTAAATGAACCACAAGATTACAGTGACTTTTTGGAAAAATGAGGCAAAACTCACCAGCAGGTCTGGGAGGAGTTTTCACTTCCTCTTTTGTTCCTACCGAGTTGGAGGGATTTGGGAATTTTTACAGTTTTAGGGAAAAGTGCTGATAACACTTCTTTAAAACTCAAGATTAAATCTTCACTAAATTCAATCTTACTTGGAATTTGGAGCCTGATTGTGGATGTTGAGCACTGTTCACCTCATTTAAATAAGTGAAAGCCATCACATAATACATTTTTATGTTGCAATTAACAACGTTGCTAATTGTTAAGTCATAGTGGGCATGGTGATATTCAGTTGCAGGTTGGACTTGATGATCTTGGAGGTCTTTTCTAACTTTAATGAATCCATGATTCTTTAGTCATGGTTCTAGAAATCAGGCTATTCTCTGTATTCTCCTAAAATAAGTTTTTTTCATTCTGACCAACAATCCTTATCCCAAGATAAATGTTTGGGGCTGTCAGCAAAAAAACTTCTCCCTTCCCTTTATGATCTGGGTTGGTTTTGGTTTCACTACAGAAACCAAGTCAGATGAGGAAAGCTCTGACAAAGCTGCAAAAATACCTGGAGCTCCCTCTTCCCATTAATTTCTGGGAAGACTTGGATGCCTCAAATGCTTTTGTGCCTTTGGAAACGGCACCAAAACAACTTTTAATTGAAGCAGAAATTCGAGCAGTGAGACATTATAATCAGGGCCTTTCCTGTCCTTTGTGTTCACAGGCAGCAAAAGAACTTTCAACACCAAGAAAACAGCAGAAAACACTATTTATTTTTCTGTCCTGTTCCTGTGACCTTTGCTGTCAGTGGAGCCTCTGAAGTAGGGCAGAAAAATGAAATTTAGGGCCAGTGTGGCCAATATTCAAAGCAACAACATAAGACAGATTTTTTTTTTTTTTTTTCCTTTATTTTTTTCTTTTATTCATGCTTGGGATTTTTTTTTTTTTTTTTGTGGTTGATTTTTNNNNTTTTTTTTTTTTTTTTGGAGTTGACATTGTGAAATCAGTCTGGCTGGTAGTGAATGATGTATGAAAGGGAACAATCCCTGCCCAGGGCACAAATAAGCAGCCACTGCAGGCAGATGAAGGCGTTGTGCTGGGCTGTTTGCAGTGGCCTTTGTGCTCAGCCTCAGCAGGAACTCGGAGCATAGAAAGAAAGGTCTGGGGAGTGTATCCCATAAAAAAAGAGGGAAAAGTTGAGAAATAGGCTCTCAAAAGTATTTGTTATTTGTTTCCTTTTCACCATTTCTCTGAAGAAACCCTTTTTTGCTATGAGAAGGGCTGGTGGAGTTTGATATTTTGTTTTGATAGAAAAATCCTTGTGTCATACCCGTGGATGAATTCCTAATGGTGTTCTGGGAAAGCACAGGAAAATTACACTTGTGGTGTAATTATCAAATGCATTTTATCACGCAGTGAGAAGGGAATAAAACAACAAGTTCAGCTTTAACTGAATATTTAATTTTTTTTCAAATATTTAATTGAGCAACAGTCTGATAGGCTAAATATTTATAATTAAATACACTGACTTTGCATTTGCAGAGTAAGGAGTGTAACGAAGACGATGTTTGGTAGATGTTGATGTTCTGAGGGTGTTTATTTGGAAAGTTCCTTTCCAGGGGAAATGCAAGAGTGAGGATTTCTCCGGTAGCAGAAGGTTCTATTTTTATGTGTTGTCTTTATTTCCACGAGCGTGGTGAGCACAGCTCTGCTGGTTCCTTGCACCATTCACAGAGCAGTCCTGGGATCTATAAACACCTGTAATTAACACTCACATCATCAAAAGTAATTACTAGCTAAAGTTTCTTGAGTAATTTGTTGTTAAGGAGGGGGTTTTTGCTACATCTTTTCAGAAATGTATTTTGTAAACCAGATGAAATTCACATTGGGCAGTCTTAGGTGTGTAGGTTCATGCACATAAAGTAGTGCTTTTTTATGTTTAAGGATCGTATTTGTCCACCTGGGATGTATCTTTAAGTTCAGAACTGACCTTTAACTCCAAAAAAAGAAAAAAAAAAAATCAAATCTTGAGAGCTCCAGAAATCTGAGTGTTCTGCTGCTGTGGGATAATATTTGTATTTAGGTTTTCCGTAATTTACCATGTGTCAGTTGTCGTGTCCCAAGGAGCTGAAAGGAAGGAAGTGACAAGTTGTCTTGACAAGTCTGGAATGAAAAGATGGTGGGATGAGAAAACAAAAATAAATGCAGACATAGCTGCTCTTTTCTGTGCTGCTGCAGAGATGAAATTTCAGGCTAATGAGTTTGGGTTTGCTGTGTCACTGCCTGGAAACCACAAATGTGGCTCTGGATCCTGCTGGGCTGGGAGCCCTCGGGATGGGGAAGGGAAGAGATGATCTTGTTCAACAAGCAAAGAAAAGAGGGTGATGTAGAGATGACTGAAATTCAAAATGCCTGCAGAGCTTCTTCCCTCTCCCTTCGTGTTTTTCTCGTTGGAAGTATTTGAAGAGTCAGTTGTTAGTTATTTTAATGAAGATTTTGTTGAAAACTTCAGCCTTCCTACGCAGAAATAACTGGGAAAAATATCCAAATATAATCCAAACCTAAACAAATGTAGTAGAAGCAGAATTTTCATAGAATCATAGAAGGGTTTGGGTTGGGAGGGATTTTAAAGCCCATCCTTTTCCACCCCCAGGGACACCTCCCACTGTCCCAGGGTTTTCCAAGCCCCATCCAACCTGGCCTTGGGCACTGCCAGGGATCCAGGGGCAGCCACAGCTTCTCTGGGCACCCTGTGCCAGGGCCTCCCTACCCTCCCAGGGAACAATTCCTTCCCAAAATCCCATCTAATATCCAACTAATAATCTATCTTCTCATTTCTGACATGAGTTTGACCTACAGTCACCTTAAAATATCCCTAATCAACGCTCATATTTGTTTATATTTTCCTGTACAAAGCAAAATTTCTACTTAGAATTGCAACATTTTATTAGGATTCAAATCTCCCTGGGTCTCATACCCACAATCCTCAATGACAGAAAGAAAAGGAAAGTCAAGACAAGTGGAAGATATTTCATACAGGAGGATATAAAAGCTGCTTAAAGCCATGTCCCAGCCCTTTTGACAAATGAAATGAATTAAAAACAATGAATCACTTTAGGTCCAGTTTAAGTTAATTGTACTTTGGGTTCAACAGCTACAAATAACCCCAAAGTCACTCCTGGGTCGTGGTGAGTAATGTATCCCTCAGCAGAAATCAGGGATTATGGCTTATTCCAGACACTGAAGGGTCTCTTTGGAGCTACTTCACAGCTGTGTTTGTGCCACTTGCCTCTTGTGGATTGTAGTTATCCACACCTCCTCTTAATGCAATTGTACATTACTCGAGTGGGTTTTTTCTTATCCAGTTCAATAGATCAGGAAGGGTAAGGTCACCTGAAGCTCTGTTTTACAATTCTTTCTGGTGTATAATGGAACATTTTGTTTAAAAATTGACATTTGAAGAAGGAGCAACATTTCATTTCACTCTCAAAACAGACGCAATGTGAATTTATTTGGTTCTCAAGACTGTTCTTATCAATGCCTAATTCATTTCTCCACAATGTGGTAAGATTAAGAGAAGCTTTTTATTCTCAAGGTTCCAACTCTCCTAATTCATTCCAGCTTCCTGGCTTGAAGCAGGTCGTGTTTGCACGTTCAGGGATTGATCACAATTTGTTAGAACAAGATATAATTCCCATTTCACCCCTCGCTGCTGATTTATAAATGGGTTTTATGGGCCCATCTGATCTGTGCAGGCTGTTCTTGCTTTTCAAGAGGGTTTAATACATTTATTTTGACGGCAACTTTTTGTTTAATAATAATATGTCAGTCTTACAGCCTGGCTTGCATCAATAATTTCTTCCAACAGCATGTTGCTCACACATGAAAGTGTTCTTCAAATTATTCTTTAGTAAATGTCTCTAGAAATTCTTTTCATTCCACATTGAGAGCTCATCATGTGCATGTTTTATATTTGATTTGTCTGTTAGGTGTGAAATAATTTCTAGTGCTCATTTTGGAGCTCCTGACCTCTGGTTCTGGGTACATTTGAATCATGGAGCATTTCTAAAAAATATAATTGTGATTTTTCTTTCACCTGTTATTCAAGTCCATTGATCAATGGGTGTTGCCCACCTTTATTTAGGGAGGACAGAGAATTTTGGGTTCCTTGGAAAACCTTCTTATTTACTACTCCTGATCCAGCATTTTGATTAGACATGGAAAAATAAACCCATGAAATGTAACACACTTGGCATCTGTAGAAGAAATGCTTCCGAAAATTCTGATTTCAGCTCTTCTGGTTTTAAGTGCAAGTAAGAGCTATTAATTCCAATATTTAATTGCATAATTGTTATAATTTAAATCAGCTTTCATTGATCTCCTGCTTGTACTCCAAGACCATCTGAAGAGATTGGGTCCACCTTATCTATGACCACGTGTGTAGGAAGCACAGAAAAACCTACTGGGAGTGGGAATTTTTATGGAATGATAGACTGGAGTGTAGTTTTTCCTTTGGAAAAAAAAGAAAGAAATTTCGGATTTTAAAATTTCTGTGGTATTATGAGATGTTGCTTCTTAAAACCAAAAATATTTCCAGTTTTGAGGTTGATTTTTGCTGCCTGGAACTGGGTGAGTCCTTTCCGCAGCTACATCAGAGTTTGTCACGACCTTCTCTTATTCCTCCTTGGAATAACAGCAGGGTTCAGCTGCTGTTCCCAAACCTCTCTTGGAAAAGATTTAATTTTGCTTCCACTTGTACCCTGATATTCTCCAAGCTGAAGCTTTAGGTAGGTCAGACTCAAGAACTTGGCTTATATTTATAATTCCGAGACTTTTCCTGTTTTTAAGGATCCAGACAATGTCTCTGCAGCTGTTTTTCAGTGCATGATCCCAGTTTTTCTTCACGGATGTGAAAAGGAGAAAGTTTTTTAAGGAACCAAAGACTTCAGTGAGTTTCTGTAACTTCAGGATCTGGGAGGGGACATTTGAAATCCTTTGGGTTTATTTTTCCTTGGTGAAGCTGATGGAACTTTGGGATTTCTTGCTGTTTATATTCTCTGGGATGGCTCAAGAAATCAAAAACTAGGAGGGGAAAAAAAGCCCATCCTTCCATCCTGTCCAAAATATATCCATAGGAAATACTTTTGTGCACTGCAGCTGTCAGAGCACAGAGCTCCCAGAGTTTAGGGAGAAGATTTCCACATCAGTTCCCCTCTGAATCACAGAGATGTGAATCCAGGATGGAACGATGTTCCCAAACACAGCAACAGCATCTTTGCACGTAGCAGGGTTTTTTGTTTTTGTGGCAGACATCTCTGAAGGGTTTCCATCAAAACCAAAGTCTCTGTGCTCAAAAGCAGTTGAAAAACGTTTTTTTTGTTCAGTGAATTCATGTCTTTACTGTGTGCAGGGTTTGTTATTCATGGTTTGGGGAGAATATATATTAAATAAATGAAAATACTCTGATTACAGAGTTTATAGCTTGTGTTTTCTAAATAAACATGCAAAACCTGCAATATCACAGTTGTATAACAACTTTTCTCTCTCCAAATGGCGTTTAATTTGATAACAGTGAAATAATAATAATAATAATAATAAATCTCTCTTACCGCCATCAGTCACACTTAAATCACTGTGAATATTTTATTAAAAGGAAAGATTGCAACAAAGTAATTTTAAGGCAGCAGAACTGAAGTCAGTTCTTGTGGGAATGGACTACTGTTCTTTCCTTCAGTCTATGATTAATTTTTAAATAAATGAAACTACACAGGCATGAGACCTTAGAGGCTTCTGATTTTCTCTTCTCTGAAATGTTCTGATTAAACACCAAGGCAGAAGGATTCCAGAGATCCAGACTTGAAAACTACTGTAAATATTGCAGTTTGTTTCACACTGGAACCCTCTGATCCAATGGGCCCGGGCTGTGATGAATTTTTGATTCCGTGTTGTTATCAGGGCTGGGCTGATGCGAGCTCCTGAAACTGGGAGGGTTTTAAGTGTGAGCCGGGGGTGAATCCAAGGTGCTATCACATTATCCTGAGGAGAATCCCAGGATGATTCAGGTTGGAAAAGCCCTCTAAGATCGAGTCCAGCTGTTCCCCCACCACTGCCCCCTGTCCCCAAGTGCCACATCCACACAGCTGTTAAATCCCTCCAGGGATGGGGACTCCAGCCCTGCCCTCTTCCACACGCACAAATTTTTTCAAATATCCAAACTAAACCTCCCCTTGTGCAACTTGAGGCTGTTTCCTCCCATCCTATCCCTTGCTCCTCGGGAGAAGAGCCTGATCCTCACCTGCCTCCACCTCCCTCCAGGGAGTTTTAAATGCACAGCCACCCTCAGCCTCCTTTGCTCACACCTGGGTACATCCAATCAGCACACCCAGCTCCAAATATCCAGAATAAACCTCCTCTGCTGTTTATTAGCACACAGAAAGCAAAGAAAACGTGGTGTTGTGTCTATTTTTGTCCAGCATCTCTCTGCGGTGGGGTTCAGCAGAAGCTCTTTGTGCAGTAGCACCAGCACCATTCATCAGGGGGGCTCTGTGTTCATTTTTGGGGGCAGGTGAGGCTTTGATTTAAGCTCAAAGTCAAGCCTTGGTGACTCACACTGGTGCCTGAGCGCTGTAAATTTAGAAAATACAGTCCATAATCCTCAACCCAGCAGCTGTTTACTCCATCTGATGAGAATCTCTGGTGCTTTGGCTGCAACAGAATATATAAAAAATACCTTAAGTGGCTTAGGTGAATTTGCCAAATCCTGTTTGATTAATGGACTTCATCTCCCCACTGCTCCACTTGCAGCTTTGGACCATTCTCAACAAAAAAAGTCTCAATAGAAACTAATTTTAGTGTGGCTGTGACATCTCCTGACAGTGGGTCCCTCACAGCCTCTTAAAGCTTAATTTGCTTTCTTGTCTTAGAACACTTCTAAAATCTAAACCCCCAAAGTTCTCACAGAGGACTTTTTTCTTTTTTTTTCCCTCAGAAAACAATTATTGTCCATGACTAATTCAATCATGTCGGTTTCCAAATTCTGGAGCAAACAGGTAAAGCCAAACGGAGCAGAGCTTTTTATTTATTTATTTATTGCCGTTGCCAACCGTCTGTGACACTTTTCATTCTTAATCATCCCTGCATGAAATCAGGAACAGCACAAAACTGATCTGCTAAATGAGCCCAAGTGGTGCAGAGCTCCTGGATGCCAGATGAAAGTGGTGTTATGTGACAGAGCCGATCTATTTTAGCAGATTTTTGTGTGGATTAGAGACTATAAATCTGTTCTGGGGTGGGGTTTGTTCTGTTCAATATGCTCTGCATCCAGGCTGTATTATTCCACACACCTCCTATCACAGATGGGATCGGATTTGTTCAGCCTAATGTGGTTTGTAGCCATTTGGCGATCTATTAAGTCTAGATTTTTTTTAAATTTTTTTTTTTAAATAGAATTTGCCCTTTTATGGAATTAATTAGATCAGACAACGTTTATTGAATGATGTGGTGGTTTTGTGGAACTCTGATAAGGACGGAGTCGGCTCAATATTAGGAAAATTTAAATATCTGCCCCTCAGGCAGTGGAAACAATGAAAATTTCTAAGGGCTCCCTGCACGGATTCCGTGCTTTAGACATCTGCTCCGATAGCAGAAAAGCCTGGATAAGTGATTAATACTGTGCCAAGGATTTGCAAAGTTTTTGCTCCGAGTTGAGCGCTCGTGATGATGAACCCACTAATCTTTTTGCTAAGTTGGAGAGAGTAGAACAATATGGGGGAAAAGGGATAATTCTCATGACCCCAACCTCAAAACCCCAAACTGTGCTGCTTGAGAAGTTACTCACAAAAAGTGTTAATTTTGGCTTCCCAGGAGCTTTGAAGTGGTATAAAATATGTGATGGAATCACAGTTCCACCGTGCACAGGCTGTGAGTTCAGAGTTCCTGGTGTCTTGATGGTTTCTAGATTTCTTGTCTTGATATATACAAAGAGTTTCAGATAAATCTTGCTGTGCATTAACTACATTATTATTAATTTTCAGCTGGTGATAAATGGGCAGCTCTGCACTGAGAATGGGAGTTCAGGAAGTGTTTGGACAATGCCCTCAGGCTCCAGGTGGGATTCTTGGGACTTTTCCTGTGCAGGGCCAGGAGCTGGACTTAGATGATCTTTGTGGGTCCCTTCCAACCCAGGATATTCCATGACTTTGTGACCCCCATTTCGTGAGGGAGCACAGCAGTAGATCCTCGACCCACAGTCTGTTGGTTTCAGACATTTCCTTATGGAACAGGGATGATGAACAAAGAAAATGGAATTAAGAAAGGTGTTTGAAATGGGAAACAGTGGTTTCTACCACCCTGGAGATCCACGTGTGAGTCTTTTAGGTCACATATCTGAGAGGCACCTTCTGCCACAGCATCATCTCTGTGGGATGCAGGATTGTCTCCAAACCACCCCACTCATGTCCAATCCGTGTCATTCCACGAGTACAACTGCCATGGACTTAATTAACAATCAGTTAATGGGGAAAACAGGGAGAAAATTTGGGTTTTTTGGCTCAATAGCCATTCACCATCAGTGTGTCTAACAGGGCTGTGGGGATGGGGGCAGCCAGGACGGGGGGACACGCACCTGGGTGTGTCCAACAAAGATATTCCAGGTGGAGTAGAGCTGCGCACCAAAACACAGCTTGGAGACAGCAACATCAAAGAACTGAAGTCACTGATGACTAAAAAAAACCCCAAAACAACCAGAAAAGATGCAACTACTTGATCTAAGGTGTTATTCTGTTTACCAGTAGCTGTTGCCCAAACACCACCAGAGAATATCCAAACTACCCAGGTTATTCACTGGGACACAGAAGTGCTTTGTTGCCAGTGTTCAATGAGTGACAAATCAAACCCAGGGATTTCCAGCTGGGAGAATGAGCTGCCATCTGCTCGTCACTCATTTGGGAAGCCTTTTCATACTGGGATGGGAGAGATAAGATTCAAATGATTGGGAGGCTACAGACAGAGAAATGTTGTGTGTCTTTTCATCCTCTTCAGAAATCCCATAAAGAGCCTTTTACTTTGAGTTTGGTACAAACGTAGATTTCAGGCTTGAAATAGAGCATTTCTTTTTGAGGTGATGAATCCTAAAAGGAAAAAAAGGCCATTTTTCTTCCTTGCAAAGTCTCCCAAGTTGATCAGTTGGATCCACTTGATGAAACTTGGAGTGTTTGCCTTTGACCAGCAGTGTTTTGGGATCGTCAGCAAAAGATGGATTTCCTGGAAGGGAAGGCAGTGGATGAACCAAGGGAATTCAGTTCCATGGAAATTGCTCCTGAAAGTGACAAGAACTTTCCTCCTCGAAGCATCCCTAGAGACAACTCCCAAAGCAGCAAAAACCAAGCCAGAAGAATGAAGAGTGTTCATACAAATCATTAATAAGCACAAGGAAATGCTACAAAATGTTCATTGTCAGGCTGTTGATTTAATTCCAGTTGTGGGGAAACATCTGTTTGTCATTGCTCAAGCTTGGTAAGCACCATGAAGCATTAGAAATAATTCTGGAGTTGTTACATTTGCAATTTCATTGTAGTTCTGGGTTTGTTCTTTGATAAAGCACATTCAGAATCACAGCAGATGCCAGCTTTCAGCATAATTTTTGAAGGATTAAGTCTTGTGCTGATCAGGTTTGAAATAAAATAGGTAAAGAGTTTCTGAACTCCTGGTAAATCCCTTCATAATTAAAAAGAGGGGAATTTGTTTCAAGCCTAATTTGAAGGATTTCTTTAGGATGATACTGCTGTAGTTCGCTATCCACCTTTATTGCAATTAATGATGTAATTACAATCAGAAGGGATCTGAGCAGGAATACTGATAAGAAATGGGGACTTTGAATAACATTGGACATCATGGAAAAACTTGTTGGCATATGAAAAAACCAAGGACTTTTGTCCCTCGCTTTTGACCTTGTTTGACCAGATCTGCAAGGCCAAGAGGTTAAAATAAATACCCTTATTTTATAGAAAGTAACAAAACCAAGGGGCTTCACAGCCTGTGTCCGGCAAGGAAACAAATTTAGAAGCTGTTATTTAAAGAGCCTACAGGAAATGCAATTTAAATGGTTCCCATGAATAAATATCTTCTAAGTGAGGTTTGTTTCGATGATGCCTTTGCCGCGTCTTTCTTTTGTTCTGCAGAAACATTTGTTGGCTTTTGCTGTTGGGTTTTTTAATGGAAGGTTTCTGTTCAATGATTACTACGAGCCCTTGACTCCAAAGGACACAATTTCCCAGGCCCAAGCGTGTCTGTGGAAATCATGATTGATGGACAAGGGAATAAACTCGAGCCTCCACCCTGGGTTAGAGATAAAGCTGAAGTCTTGAGATGTGAATTGTTTGCTTGTGGAGACACGATGGGTCCAAGATGTCAAGAGGAATATTTGGTTTGTTTTCCCTGATTTTAGCGACTCTTTTCCATGCCTGTGTTTGAATGTAGCTGGGGGATTTCAGGGAATTAAAATCAAGTCTTGCTCAAGTAGTAGGTTCAGCAGGAGAGAGAATTTAGTGAGGAATCACAAAATAAAATATAAAAGACACATGCATGACCAGGGAAGTCAGCAGTGATGGAAAGCTGCTCCTGTAGATAAAAGAATTGGGTCAGGGGAGAGAGAGCTGGTGAAGATGAAGTCTTGAGTACCTTTATCAGGGAAAAAAGGAGCTGGATTGGCTGCCAGAAAGTGAGAGAACAAGATTAGAAAATCAAATGGCACGGCCCCTCCTGCTCCTCTTTGTCAGGGTTCAGCTGGGCATCCTCCTGAATTTATATTGGCATTATCTTTGGATCTTTGGAGTTACTGTAAAATACAGGTGATATTGAATTGTTGGGAAATTTCCCATGAAATGGGGGTCTATATTCTAATTCCCAAATATGATTACTTCAGAATAATCTGTGATATAAACCAGGTCCTAAATAGTCAAACCCACGAACTTGCCACCTTTTCTGTTCCAGGAAATGCCCTTATAGCCTCATTTAAAGTTGGCAAAAGTCCTGATGTTCTAAATCTCTAAAATAAAATAGAAAAATCCTTGTATTATATATCATCTCCGACTTAATTGTAACACAGAAATGAACTTTTGAGAAAGGTCTACAAATTCGGCTCAGCCCCTTTTTTTATTGCCTTCCAAACATAGCAAATAAATTCCATTTTATATTTGAAAAAGGTTATTTTAGGATCACCCACAACTCAAAAAATGGGCACATTTTACCTTATCTAGGTTGTACTACATTTAGTCCGTTTTCTTCCCGCAGGTGAACGACTGTGACAGCTTTGAAACTAAAAATAGCTGCACAATCACTGGAATAATACAAAAATTTTAGCAGGAGCCTGCCATGGATCTCTCTGGACATGGACAGTGCCTCAAGCCTCTAATTGTGGGGGAAGAGCTTTCAAAGGACTCCAGCTGATCCGAAACTCCATGGGCATGGAAAGCTCTGGCTGTAGGGAAAGGGCAGCTGGTTTTAGCTGAAAACTTTTCTTCTTCACCTGAATTATTGCTCCATAATTTGAGATTTTATTTAGTTTGAATTCCACCCTGATTTTTTTCTTCCCTATGTACATTTTAAAATAATGTATTTTGACTTGAGGCAAAAAAACCACAGGGATTAAAAACCTCATAAAAGTTATCAAAAGGCTTTTTTTTTTTCCTTCTTGTAATCAATATCAGCCACCTGCTAATATTAAATACAGCTTCTTGTTCCGGAGTTCTCCCACCTGGAAATTGCTGGAGGCTTGGAGTTTATGCTATAGAATTATTTTTCTTCTAATAGCATCCATTTTTAGGATGTTTTCCTAATGTTTAGGCATTAATTCCGATTCTGGATAATTTTAGGACAATTAAGTGTATGAAAAGATAGAATTATGGGATTATTCACGTTGGAAAAGAGCTTTAAGGTCATCAAAGCCAACCATGAACCAGGAGCTCCACCAGGTTCCATTAAACCACACCCCCGAGTGCCACATCCACAGGGAGGGGCTGGAGCTCCACCCATCCATCCGTATGGAATGCCACTATAAATGAAATAAAAGTTGCACTGTAGAGACAAGCACAGCCCTTTTTTCTGTAGGGAAGGTATTTGTGCACAGCATGAAGAGCATTTGTTCAGCAAAATTGTATAAATTCTCCTCTCATTGCCAAGGGAAGGGTAAGGCAAGTGGGCAAAATATTGTGGGACCTTTAGAAATGAGATTTTTTTTCTCCTTCCATTCAGCCTCATTAGTGTTAAACCCTCCAGTGCCCCTCTCCAACAGCCAGATTGATTGAAAAATGAACGTTTTGATACAAACACTGCCCATTGTTTCATCTGGCTCTTAGTTTCTAATTCCTGAGAAAAAGTTCCTCTTTTTATCACTCGGGTTGGAATGGCCCCAATTTAACCCCGTAAGGAAGAGCTGGATGAAATATAGGAAATATAGACAAATATAAACAGGGTTTTCTATAAAAATAGGCTGAAAATACACCCTGCAATCTCTCTCCTGCACCCAGATGGCAGCAGGATGCTCTCTACAACACAGGACAGTGCTTTGGAGAGGATGTTCAGCATCCCCACCTCTGTTTATTACGATTATTTAAACCAGTTTAAAAAAAAACAAACACCACCCCCAACTTAATAATTGTAAGGCAGCTTCATGACCTTGGAAAAGCTGGGTTAAATACAGCTCTAAATTCTCCCACCACAAAAATCTATACAGAAGTGGAAGAGCTCTGGATGTCCAATTTCCTTTCTTTTTTTTTTTAAGGAGGAGGAAGGATCTGAATGTTTAGGGCTGTAATACATCCTCGTGGGATTTAGGCTCAATTATCTGCTTTTTCCTGGATTTCTTCTATCTCCTCAAGTAATTTAGCTCATATCCACACTTAGCCCAGGTCTATTTAGTTATGGAGACCTCGATTTAATGAGTGCTGAGTTGCCCAGGCAAGGACAAAGGTATTGTTGAGGCTTAACAGTGCTGAGCATGAGCTAAATACTGGTCTGGTCAATAAGATCCTGGCTTTTGGGAGGTGTTTAAGGAGTTGCTCATGGAAATCTGAAGTTCTGGGTGTTAACTTTGGAATTTAATAGCTGGGAGATGAAATTCTTCCCTGTGAGGGTGGGGAGCCCCTGGAATAGAATTCCCAGGGAAGCTGTGGCTGTTCCTGGATCCCTGGAAGTGTCCAAGGCCAGGTTGGATGGAGCTCTAAACAACCTGGGATGGTGTAAGCTGCCCCCGGGGGTGGAACTCGATGAGCTTTCAGGTCCCTCCCAACCCAAACCAGTCTGAGATTCCGTGACTATATTGTGATATCATTATTCCTATTTTGCATCCGTAATTTTTTGTTCCTCCCCTTCTTATCTACATTTTGTCCCACTGTATAATTTTTCTAGGATTTAAAAGCATGAGGAAAAAGGAATGGGGAATGAGACACCTGAGATTGAGTTTGTCCTGTAGTGTCTGAAGTTTTGCAAGGGGAAATTGTCTTTATGGGAGGGTGCCAGAGGCTGGTGCAGAAAGTGTGGGAGAGCTGGAAGGAGCTGGAAGGAGCAAGGATAGGCAGCTCTTACTCCTTCAGCTGGAAGAAGATCATCATCTCAGGGAAAAAAGCCACTCCATCGTGCAGGGAATTATCTCACCTGCTAAAGGTTTCAAAGTTTCAAGGCCACTCTTACAAAGCGGTGACAGAGGCGCATTTGGAGAGCAGCACGGAGATGATCCATCATTGATGACAAATCCAAGTTTTCCTGTTAGGATGTGCAGGAGTGCATGGCAGACATCTGTTCCCTGTGCCAGAGCAGCAGCCACCACTTGTTTTCTGAGCTCTTCGGAGGAGTAATCTGCCAGAACCTGAGCGGAATTACTCGGGGTATGGTCACTTCAGTGCACATAATCTGGGGGAGAATGGATCTCTGAACAGATGAGTTCATAAATGATGGATTTTTGGCATTTAGATCCATCACAGGAACTCTATAATCAGGCTCTTTTTGAAGCACAGTGCACGCAGAACATTCTCAGACCTTGCAGATGTGATTAAACCTGCCCTGTGCTGCTCCAGTGAAAACCACGCTCCAAAATTCCAACCTGCCCACACTGTTTTTATCAACATTTAACTCCCAGCAGTCTCAGACTTCCAAGTATCCACCTGAGCTGCTGCTGTGTCACTGAAGCATTTTACTATTGAATTCTTTTTCTAAACCAGATTTCCTGATTAGGTCTTCTATTTTCAGATACTAAATTCAGTGTGTATTCAAAAAGTTCTCTCTATATATTCTATATATAGTTTATGCTATTCTATTTATATACATCTCCTTATATTCCCTAAATAGTTCAGAGAGTTGTTCTCTCTTTATACAAACTACTTTTATAGTTTGCACAGAAATTCTGCCTTTACATGAACCATTTTTATAGCTAGTTTGCACAGATCTTCTCTGTTTATATAAATTATTTCACAGAGAGAATATAAACCTTATTCCAAGAGTTCTATCTCTATGTTATGTGTAGAAATAGGTGATCTTTTATATAAATGATATTTTTACAGGAAGGTGGGATGCTCTGGCTCTCAGGAAGGTTGGGTTTGGCTCTGGGACAGGAGCTGTGGGTGCCACCTGTGCCCCGCAGCCGGTGACGCACTCGAAATCCCGTGTCCCTACAAAAGCCCAGCCTGCTCCTGGAGAGGCTTCCAAGCAGCTCAGGATTTTGCAGAGTTTTCATCAAAGGTCTGAGGGCGGTGGGGATTTGATTTCCTTTCCCAGAGCCATCTGTAAGACGGGGGAGAACAGCTGCTCCTGCAGCAGGTGCCAGCTCCCAGATTTCCTGGGAGAGAAGCTAACGAGGTTTTAGGAGGTCTGGCTGTCAGATCAAGATTGTCACTGGATGGTTCTGGTTTTGCTCTATTAAGCAGGCACTGTGTTTATTAAAAATTAGGGGTTAAACACCTGGAACAAAATATATCCCTCAAAAAAAAAAAAAAAAAATTATGTTGTAGAGACTGGGAATGGTCACAGAGAAGAACCTGCACTGAAAATCTGTGTGATAAAGGCAGGTTCTGATCATATTTTAAGAGTTTAGTCGTAATTTAATCTAGAAGCAAGAGGAGAAGCAAAGTGGAGAGATAAAAATAGATAAATATGAGTGAGTAAGAATATGCACCACTGGTCTAAAAGGAAAGGAAGCAGCTCTGGTGAAGAAAACTATGGGAAAGCCTCATCTGACAGAGTAGAACCCAGAGCAGGCATTAAATATTGCAATTGTGTATTCAGACTGATTCAAACAGCCCTGTTTATGGGAAGAATTAACAAATTCTGGAGTCCCAGTGTTGACTGAGTGTTTAGACTGGAGCAGTGTTGTTGCATGAACTGGGCTTGGTCCAGTTTCTGATGCTCCTCAGAGTGTTCGAAGATCTCAGTCCAAATTCCAAATATTCTCCTGATTATTATTTTATTTTTAAATAAATTTTCTGGCAAAGTGCTTAGCTTCTATTTATTCGAGAATTCAGTATTCTATTTATTCTCTTTTCTTTCCTAAAGACAAACTTTTTACAGCTCTCTCTCATTCAGGTATTATTTCAGTTTTCTTGCAGGTTCAAGTGATGACCCTGAGCAGTTTCAGACCATAACCAGGTAACTGAGGTTATTGATTTCCACTAATCAACTCTCCAAATCATCGAGGCCAAAGACAACACTGTAAAATAGAATATTTTCTCCCCAACCCTTATCCAGACTCAAATGAACTAAGATGTTTCCCTCAGAGAATCTACGGGCTGATGATTTCACAGTTAATGCAGTGGCCAGTTACAGAAATGTAATTAAATCGAGGGAAGTTCTTTCTTCATTCCCACATTTTTCAGTACTAATGACAATAAATATGTTAATTTGTTATCATCCTAATTCATTGAGTTGTCACCTTTTTTATTAGGTCAAATCAAAGATACTGCACTGAAAAGAACACGTATCAAAATCTGACATTTCGGTTTTGTTGATCTTCTGAGAAATATTTATCTGGTAAACACCGATGAACGTTCTGCCTATTTTAATCAGCATTCTTGGACAAATATTTCAGTGACTGCTGTGGCTGAAATGCAGATAAAAAATCCCTAATAATCTCTCTGAGGGAGTTCATAACCCAGTTACTCAGGGCTTGGAACCTTCCCATTGAGCTTTTTTCAGTCCCATAACAGAAATCACTCAAAGCTGAAGGTCTGGATGAAATAAGCTCTAAATGTATTTTATTACATAAATTGCAAGAGATTTTTGGAATATTTTCATTTTAGACATCAGGGCTAATTTCTCTCGGAGTTCACTTATAAAATGATGTTAGAAATAGTTGTAACAACAGAATATTTGATACTGAAAGTTGCCTGGAGGCTTGGAAGTGATTCAGTGGAGGGAGGCAGTTTCCCAAAAGAAAAGAAGCCTTTTTTTTTTTTTCCAACAGAATCTAAAGGTCAGACCATTTCAGAAATATTTTAGTTATTAGTGGAGATGCTTAAAAGCTTGAAGGAAAAATGTGAATGTGTCATTCCCAGCTTAGAGTCACCCTCCAGCTCATTTGATTTTAAGATGGTCTCACTTTCATGATATTGTACAGAAGATTTGAAGATAGAAATGTCCCAACCAAAGGAATTCATTATCTATGTCCTTACATTTGGGTGGAATTCCATGCATTTTTACATCCTGAGTAGGGATTATTCCAACACTGCTTCATCTGGTGATAATTGAACCAGCAAATATGAGACCAAAACACAGCTTTTGGGAAAAGCAGTTTATATCCTGGTTTTAGAACCAGTTTGTTACGACTCCTGTCGCAGTGCTGTGATGTACAAAGTCATTGTTTTAGCAGAATTTGTGAGAAATTCAGCAGAGCACTCATTTCCCCCCCTGTGACGAGCCTGAACACGCTTTTTTCCACAGCTGCTGTTCCCTAACTCCTTTTTCTCTGGAGACTTTGGAAATGGTGCTGTTGTGGAGGTTGAATTCAAAGCTCTCCAGGGAATACAGACACATTTTCTGGGAGTCAGAAGAGAGGATGGGGAGGGTTTCTTCTGCAGCAACAAAAGTTTAAGGCAGGTCCTTGAGTTCATTGAGCCGTGCTTAAGAAGAATTAATTTCTTAAGAAATAACACCTGAAAAGCAATGCAAATAAACAACTTAATGAAAAAAAAATACTTCACCTGTGATGAGAATTATATCTGCTTCAGTGAACCTGAGCAGGTTCTTTTGTTATTAATGCCTCCTGACTAATTTAGTTGCTAATACCTGCTAATTCCATTTTTATCAGCTCGGAGGAAAAACCAAACCCCGTCATGAAAACGCTGCCTGTAGCCAAATAAACTCTCTCGTGACACATTTAAAACAGGTTACAAAAAACTTCAAGCTTGGTGGAGACTCAGAGGAAATGGGAAAACGCTCCCAGAGTCACAAAGGGTCTCAGAGCTTGACAGCACTCAGGGAAACAAAACTTTTGGGTTCTGGGATGGATTTTAAAGATAAAGGCCAGAGGATGACGTGCCCCACCCTCAGAGCCAGGAATTCCTTCCCAATATCCCACCTATCCCTGCCCTCTGGCAGTTTGAAACCATCCCCCCTTGTCCTGTCCTTCATGCCTTTGTAAAAGGTTTCTCTCCATCTGAAAGTTCTTTTCCAACCTTAATTCTGTTGCTTTGAGATTTTAACCCTCAACTAATTATTCTTGAAGAGAAATCTTTACCCACACGAGCACCTGCAATTGAAGAACTGCTTCCACTGCCTTTTCAAAGCCACTGCAGAGCCAGAACTTTTAAATCAGCTCTGATCCCTTCTGTTTCTCAAGGTGGAGTGTGAAAGCCATGGAATTTTGTCTCAGAAAGGGAGGACCAGACCATGGAGACCTCATCATTTAACTGTTTTTTTATCATTGTTTTTTATTTCCAGAAAAACCTGCAGCTCTGGTGTTGGCCCAGCCTGGACAGGCAGCTCTGGACAGGATCCTGCTGGATTTCAGGTGAATGCTGCAATATAAATTCATGGTATATTTTCTTCATCCACTTCACTGATTTGCTTTATCAAGTTCCAGGGAATTGCAGTTACCTGCTGGAAGCACAGGTCTGGGAATATTTCCTGGTCATCCAATGCTATCTCCTTTCTTTTTTTTCCTGCTGCTGCCAGGAGCTAAACCAAAGCTGGCTCCTTCCAAAGGCAGTGCCTGTGTTCCTTACCCCCATGCCATAGCTTTAAGATCCCAAAGGAAGGGATGGTATTATCACATCCCAGTTTTTCTCATCTCTTCCAAGCTCTGTGGAAATTCCTTTGGCATTTCCCCAGCTGGGCAAGCTCTGTTCTTCTCAAACTGAGCTGAAGAACGACCTTGGCCAGGCTTGAGCTGCTTCTTGCAGCAAAACACCCCAATGTGTGCTCACAGAGGTGACTTGGCAGAAGGAAAAACTCCCAAAGAATAGTGGGATTTTCCTGCAGGAAGGCTTCAGACCACCAGGACTGAGGGTTGAGGATATAAACCTCACTATTGGCAGGTGACAGTGAGGATTTGCTGAAATCACAGAGTCACAACTTTTTCCCACTGTAGGTAATTCCTCTGCAATCTGTTCTGTGCCTTGATTGGCAAGGAATAAAAATGGGGAGTGGGAAACCTAAGGAATGCTGTGAGAAAGATGGAGAGAAAAAAATTATGAGAGAATGGAGGGACAGGACCAGGGAGAATGGCTTCAAACTGATAGAGAGTAAGATTAGATGGGATGTTGGGAAGGAAATTCTTCCCTGGGAGGGTGGGGAGGCCCTGGCACAGGGTGCCCAGAGAAGCTGTGGCTGCCCCTGGATCCCTGGCAGTGCCCAAGTCCAGGTTGGATGGGGTTTGGAGCAGCCTGGGACAGTGGAAGGTGTCCCCTGCCCATGGGACAAAATGATCATTAATGTTCTTTTCAACCCAAACCATGGTGGGATTCTATGATCCAAGAAAAAAGAAGTGGGGAAGTCCTCAGGCCTTTTCCTGGCTCTCCCACACGATGCCCTCACACCCAGTCAGAGCCACCACAACTCATCTCTTAGAAAATAAATCCATCACCAGTCCAAGCTGGCAGCTCTGTTTATGGCCTGCAATTACTGCAGGCCCCAGAAATGTGGATGGAATTAAGTGTTAAGATCTGTCTGTACGAGGAGTGCAACAGCCCATCAGCACCGAGTGTTATCATGTGAAGGTAATTATTGACACCAGCCTTCAGCTGGCTCTTAATGTATTTATTAATATTTCTTTTTATAATCATGTTGCTCTCCCATTATTACGATTTCATTCTTTATTCAGCTGGTAGATGATAACCTTGGAAAAGACACTTGTAATAATAAACTCGGGACATTGTTTTTAAATGTGGAATACATATTTAAAACACCTCTTATTAAGCCTAGCACTCATCAGTATTGATTTTTCCAGGAAATAGAATTTTCCTCATTTGAGAGCACGGGAATAAGAGATGAAAAGGGGACTGAACATTTTTTAGGCAGTTCTCATTCAGCAAATTATTATTTATTACATTGCCTTCATCCCTTCTAATCAGAAATGAAAGTGTACAGAGGTTGTTAACAGCTGAGTGGTGAAGGTTACAATAATTTCTTTGGAAGTTTGACTTGGAACAAAAGGATTTAAGGTCAGATGAACACTCTACCATGAGCTCAATTAAATCTTTTTTATGGATACCAGAGCCAAGGAAGCAAAAATCACGGAGTAAACTCCCCACAGTCAATAAAGAGTAGGTAACCTGACAAATGTAAGTAAAAAGGGGAAAATTTTGGCAATGTTGGGATCTGCAAACTGGAGCAACAAGGCAGAAGAGTGAGAAAATTAATGCCAACACCTCATAAAAATTACCAGTGGCTTCAGCTGAGTTTCTCACAAGTAAATGTCAGCTGAGCCAGAGGCTGCAAACACCTCCAGAACTTGAATATTCAAATTACTTTGAAGGCAAATCCCTCAAATACAGGGAGAAAGGTGCCAGACTTGGAAATTGAGTAAAGCATTAATGAGCAACAGCTGAGGAGAGGCAAACCCAGCCCTGGAGCTCTCCGTGCTGATGTTGCCATCCCTGGGTTAAATTCCTCCCATTTTGGGCAAATTGCTCGCTGATGGCTGGAGCTGAATGGGTGGGACACAGACGAGAGCAGGATGGGGTTTGGGTGTGTTTGCACTCCTGGAACCAAGCTGGGGTTTGGTTTCCAGCACAGCATCCAGCAAGATTTAATTTTCATTAACTTCTCTGTTGACATAAACAAATCCTCACCAGAAATCCTTTTGAGTTCCCATCTTGTTAAGGCAAGCCAGGACTCACAGAAAGCATTTCTCCCTATTTCATCTGCTCGTTAGAAAGCTTTTATTACGCTTTAAAAATGCATTTCTGTATTTTTTTCTGCATCATCCATCTATTTCCCAAAAAATTCATTTTTCTCTGAAAAATTCATGTCATGAATATTCCCAAACCCTGGTGAGAGCTGAGCCAAGACACGGTTGAGACAACAAAGGCGTAGCCAGAAAGTTACAGAGTGCAGGAACCACTTGTTCACCGTTTAAATGCCTCTCCTCCATCTCAGCCCAACTCAAACCTTTCTGTTTAATTGCCCTTTTTTTTTTTCTTTTCCGGGTTCTGTCCATTTTGCTGGAGGAATCCAAAAGGGAAAGGGTCAAACAGCACCTTCTGTGCTCACTCTGGTCTTTGCTTTCTGGTAGGATTGGCTGGGTGTGAACATGTGAAAAAATGGGAATTTTTCCACTGCCAAAAAAGGTTGGGATTGAGTTTTTTCCACTTAAAGACTGTTGTAATTAGGACTTGAGTGACAGAAACGCCATTAAAAGTCTCCTAAACAAATAATAAGGACCTGTTTTAATCCCACATCTACAGCAGGTTGAGTTAGAAGCCAAATTTTCTCTTAATTCCTGCAGTGCTGTGTCTTTAATTATTGTGGCCCAGCACCATTTCCACAATAATCAATGGAAATTGGAAATACGACACAAATTAATCTGCTACAGGGGCTGCCACTTTCCCCTCGTATTTCAGAGTTTATATAACAGAACTCTCATAATACCTTCAAGGAAAAAAAAAAAAAAAAA
>VZRV01006903.1:0-19199 GCA_013398115.1 Falcunculus frontatus | reverse complement strand
AAAAAAAAAAAAAAAAAAGAAGAAATAGCAGGCAAGAAATAGATGTCTCGGTCTTTCATCTAAATTTAATGAGCAAAAGAGTTGCAATGAAATTAGAGATGTGCTGAACTATCCATAGGAGATTCCAAGCCATTATTAGCCCGCTCACCCCGCTACTTATCTTCAAATGCACACACCAGCAGCAGAAAGGATTTGGGTTACATTTTAGTAATCCAAATCTTGTAGGTACCGGGGTTTAGTGAAACTGGAGCACTCGTTACTATAATTTAGCTACAAAAAAAAGCAGTATTTAGTGAAGTAAGAGGTCTGGCTTCAAAGCACAAAAGCAAGGAGTTTGGGGGCTGTGGCAGCGGGGTTGGAGTGTCAGTCTGGATTGCCAGCCTTAAAGCTGAGTTTCCATGGGTTTGGGGATTTGTCAAGTATTTAAGAGTGTTGAAATGTAAACTTTCTTCTCAATGACATTCAAACCTCTGTAAAACAGCCTTGAAAGAAGGGAAAAAACCAGCAGGAGGAAGGAAAATCAGCGACACTGCTGCGGCTGTGGTTAGGAGCAAATCTTTGTCTTGTAGGGCCAGAGTGGGAATTGGCATCCAAGTTCCCTCCTAACCATGGATGAGGAGGAGCTGGGATCTCTCAGGAGAACTTTTGCCTCTCTCTGCTTCCGTTTCCCGGATCATCACCTGCAGAGGCCTCTTTTTCTGGTAGTAAAACTGCAATTGAACTGAAATGAAGCCCTATGAATATTATGATCCATGTGGCCCTGGGTGTCTGAATTTAATTGATCAAAACTAAGAACCCTGATGGAAAATTTAATTGGAAACACCATTATCAGAGATATATAAACTGCGTTTATTTCTCTATCCATCTAAAATCTCTGTTTCTCAGTAATCCAACTTATTCTCAATACAATTCCTCTATTAACGGTGCTGGGTGGAAGGAGGAAGCATCACTGTGCATAACACAAACGTGCTATGAAAATAACATTTTGTGGTGTCTGGAAATGCTGAAGATTGGTTTTAAATCTGTAAAATTTGACGAATTCTGGACAACAGCACATTTTAACAGTGACTTGAGCTGAGTGCAGCTCCTCCTTTATCCATGTCCCCTTGGCAGTGAGCTGGGAGCTGCTCAGTCACTGATTAACTCAGGTTACCACAGGGATCTCCCAATTAATAAAAATCAGAATCCAGTGGCCCTGTCAGACATGGAGCTGCATTTCTGATGCCAAATTCATCACCTGGAGCTCTCCCAGTTGCTGCTCTCCCTGTTCCATCACTCCTCCTTGCTGGGCTGGGCTGTGGAGAGAGAGTTCACTGTGGTGGAATAAGTTCCTCTCATTCACACTCGAAATGGGTGACATCTCATTATTCACCTTCAGCTAAATTCAGGTGAATATGCAATTAAAAGGGCTGTGATACCTGTAAAATGAATCCTCCACTGCCTCTAAATATCTGACTCTGCCAATGTTTGGAGCATGAGGGAATGTGAGAAATAATCACTGAGGGTGGGCGAGCAGTAATTGTTACAGAGAAGGGTAAAAAGCAGGAAAGAGACTTTGGTTTGTATTTCCACTGATGCCTTCTCCAGCCACCTGGAAACAGAGACTAGACAAGAGTAAGGGAATAAAGACAGGTATTTATTTGAAGGGCCTTCAAGGTACACCCTGGGGGAGCCAAAGGCTGCTTCCAAAATTGGACCCCAGGATGGACCCCAGGTCACGAGTTCTTCACACTTTTATAGGTTTGGATCATTTGCACATCAGGGTTAATTCTCCAATTAAAGCCCCAGTTTAATGATGTAACTCCCCTCAGCTTGCCCCCCTTAGAATCTTTGGTTTACACATTTTGGGCCTAAAAACAGCCTGGCTGTCCTTGAAGGCAAAGCCTGGAGAGGCTTTGTTCTGTCTGCCCAGTACGAGAGAGCAGGAATTACAGGCTACAAGGGACTTCAGAGTTACACTCTGAGCAGTACAGAATTTGAAAATAGAAAAGTTAAAACCTAAGGCATCACCACCAAGACAAACAAGTCCTCAGAGCGAGGAGGAATCAGATGGAAATTATATCCCAGGAAGTGTTCAAGTCCAGGCTGGATGGAGCAATTTGGTTTAGGGAAAAGTGTCCCTAAAGTTTGATCCCTTGGAGTTTGATCTTATTTTAGATCCTTCCAAGCCAAACCATTCCCTGGCTCCATGATTTAATGATATGTGATATATTTTGCATCATAACCACACAAAATTAAGGGGTTTTTAAAAATTATTTGTCATTGTTCATTTAAAAACTACAATGAGGATGTCCCAGAAATTGTGTTGTAAATACTTCTTTGGGAAGTTTTTTGCAGCTTTATGTCCTACAGACCTATTCCTCTAGTTCATGATCTTACTGCTTGCTTCAGATTCAAGATTTATATCATTAATTCTCCAAAGTAAACCACTTTGGGTTCAGTTAAATCTGTTCTTAATTGAAGTTTGAGTAACTAATGGCACAATAAACCAGTTTATTATCCATAAACAGAGGGTTTTTTCTCCTGCTTCATGCACTGTAATGAACCACAGAGATAGGGTTATATTTCTTCCAGAGAAAATAGAATTTTGAGTATTTTTGGGCATGTAGAAACCTGTGGAGAGGCAGAAACAGCCCTGAACATTCACCTCCTGGACCTTAAGGCCTCTTATTTTCTGTGCAAGAATTGGCTCAGTGGCTTCTAATTTGAAATCATTACTCTCAATTTTCTAACAGCAGCCAGCAAATATCACCCACATCAGCCTTTGCAGAAATCTTCCACATATTCCCCACCAAACCAAGAGTTTAATAAGCAATTAATTGCTGAAATGATGCAGAGCTATCTGCAATCATCATTTCGAGGCATTGCAACAAATTCAATTCAGGAGAAGAATAAAGAGGAGCTGCTGAATATTCCTAAATGGACCTGTTTAAAAAAATAATCAAAATAAAACCAATAAAAAGCCAGAGGGAGAGATTATTTGTAGGAGGTCGAGAGTAAAAAGGGAAAGCTGCCACTTATTCAAGTTAAATTTTAGAACTCTCACTTGTAAACTTTCTGCACCTGAATAAACTGAAATTTAAGCCACAGGGAAGCATTTTTGGAGTGAGGCAGAGAATCCCACTGCCCTTGAGGCATTCCCAGGTCATTCCCATGGAAGCCAGACGATAATTCCTGAGCTTCTTGAAAACAAAGGACTCAAAACAGGCAACTTAGAAAGTATTTTTATGTTAGGGCAGTCTCTGCACATGATATTTTCATTAGAACACTTATTTATGTGGTAGATTATGGATTAAACCTTTTGGGATCTGCATGCCAAGGAATTGGGATGGAGACAGCAAGGTTAGACACGACTTAGAAGGCCCAAATTAATAAATTATTATCATTTTAGAAAGAAATTGCACCTGGGAAGGACCAACTGATGCCCACTGGATGCAGGACGTGTGCTGCCCCTGGAATATCCTGTCTGGATCCAAGCACTGGGAGAGGAAATCACCGTCACCTTCTTCTTTTTCTGCAACGTTACAGACATTTACCCAAATGATGAGCTAAGGAAGTTTCCAGCAGAACTTTGCAGGCTCAGGAGTGGACAGGAGCTTTCATTTGCTTTGTTTTCAATTTACCCTAAAGAAACAAATCCCATTTTTCTCCCCCTGCAGCTGGCAAAAAACCCCCTGAATTCTAGCAAAGGTGTGCCTTTGCAATAAATCCACGGACTCATAAATCTTTCCTGGTCTCACTTGAGAAGTTTTAATCACTTTGAAATACTTTTTTATTTTTTCAGAGGTGTGTGTTTGCCTCTCAGTGCTCAGCCTTTGCTCCAGGAGTAGCTGCAACCTTTAGTTCCTACACAGGTTGTTAGCAAGCAGGAAAACTGCGACTGCCTCCAGTTTGCCACGAAAGAGAGGAAAGTATTCCCTGATAATTCCAAAATGGTCATTACAAGGCTGGCTTGCAAATATTCCTGCTCAAATCTAACTGCCCTCAAGTGGGTTTATCAGCAGTGACTGCTCTGCCAGCCCACTCTGCAGTGGGGATTGGGAAAATAAAGGCTGGATGTTTAAAAGAAACTCTCAGGGAAGGTTTGGGATGGGTTCAGACGCGGTGGGAAGGCTCAGAAGCTTTAGAGCTGAAGGCAAGATTCTCACCAAACCCATCAGGTCCTGGCTGGTGGAAATTGCTGTGCTCTTTAACACCACTTGTAGCTCTGGAAAGTTCATTACAATTAAGGCTTTGTCTAATTAAGCAGCTGGTATCCATCTCTTCTGTTCAGTTTGTCCCCTGTTCACCTGGCTTTAAACCCAAGGTTTTGTTTGGAAGCTCTTGGTGATATCTGAATATTTCTCCTCATGTCTCTGCCTATATTTATCTGATCTGCTGGTAAATCCTTGAGGGCTGAATCTCCTGAATCCATTATCCAGGCTGCACTCGTGGAATCCAATTCAATAATTCAATACTACTCCAAAAAAAAAAAAAAACCCCAAAAAAAAAAACCAACCTATTTTTAGAAGCTCAGTTCCTCATTCAGCTTTTTCTGTACAACCAGCTGCAGCTGGGGATCATTTTTCATATTTCCCTATCAGTGTTTTATCAGCTCTTTCAGTTTGGGATGTTAATTGAACTGAATTAATTCTTACCAACACATTGGAAGGAAAATGATCAAAATTACACCCAGACTTTTATAAACGGTACCTCTCTAATTATTGACATTTTTAATGGATTTATGTTCTAGATAATATATGTGACCTCTAACCTAAAAAGTGGGGGATTCATGTGGCACAAGGAAATATAATTTCATGATACAGCAGCAAAACGAGACTGGTATTTTGTCACAAGTGTTTGCACATGAAATGTGCTATGAAAGTTAATTTTATTACTAAATTGGTATACAAAGCTGAAAGGCTGAATCCCCAAAAGGGAGCTCAGCTGTCAATTCTTCAAGCACAATGCTAAAACTAAAAATAAAAAATTCAATGTTCACATGAAATTTCTTGGCTTAAAGCGTGCAGAGCAGATTGTGCAGCTCCTCTTGCTCCTGAATACTAATTTTACATGTAAACATTTCCTTATTCTGGGAGGGATTGTTCTTCATTTGCCTCTCACAATCCCTGTAAAACTGGAAAACAGGAAATTATCTCCCTTACAAAGGGAGGCTGGAAATTAATAGATACGAAACTACAGATGAAGGAGTCTCAGAAGTAAATTGTGTGGCCAGTGCTGAGTTGCAGCATCCCTGTGCCAGTGATTCCTGTTCCCATGGCATTGCTGTGCTTCCTGCAACCACTGAAAGTCCTGCAGCAAAGCTGATTTGGGGTGAATTGGGCCCACGGGATGAAACATTCGAAGTTCATCTGCGTTGTGCATCAATCTAAAAATAAAAATGCCCGTGCAATCAGTGAGATTTAACAAGGTGATGGCCAGGGGAGAAGGGGCAAGATCAGGCTTTAGCTAAGGCTGGTCTTTTCCACCAACAGCTAACAGGATGAAAATAATTTTGTCTGAGATTTGGGGGAACAGCAAAAATAGATTTTTTATTAATTAAGTACCTCTAGTGTCCTTCCCATGGAAAAAGAACTACAATTTCCTCTTGGAATAATGAAGTGTCCAAGGCCAGGTTGGACAAGGCTTGGAACAACCTGGTCTAGAGGGAGATGTCCCTGCCCATGGCAAGGGGTGGAAAATGAGATTACATTTGGCACTCTGCACCTGCAAACCAAGTTTGCTTTAGTCCCTGGTTCCTGATTTAGGTTTTCCTGCTGTATCACATTCCGGGGGCACCTCTGGGCCATGAAAAACCTTGTTTTCCTGTCCCAGGAGTGCTGTGATTCCCAGCCAGGTGTGTGTACACTCCCCACGTTATTTATCCTTCCAGGAGCAGCCATGGAAATCCCTGCAGCTCGTTGTGTCTTCAGGCTGAGACCTGATCTAGGTTGGCACAGAAAGACTTTTTTTGGCTGTTTCCCTCTGCAGATAATCCCATCTTCCTGCAGACATTCCTTTATTAATTCAGCTCTTCCCCAAAGTCACCTTCTGTGCTCGGCTGGTTGGGTTCTTCCCATTACAAAAAAAAAATAACCTTTAAAGTGTTGTGAGTTTATAATTGGTGGTGGGTTTGATGTGGGTACATTTGTGTAAAAGCAATGGTGCAGCACCTGGTGGAGGGGCTGGGACACTAAAAGTGGGTTAAATCCCAAACCAGGGCAGCTGCTGTGTGTGCAGAGGAGTTCGGCGTTGGATTTGATGATCTTGGAGGATTTTCCAGCCTTAATGATTCTGTAATGATCTCATCCCCCACCTGCCAGCTCCACCCTTCTGCCTTGCCCTTGAACGCTGATCTGTTACGTGCAAAATTGGTTTTTGAGCTGGGATTTTTGGCCTTGAAAGGTGCAGAAAGACTTTGCTGAGCTCACAGCCATTTTATAGATGAATTGAAGAGTCTCTTCCCCAGCTTTGAAAAGAATAATTCAGCTCCATAAATGTTTGGGGTTTTCATCTGACCCCAAAGTCAAGGAAATCTTTCCTGTGGCAGCTGAAAGCAGGAGCAGGTGCTGCACATCCCAACATCATCCCAGCAGCAGAATGTTCTTCCCTGGCATTTTAAGCTCTTCTCTGACAGCTTATCAGGCACCACGAGCTGAGCATTGGAGCATTTTGAAGTGAGAGCTAATAGGAGAAACAGCATCTTTGCACGGTGTCATTAGGAGATGGCATTTCCAAAAGAGAGTCAAAGACTTATTAAAATTTGATGTGTGCTTCAGGAGCCTCTCCAAAGTGAATCATCCCCCTTCCAGCCGGGCTTTGTGCTGAATCCCAGGTTGGCATCCCCAAACCCGCTGAATTTTAGGAGCTTTATGAATTCACGATTACAGAGCGTCAGGAATTCAAGGACCAGCTTGCCACGGAGCATGGTTTGGATGGGAACATTAAAAATTCCTGCCTGGAATTGTTCTGGCCCACCAGTGGGAGCAGACCTGCTGGTTGCTGGTGGAGGAGAAAGCAATTAGAGGAGAGGCTGCTGCTCTGAGCTCCCGCCGTAGCTGCTCGTGGTTGTTGCAGGTTGCAAACATGCTGAGAGCTGTTTATTTGAGCAGAGACTTACTAAAGGGAGTGATATTCATACATTTGGGTCACTGACAATTTTATGTAGAGCTGTGAAGTGCTGCTGGTTTTTTTTCCCCTCCCTGGAAACACGGGCTGTAGCAAAAACAAATTGCTGCAAACAGAAGCAGCCGGCAGAGAGGTCAAAGAGTAATTTCTGTGGCCAGATATGATCAACTGGTATTGAGAAAGAGGTGGATAAGGAAGGAAATTGTGCAGTGCCTCTGTTTCCAGGAGAAGAGCTGATTAAGATGTCAGCTTGTTCTGCTTCCATCTTCATTTATTAAATTGTCAGCTTCTATCTGTCCCACGGGATCTCCCTGCAGTGAATCTTCTCTACAGAGGGAGATTTCTGGAGCTGGGTATGATATTTCAGAGTTCGCTTCCCATTGAAATTGTACTAATTTCAGGGGCTTAAAAATGGAGATAAAAAGCAGCACATTTGATCTCAGCTTTTGTCATTCATCACACAGGATTTTTTTTTGGCCAAACCTTTGAGATCAATCCTTTGGTTTCACGTTCCATCAGTGTCATGTATAAAACGCGTCTCTCAGCTTTCAAGCGACTTTGGCTTCCCTTTGGGCAGTTCAGGCTGACTCAGAACCCTGAATGGAAGAAGTTTTGGTTGTCATTGGAGCCCTTCCTCCTTCTCCAGGCCAACCTGGACCCACTCTTCGTGCAGTGATGTTCCAAGGGTCACCCCACCTTGCCCTGAATCAGCCTCACTGTGCTCTCATGGTGCATCCTGTGATAATTTTCTGTGTGGGAAGGTCGTGCACAGATCAGAAATGTCTTATCAGACAACTATCAAACACCAAATCCCTGGGTCTTGCTGCACTACAGGTGTCAACAACACCACTTGGCCTGAAGGAGAGCTTCCCTTGGCTTCCTTTTAGCTGACCTGGTTATTCCTTCCAAGGTGAGATCACACCAAAAGTGTGTAAAGTCTGATGAAAACAGCACCTGGCTCTGTGACAAGGTGGAAAAGCTCATTTAGATAATTGAAAACTCTTCAGTTTGCAAACACCATTATTGCACTCAACACAGGCCTCACGCAGGCCCAGCCTCTGGAAATAAAATCCTTAATTTGTGTTCCCTGCCCCATGGGACACATTGGAACCTGGCTGGTGCCAGAGGCTTCCCAGAGCTGCAGCAGAACCTCTCAGAGCCAGACCAGAGCGTGCTCAAAGTCACGGCATCCTTGAGCTTCCACTGCCTCCCTGTTATTATTGCTGCTGTTATTAGACTTTGTAATGCACTCAACTCCCAAGTGCTCCCTGCTATTGCTGAGATTACACAATCCTTCAAGGAATTTTAAAGACAGCTGTTTTGTGCATGCTCCAAAGGAGCAGGGAGAGGGAGGAGCTGCTTTTTGCACTGATACGCAGCGCTGCTGTGTGGAACTGAACTGTGGGTGATGGAGAAAAGACCTACAAGACCTCCAAAGCGCAACAGGAGAAGGAAGGGGCAGCTCTTCCCAGAAAACCTGCCCTGCATGGCACAGCTGGGACTCGGATAAAGGTGGAGTGAGTGGTTGCTTTGGCTCAGAAACCAGGGTGGAGAGTCCAGAGCCACAGGAACCAAGAAAGGTCTCCAAAGGTCAAGTGGTCCATGCTGGTCCCACCTCACCACAGAGCCACAAAACTCCACAGAATCAGAGAAGCATTAAGGTTGGGAAAGAACAAGATCAGAATCCAAACATTTCTTGGTAAATAACCATCATTAATGGAGGTTGGAAAGCGGATGGAATAGAAGGTGGTGGAGAAGAGAAAAGGAATAAAGTAAAATTGTTTTAGCTACAGGTTTTGGAGAGGAGGGAATGAAAGGCTTTGATATTTGCAAAGCTCCTTTGCATTTTAAAAATGTGCTGTAACCTGAATTGTGTGGTAGGATATAACATTGATAGCACGCTTAACATTTTTAAATTGATTTTTATTCCTAGGGACAGGGGGTTTATAACATCTGAATGTCTCAAGCAGTACATCCTTAATTTCTTCCAGGAGTTTTCCTCGAGGCCAGGTGTGGACCTGGACAGGCTGGGATACTTTTCCTGACTTTGCTTTTGGAAGAGATTTAACCAACCAATCAAAATTTCTATGTATTCACAAAGTCTAAAGGTTCAGAATGATTTTCACAGCTGAGATATTCCAGGAAGAGTTGATGTGAACAGAAAAACACAAAACCAAACCCCCTAACAGAAACAGTCACCTAATGCAATATTAAAATAATTCCGTGAAATATTGAAGGCTGGAGATGTTCACTTCATTTCCTCTAATTGGGTGGTTAATTTGCACATGAGGCTAATTAACACAGCACGAGGGGAGTGCCAGGAACTCATTGGGGGCTCAGGTGAGGCTTTCACCAGCCCAGGGTGGGAGATGGCCCTCAAAAGATCCTTCAAAGCCCCACTTGGAGGATTGTGGAGATGAAGTAGCCGAAGACAGGACAACAGTGCCCAGCCCTGCCCAGGGAGAGCAGCTCTAAAATAACTGCCCGAGAATAAAAATGAGAAATATGAGCCACAGGTAGGGAAAATCTGTCTGCATCAAGTTGTGCTTGCTTGGATTTCTGCTGGGAAGGTTCATGCTCCAGGAGGGGAATGGAGCAGCAGATGCTGGGCAGGAGCCACGCAGGGCTGGATGCAGGGAATGAGGGAAGCAGAACGAGCACAGATGTTTAAGTTATGGCCCATTTAGGGGAAGGAAGCTCTCAGGATGCTGCAGTGGGTAACATCAGGTAATTTCATCACCAGAAGTGACAATCAAACCGAGCACAGTGAAAACCCCCAGGCCACTGTGGTGTAACTCCAGTGAAGGGCTGCTCTTATCCCATTTCAAGGGATTTCTGAGGAGCTGCTGTGGTGTAACTCCAGTGAAGGGCTGCTCTTATCCCATTTCAAGGGAATTCTGAGATGCTGCTGTGGTGTAACTCCAGTGAAGGGCTCCTCTTATCCCATTTTAAGGGAATTCTGAGGGGCTGCTGTGGTGTAACTCCACTGAAGGGCTGATGTTATCCCATTTTAAGGGATTTGTGAGATGCTTCTGTGGTGTAACTCCATTGAAGAGCTGCTCTTATCCCATTTTAAGGGATTTTTGAGGGGCTGCTGTGGTGTAACTCCAGTGAAGGGCTGCTCTTATCCCATTTTAAGGGATTTCTGAGATGCTGCTGTGGTGTAACCCCACTGAAGGGCTGCTCTCATTCCCTTTTCAGGGAATTCTGAGGGGCTGCTGCTCCGTCCAGCCGGGATGGAGAGCTCTGGGTGGGAGAGGGAACCGTGCTCAGGAGCCCTGGGATCCTCAAAAGCCCCTGGCTGAGGCATTTCAGGGGAAGGTGTTACCAACCTCTTGGAATTATCCTTGGTTTTTGCATCCAGCTTTCCCGGAAACCTCAGGAAAAAAGCACGTGAAGTGAATTATAATGGAGAATTAGGGATTTTCCTCAATCCCAAACTTACCTGAGTGTTTCTGCTTTCCTCTTGACCAACCTGGTCCTTGGAATTTAGTCCTGAGAGCCATTATTTTATATGTTTTATTTTACTCTGCTTTGTCAGAGTAAACTGTGACATATCAAGTTGGGGGGAGGACCTAAAAGCCTTCTCTTTGTGCATGGAAAAAGCACAATGAGGTTAAAGAAATGCTGGATTTGAGCTTAATTTTTCCCAAAAAACCTCAGGAAGCTGAATGGTAAAGAGGGATCATGAACCAGGGGAGACTGGGTTGTGTTGATGGCAGAGGTTGGGATGAGAGAACACATCCCAATAAATAAATAAATGTGTGTAAAGGGGATCAAATGATTATTTATTGTGACACTTGGGCATTAGGCGGGGTAATAGGCTGAAAAAAAGGAGAAGAAAAATTTCAGCTTTATAGCAGGGAGGAAAGAAATTCCACCTTGACAGGAGTTTATTGGGCTGTGGGAAGAGTTCTGCGAAGGAAGTGAGATCAGCCTTCTGGTTTGGGAAGCTAAAACTGCACTGAGTAATCTTCTCTGGTAAATTATTATAGTAATTTACCAGTAATTTAAAGGGTAAAATAAGATTTAACACTGCAAAGCCTTCAGCTTCAATGATTCAGTGTCCATGGCTCTTGGGGAAGGCTCTCCTGTCCCTGATATTTGGGACATCCCATATTCCTGTTTGTATCCTGGAACTTGAAAAAGCTGGAAAAACGACATCTAATCTGTGAATTTTGGTGTCCACACAGTGTTTCCATGGATAATAACAGTAATAATTCACCTTTCTTCGCATAATCATTGATATCATCATCCCGTACCATGATTTGTATTTTGGGTGCTTTGGACAAAATCTGATCAATGGCAGGAGATCGGTAATTAATAAAATTATATATAGAATCAAAATAACTCTATATTTAAATAATAGGAATAAAGAAAGATATTGTCAATATTTTGTACATTAAGGATTAACCCACACCTCCCCAAAAAAACCCAACAAGATGAAAAACCCCAAAACCTTCAAGAATAAACAGTTTGTTCTGTTTAATTTTGCTCTGCTGTCACTGGGTTTAGTGTGGCACAATAGGAGGAGCTTGGCCAGGACAATTTGCACTTTACCAGGGCAGATTTTTTTGAAGATGCAAACAGAAATAAAGCCACAGCCTTGGCTTGAAAGTCAATTAACTCAGGGAGCAGAATGAGAGTTCATCCTAATCCACTAATGTGCTTCTCACTGGTCATTAATTCAGGTCTTGGAAGTGGCTTCAGGAGAGTAAATTACTCTTCTATACGAAGAGCCTACAAAATGTTTCCTTCAATTATGATGAATAAATTATTGGTGTAGTTTTGTTTGACAAAACCATTACATAGCCCTGAAAAAATGGGATTTTTTTTGTTGTCGTTGTGAGTAGGTTCTGCAGAGCAACAGAAGCAACAGGTAAAGAAGGACCAGGTCCATTTTTAAGCTGTGAACATTTAATTTAATTGTGATAATGACTGTAATCATTTACTACCTTCCAGAGCAGGTCAGTTGCTCAGCTGAATACCCCTTAAATGGCTTAAAAGATATTTAGATTCTCCTTCCCTTTATGTTAAAGAAAATGTTGTCGATGGCTAAAGATTTCATGCTGAAATTAGGTATTTTGGCATGAAAATGCCTTTCAGACAGTGTCCAATGTTCCTGGTGTGAGGAGGGACTGAGCAGGATAAAACCCAAGGGCAGAGGGTTTCACTTGCATTTAAAGGATCAGGGAGACACAAGGTGGGATAAGGATTTTTTCTTACAGTAACACAAAATATCAACAAATTTTTAGTAACAAATTGGATCCTTTACAGAAAAACTCTTGATTGGGGCACAGAATAAAGGCTGTGACTCAGCCACCCAAATCTACGAACTAACAATTAACAACTTGCTTTTTATAAACCACTGACGTTCTACTGAGTCCAGGCCTGACTTAGGTTAGTAAAAAGGTGCAATAATGACATGAAATGTCTGCTGAGAAATTAGATATTTTCATTTTGTGGTCTGCTTGTTTTGATTTGAAGTTGATATCCTATTTCACAAATATCAATCTAGTTTTCTGGTAAATCAGCCCGTTTTTAAGAAGCAATCAACCCTGAAATGCAATTGCAGGTGATGTAAAAATAGAATGTAAGAGTTTCACTCTTTCCATGGTTCAGGGAAAGGGGGAATCCCAAAGTTCTGAGCCCACCAGGCTGCAGGGAAGTTACAGAACCTCACGGAATTATGGTGAGGGTGGAGAAAAGATTGACCCAGTGCTGTGACAGGAGGTGACAGCCACAGATAAAACACAAGAATTGTGACTCACTATGACAAGAGGTGACAGCCAGAGGTAAAACACAGGAATTTAAATTGGAATAATTCTGAGGATTTATTTTTTTAATCATGAGTGTGGCCAGATATGAGATGATGCTGTGGGCTCACGCCCTCACGAGGGGGTTAAGAATATCCAGAGGGGCTGGAACGCGTTTGTTTGGCAAATGCTGGTGGAATAAGTGAAATTGTTTTATTGGGCCTGACGTCTGAAGGCGATCAAAGAGAGAAAGGAACCAAACCCATCCCTGTGGCTCGCTGCCAAACAACCTGAATCCTGCCAGAGCGGGATAATAACACCAATTGGCTCATTGTCTTTTTTGCAAAAGCCATTTCCATTCATTCTGTTCCCTAATTGCTCCCCGAGCCAGCTTCCCATCACTGTGTTTGGGCTGCGCAGATGAATCCTGGGCTGCTCCTGCTTCCAGCTCGTGGTTGGAATCCCAACCTGGAGGAGCTGGGAGTCAGAGCAGCCCTGGAAAAGCACAGCAGCAGGGTGATGCTTTGGTAAGCAGGGCTTTGCTAAGCAGGGAACCCGCAGTAAATTCTGAGAGGGAGGACACCAAGTAAGGACTGGGAGTGAGGTTCAAATAGGGATGATCCGAGGAGCGCCTGGTGCATGGGATGGGGGAGAAGAACGGGGCAAAACTCCTCTTTCCTCTCCCAAAAGTTGCCTGCTGCTGCTCCAGAGGATGCCCAAACCCTCAGATCATCATCTTCTGCCCGAATCACAGCGAACAAAACCAGCAAAACGTGAGATGAAGGGATTCTGGTTAGACCCCTCCCACTTTTGAAGATCGAGTATTAATTTTTACAGCCTTTCCAACCTGAGACTCGATTTCACGTGTTGTGCTTTGCAAGGCTAGGTAGTTACTCTTTAGATATAGAGTGGAAAATAATTGTCTGGGTGTTGTTTGAAATTGGTGGGTGTATGAAACGAGCAGGAATGAGCCCAGGGTAGCTGGTTCAGGAAGGTTTGAATCACCCACTTTGATCCACCACCCTCTGTGTGACCTACAGAGATGAACAAGGCTTAGCTTACATCTTAAATATTGACAGTAAAGACTAAACCATCACTAATGTCTTGACCTAACAGGTTTTGACACCATGAAATGAAGCTGGCTGTGAAATCCGAGTTGTATGGTCTCTTAAACCCCATCAAACCCACTATTAAATGTCTCTGGACCCAGAATGGATGTTTTGGTCAAATTCGGCTTCAGGACTGGTAAATGCACCTCATAATTGATAGATAAATTAATCTGAATCTGCTACTTCTCACAGAATTTTGCAGTGCTTGACTATTCCTACATAGGTCTGATGTCTTTGCTCCCCTCCAGTCTGCAAATAGCCATTTATAAATTTGGGATATGCAATGACTCAGTTCATTATTAAAGGATACTGAGCCTCAGAGACTGCAGATAATTACTTTTGCATACTATTAAAAGTGTTCGTAAAAATTGACATTATTTTAAGGCTCAATGAGAGGTATACGACTAAAATAGCATTAAAATTTTATTTTTTTTCCCCTCTCTGCAAATACAATGACATTTAAAATATGACATTTGGAAGGCAGAACCTCTAATATCCAATAATGCCAGCGTGTGTGGCCGTATTTCTTGCCTGGCTGCAGACAAATGGCTGTCAATGTCACCTTCAGCACCTGCCATCGCTTATTAGCAGCTCTGAAATTCTGCTTGGGAAAGTTTTGTAGCATTTTATAGCCACCAGGAAAGTCAATTAATTAGGCTGCGCCGCAATTATTTCACCATTCCCCTTGATCTTCTGTTGACCAGAAATTTTCGGGCAAATATTGGAGGCCAATTAAGAAGTTGCAGGATTGCACACAAGTGCAGATCCCGTTCTCGTGGACTTTAGGCCCAGGATTTGCTGTGTGTAACTTTGATTTGTTCATCTGCTTCATTTTTGCTCTCATTGCTGCCATCTGCGTTGCTCTTTAAGGAAAAATCTTCTTGTGAGGGCTCTTCCTTTCAAATTTAGCACACAAAGCTGGAAATGCACAGGGTAATTTGGGAGGTGAGTGGATTCAGAGTCAAACCTTGCCGAGTTCTTAGTTTAAAATCACTTCTCCAAAATATCCAGCTGTAAAAATTTAGATTTTACTGTGTTTACACTTTTTTTTCCCCTCTTTTCATCAGGTATCTGCAATCATGGAATGAGTGGATGTGGCACTTTCTGATGTGGTTTAGTGGGCAGGGTCATATTTGGTCAAATGTTGGACTTTGATGATCTCGGAGGTCTTTTCCAACCTTAATAATTCCAAGATTCTCTAATCACACACCAGACCAAACCCTAAAATTTTAGTTAGCACTTAGTCAGGGTCCCATTCAATAAAATTGCACAAGGAAGTCTGAGTTTTGTTGGGATTTCTTTGGTTGGTTGGTTTGGGGTTTTTTGGGTGTTTTGGGTTTTTTTTTGATTCTGACCAGCACTATCCTGAGTTCTTGGGAAGCTCAAGCAATTCTTGACTCGGTTTTGAAAGCAATTTTTTAAAATTATGTCAAAAACCTAACTGAAGAAACTGATTCTTTACAGCCTCTCCATCTTTTGGGAGCTGTTCCTTTCCCAGTGCACAAACTTGGACTAAAACACATTTTTCTGCATGAATTAGATCTACCTAAGGTGTCAAATATTCTGTTCCTTCATAGGTTTTTTGGAAAAAACCCCAAAGTCAGTGAAGTTATTGTGCTGTTATTGTAACAATCAATGAGAAATTAATATGAGGGTAAAAGAAGTGACAGAAAAATGTGTTTAGGAACTACAGAAGTTTAGAATGCAAGAATTGAACATAGATGAGAAAAAGTAAAATAAAAACAACCGCTAAATCTAGAAACTTGAGGCTAAATAAAGGAGAAATAAGGTCTCTTACTGAAAAGATCACAAAAATTAGGAACACGGTGAAGTTAAAAAGCAACAGCAATGAAAGGCTTCAATTACCCTGGCAGAGAGTGGGCAAAGGTCACAGAAAGCCAAGAACCAGAAATTGTGTTTTTTAAATGCAGTGACAACCACTTTAGAGCCATTTTTCTCCAAAGTGCCCAATAATCGAAACTGAAGCAACTAAACCAAGTGATTTCTTTTCCTAAAACAGCTGTGGGGGGTGGAAGAGAAATGCTTGGGGTTCTTGCAGCTTCCGAGATTATTCCAAGTTTTGTAGAAATTCAAGTCTACAATAGAAAATCAGTAATTTTTAATGTCACAGCCCTGAGAAATTACTTTTTTTTCTCCTAGAAAGTTAACCCTGTGTGAAGAAAGAATAATAAAAATCACTGTTGTTCTTCAGGATGGAAATGAAAGCCGTTGAAAAATACTAGTACAAAAAAAAAAGGTTAAAATCACACGTAATTTTGGAAGTTGGGCAGGTCCTCAGTTTTGGGAGGAAGTGGGACATCCCTGCCCATGGCAGAGGAGTTGGAATTAGGTGGGTATTTAAGATCCCTTCCAACCCAAACCATCCTGAGATTCCATGATCAAAGGAACTGTGGCTTGGCTTTAGAAGAACAAGAGGCCCCATCCAACCTTGAAATAAATAGAAAAGAGTCAAAAAGGAGCACCCATTTCTCCTCCAAAATTTCTCATTTTGGAAAGCACAATGAAAAAACAAAAGGATCAGAGAACGAAATTAAAAATCAAATTGCTTATGCTGGGAGAGTAGCGAGGAAGGGGAACTGGAATGACTCATTTATAAGCCAAAGACTCACTTCATGTTAGGAAGATCCAGCAGAAATTCTGGCATGGCTGGGACGATAAAATCAATAGAGAGAACCTATTTAAAATGAAACAATTGGATGAGGAAAAGGTGAGACGAGCAGCATTTTATAATACAATTGGTATTGGCTCTTTTCTACCTCAGGAGTCATGGATCTTCAATGCTTATGGATCAGGGGCCTCAAAGGAAAAGCCAAAATCTCTGTGTGCAGCAGGTCCTGAGACCAGAATTATCTGGATATTATCTTTACACCAAAGAAAATCCTCCAGTTGGACACTGTAATCCAAATATTGTTTATATTCAGCTCATGCTTTTAAAAAATAAAACCAAAATTGATGCAACTGCACGAGAGGCTGAGCAGTGAATCTGACCTTTCCCCAGGAAGCAGAATGTGAATCACAGAACCTCAAATCCATTCCCATGACGCAGATTATTCAAACAACATTCATTTTAAGCTATTCCGGAAATGGAACTCCTAAAGAACACCTAAATAATATGAATATTTTTTAATATTCACAGCAAAGGCTGTGCAGATATTGCTCTATGGCAGGAAAGTGTTCCAAGCTCCTGGAGTTTTTGTTTTCACCAAGCTGCCCAACAGAGTTAAGTGCATATGGTTCAGAGAGGGAATTCTTGAGAGACAAGTGAAAGATAAAAATTTCTGGGCTTGGGTTTCCACTGAATAGCAAATGAATTTGGGGACTGGATAAATCAGGGCAGGGTACTGGTCTCCATCTGCACTGTCTGACCCAAATTAGATCAGAAATCAGTGGGCTGTCAGCAGTGAATCACACTGGATGTACCTAATAATAAACTGAGTCCCTGACAGGCAGAGGGGGAGAGGGTTTCAGATCTGAGATGCTGAAAGGACACTGGGAAGGAGGGAGATTGTCACATGGAAACTGTTCTGAGGAGCTGGGCTGAAATCAGCCTAAGGACAGGATCTGCATTCCTGGCAAAGGAATCACCCAGATTTCAGACCTTGTATGGCTGAATGCTGCTTATTTTTGATTGATTTGCAGTGGTGCTCCTTCTCTAATCCAGGTTTTAAGGATGTTCCAGGCAGTGTCCGAGCTGTCTCCAGCTGAGCACTCCCTGAGCAGGAGCCACAGGCAGCAGTGGGATCCATCCTGGAGCTCCAGGGACAAATCCCATGGAAGAAACACCGCTGCTCCTGTGAGATGACAGCATTCACTCCATGGATTTACCACATTCCCCCTCCTCTGTGCTCCATCCCTCTGGATCCAGCAGCACCACACTCTCCAGCTTGGTTTGCCAAGTGTTCACTTATTGTTAAATCACCTCTCTAACGGCTTGGATTGCTTAAAAATTTCCCTCAGGTGGGGTCCTATCCCCCCAAATCCTCTGCTATTCCCAGTCCCTGCACCCCCTGCCACACAAATCCAACAGGAACAGTCTCCTGCAAAGCTCCCAGGGAGGAATTCCTATTCACCTGGAGCAAAGAGGCCAGATTATTTTAGTGCTGCTGTCAATAGGTGGCAATAATCTCCTTCCCTGCAGCTCCTTAATAAATGTTTACACTTTTCCACCGCCCCAGTTGGAAATTTTCTCTCAGAGTCTCCAGTTATTTATATCTGCAAAGTTCTGCATTTCCCCCGTTATAATTTTTCATGTCACCACAGGCCAGCGATGGGGGAGGCCTGGCATGACACTGCTTTATTAAAGCCGACACTCGGCTTGGGACGGAAAGAGTTTTCATCTGCTGCACTTGCAGCCAAAAGTCATTAGCATTCCACTTCTGTCTTGCCATCAACTGATGTGCTCCCAAATACTCGCAGGAAATCAGGTTTAGGAACTGGTTGGAGAGCTCTGAGGAAGGGGATGTGATGCTGGAGGTTGCTGGAGCTGCTGTTGAGGTGTTTGGAGGTGGAGGAGTCGCAGCAGCAGCGCCGGGGACACGCGGGATTTGCCTCCTCAAAGCTGGCACCGTTCCCCTCTCTGCTCCTGATTTATCCAGGATGAATCCTGAGCCTTTAAAAGCACATGTTTTTCCCCTGCTTTATCAGAAAGAGGTGATGACATTGAGGCTTCTTTCGAATTTGTCGCCGTTGAAGTTCATGGAGTGAAAACGCGTCTTTTGATTTGTTGGATGTGTTTGAACCCCCTCACACCAAACACGAGTCTGGAAATCATTCAGACAAATCTCAGAATGAACCAGGGTGGCCACTGCCAAGTGCTTTTTGCACTGGTTAATCTGCTTTTCCTCAGGCTGGGTTTTTTAATCTCTTAAAAGATGAGAACACGATTTTCCTGCCATTTTTGTCCTGTTTCATCTTGACAGCTGTGGCTGTGCAATATTAGCAGTTACTCATGAAACACTTCCCTACGCAGGGTTTGGGAGCATTTTAATGTCACATTCACATCTCACTCACAAAGGTTCAGCTGCTAAAGTTGGTACAAAACAGTCACCAATATTTTCCTGAAGGTTTTTTGATATGAAGAACCAGGATGTTGCTCACACTCTACAGGAATATATATTTATATTATAGAATTATGAAATTGTTAAGATTGGAAAAATCTGCTGAGAGCATCAAGAGTTAAGGCCATAAATAAATATAAATATAAATA
>VZRV01006902.1:0-114029 GCA_013398115.1 Falcunculus frontatus | reverse complement strand
GGCGGGGCCGCGGCGGCTCCCGGCTGCTTCGGGGGGGGGCGAGGGGCGGGGGCCGGGCCCCGGCTCTAACCGGTGGCGGGAGGTGGTGGTGGCCGTGCGCGCTCGTAACGAAGTACACAACTTCCAGAAGCTTCCAACTTCGCGGGGGATGTGGTGTCGCTTCTTGGATCCGTCTTCCGAGAAAGAATCCCCCCTTCTCTCCATTAAAACCCGGATCGTTTCCTGCGGCACTGAGACGGGAAGGGAGTAGCGTGGGAGCCGGGGGAGGCTGCCTGCGCCCGCTGCCCTTCTAGGCTGGCGTGTCCACAGGGAAATCGCCCTCTTTCCCTGGGCATCTTCCCCCATCCGCAGCATCTCGTGGGTGGTTTCCCTCCGCGGCAGCCGTGGGGTTCGTGCCTTGGTGTACGGCCGGGGCTGCTCCGGCGCTCACCTGTGCTGCTGCTCTCGCAGGCCCTTCCCTAACCCTGCGGGAGATCGTCGCCTTTCTCCGTAGTTTGCTGTGGAAAACTATTAGGATAGAGAGTGACTAACCAGAGCCGGCTATTGGTGTGGGTGCTGAGGCTGGCTGGACTATAGAAGTAGGAATATATAACATTCAGATGCGAGGTTGTGTCTTCAGTTGTGTTGGTTAGGAGTCAGCAGTGCTGTGGTATTGCTTTTGCTTCACTTTATGTTGTCATATCTCTTTAATTTTCAGGTTTATGACTTTTGGAGGGGTTTTCTGTCTTTAATCAGTCTGAAACGTGAGGCACACCAGGCATTCTCTGTCTCCTGAATTTGTCTAGCAGTGGGAAAAAAATATAGATTAGCTAGGTTGTAAACTCTTTGATGCAGAAACTGTATAGGTCTGTACCAGTCCCGGTGGAGGAATTTGGCTCAGGCCTTCCTCCAAGCCTCTGAGTCAAGTAAGTGTGTGTTAGAAGTTCATCAGCTTGTGCAGGTGTTGGGTTCTGGGAAGTGCATCTGTGGCAGTCACTGAAGTTAAAAACAATTGTCTCTGGGCACCAGGGGCTCTTAACCATGAATGCCTGCACAGCTGGCGGATGAAAGAAAAGCGACGGCTTCTGAGTACGTGCAACAAATACATGTAAAAAGACCGTCTCCTTCTATGCAGTGTTATATTTTGTTGTGCATTTGTACAAAGCCTGATAGTAAAAAGTATATTGTTTTCTTTCTCTCTGAATGTTTGTTAATTCCAATAGTGTGTGATAATAAAAAATATGTATTGAGAACGTTATTGATAAACAGCGCTATGGCTTTGGGTGATTTGTTGACTTATACTGTAAAGCAAAAACCTCAGAGTACTGTCTGAACAGTACATCCCGCTTGAGGTCAAAACTGAAAATATTTCCTTCAGCTTCTGTTTTGTTGCATGCAGAGTAAACAGCTGCTTATTCTTGCTAAGCCCATTACTTCTGCTGAATTCCTTTTTTGCCCCATCAGAGTGGGGAAAGCTCATGGCTATTTAAGATGAGCTCATTGAAAATACAACAAGATGTGAGTGGAATCATGTTCTGACTTCAAGGAAAATGTGTGTGTTTGGGGGGGAAAGTTGTTTGTTTGTGTTTAACCAATCATTTTTCAAGTATAAGCACTGTGTAGAGCTTTTCAGTATAAAAGGGTTTACATTTCTTTCTCTGAGCGGGTAATTTCTTTCAGTGCACATTTCTTTCCATGTGTGCCACCTTTTTCTGTGGCAGTTGCTTCAAGTTTCTTCTAGGTAAGATCATTACAGATGCATGATTTAAAGTCTTAAGCTGGGGGTGGGGATAATTACCTTTTCGTTTAACAAGTGGAATGCATTGAAATGTGCAGTGTTTTCATCCCTTTAAAAGGGTGAGAAAAGGAGAAGTGAAGGAAAGGAAGAGGTGTTCTGTGTGGTGTGAGTTGGATCAGAATCCCTTTTATGGGCCTGCTCGTGAGTAGTTCAGTGTGACTTTAAAACAAATAAGTTTAAGGTTTTGATCATTGCAGGGAATACGTCAAAACTAAGCTTTTCAAAAGTCATTGTGTCCATTTCTCCCCTAATTATTGTTATATCCTGGGAAATACATTTGAGTTTGTGTGTTCCTAGCAGCATTGGCTTTGATGCTGAGCTCGTTGATGCTGGTTAGCATGTTGCTGAGAAGGCTGAGCAGTCAAAAGAAAACAGGTTAATGCCGGTGTGTATCAAAATGGTCTGCCTGCTTTGGGAAGAGAAGAAGCAGGCAAAGGTAAGTGGTAACATCAGGAGAGTTCTGCTGTAGAAGTGATCCTTTCAGGATCCATTACTGAGGAAACTGAAGCTTGATGTAGTTTATTTTTAAGACAATCACATATTAAGTATCCTGTTGAAAAGGTAGAGTGAAGTAAAGCAGTATGGTAAAGCAATGCTTTAAAACTTGGTGTTGAAGTGGACTTGGACTGGATGCAAGATGTTTTTGTGTGCTTTATTTCTGTTCCCACGTCTTTTGAGCTGTGTCCGTGCTGAAGGATGGTATCTCTGGGCCCTTCCAGGGTATGCAAAATACAAAACTGCTTAAAGTCCCTTTTCCTGCTATATAGGACAGGAATAAGAGGCAAGCAGCTCAGATTGTGTCAGGAAGTGGACCTTTTCTGTATGTAGTAGTAAGTGATACCTTTTGAATATGTCAATAAGGTTTGCATTTCTTCAAGGGTCGATCATCCTGATGGCAATGCAAGCCTTTTCAGGCTGCATTAGGAGCCTGAGTAACATGTCTGTCATGTGGGGAGGGTGGTTCCATTTATTATGGCAGTGAGGAGATAACCAAATCCCTGCCTGTCTATCACAGTCAGCTACTAATTACTGTCCCACAATATAGTATCTTTCCAGTATTAATCTCCTGTGGCTGAACGCTGGATTTCTCAGGTCTTAGGCAGCACTGGAGAAGGTTCTTGTGTCCTTGCTAACAGAACCTCTTCATGCTGTATCTTCAATGGGTGAATGAATTGAGGCATTAGGGTAGTTCCTAGTGTGGTTCTGCTGTGGTGACTGCTTCTAACACTGCTCCTGTCACTGGTCTAACCTAAATCCAAAATCAGAGAAATGAAAGGCATTGAGAGTGGCAGGTCATATTGAAGTTCTTACTTGTGAAAGCAAGCTCACGATGTGATTTCAGTTAAGTAGCTGGTCCCCTCTTTATTAAAATGATTCTTCAAAGTAGAATGAGAGCTTGTGGTGCTTTGGTATGTGCTCACAATTAAGTTATATAATTTGGGATACAAGTGTCATAAATGTGACATTTACTTTGAGAAACTTAAAGCTATATTTAAGAGAAAGAATGTGAACTTACTGCCTGTAGTTCTTTTTCTGACTGGCTGTGATAGTCAATGTTGGCAGATGAATTTTAGAGATCAGAATAAGGCAAGATATTTTGAAGATGCAGCATCAAAATTTATGGAAAGCTAAAGTAAATATTTTTCTTGCTTGTATTTACAGACAGCTCTGTTCCTTAAGGATGTCATGGATTGTCCTGTCAAAATGATGTACATGTAACTTTTTTTTTTTTTGTGTGTCCAATCCTGTTTAGCAGGGCTCTTGATAGTTGAAATGAAAAGTACTTGGGAAAGGAATAAAAATAAGAGACAGGAAGTATTGCTTTCTATGGAGTATATAGTAATACTTTGTTTTCCTAGCATGTAGTCGTAAATGTGCTCTAGGAATCAGGAGGAGCATGAATGTACGTGATAGAGTAAAGGGGAACACGGAGTACATATTCTCTAGATCATTTTGATTTAAATATTTGCCTGTGGTTGGTCACATCTATTTTTCTTTATTGCTGAACTGCCTTACGAACTTTTGTAGTGGTTTCCTTTTCCAATATTTCAGCTGAATTTCAGAGAGATGGGAAGGGGTTACATACCTTCAATGTTCTGGGCAAGGTATATTCTTACATAGATGAGGGCAAATAGTAGAGCTCTTAAGTTTCTTCAGAAGAAATGTTCTGATGGAACTTAGTGGGCATCACAGAAGTGGCTTGTGCTGGTGTTAGCAAATCCTACAATCTTAATATGTCTGCAGAGCTACTCAAGGTCTAGTGCAATTCTTGGGCTTTCATTCATTCTAAAAACATTTTGGAGGGAGAACCTGTGCTCCTCACAGATCTTCAAAAGTAAAAGGCAGCAGTTACCGAAAACTATTGCTTCCCAAATGAATTCTTACTTGTGTGTTACTTGTGTGTTCATAGTGATGGAGTATTTTTTCTATCCGATGGCTGTTTGGTTGCTGAGTGTAGTAACTCTGGTTGGAATCTTGTATGCAGCAAGTCGTGATCTTTCTTACTACTTCTTGGAGTGAGTTTGGGAGAAAATGAGGTCTCTATGGAGCCTGAAATAAAAGGGGTGTTACTGCTGGCGGTGCTTCAAGTTTTTGTTACTGCTGGCAGTCAAGTTTTGACGTGCAGGCTACGTGTGAAATTGGAGGGCTTAACAGTACCAGAAGATGTAGCTTTTGTTCTATAGAGTCACTAAATATTTTATCTGAAATGTTTCTTCTTTGAAGCACTACAATAAGTGCATAGAACGACAAGCAACACTTGTCTTAAAGAGCTCTGATGTGATGTGAGTTCAAAACTCATTTGTAAGGAAGGAAATATTTAACTACCTAGCCATCAATGAAATAAATTTAAAAGTTGTGTGATAAATACATCATACTACAATCTCCTAGCTAATTCCCAAATGCAGAAAATGCATTTTGAAATTCCTAATGAAATAAAGACACAGGAAAAAGTTCTGTCCTGAACAAAATATTTCATATTTATCCTCAGTTTCTAGCATCTAAAATTACTTTTGAGGATTTTGAAACAACTTTTTAACTTCAAATGGATTTGCAGCTTTTTTTTTAAGGATATTAAGATTTTGGCAAGATGATTTGTGTCTCAAACTCTTGCAGTGATGTCTCCTGTGACTCTTTTGGGGGAGAATGCTCATATTTTTCAGACTATGTATATGCTTGTGTATTTTGAATTCAAGTCTTATTGTAAAAATTCTGATGTTATAGCTGTAAAAGCCCTCAAAAATTACTTAAATTTCAGCTGTTAAAGCTAAAACAGCAGTAGTGCACTTTTAAGGAAATAAATGCATGGAAATCAGGTCATATGAAACCACAGTTATAGAATACTGCTTAATGCATCTTTCCATGAGTATATATATATATATATATATATAAATAAAATTTTTTTTTTTTTTTATTGTGACCCTACTGAGGATAGTGAAAAGGCTGTTATATTATAAGTCTCTAGCATGGCTGAGAAAATCTTAATGACCTCTGTCATATATGCCTATATTATTAGGCAAAGGACTTCTCATTTTTCAGACAAATTTGTCATGCTGTTGGCAGCTTTCTAGAGTGATACTTCTACATCTTGTTAGGAAAATGGAGATATTTGAAATGAAATATTCTTTCTGTAGAGTGCATTATCTCGTTTCTTTAGTCAGAGCAAAACTGGCATTAATCATGAAATCCATCTGTCAAGGACCAGGCTGGAAAAACACATTTGTAGTATGTTTGCTAAGTGTAGGTATGAAGAAAGTGCAATAAAACCTCAGGTTATCAAGTCTTATTATTGCTTGCCTTTGGTTCACCAGCTCAGTTGTCTGAGTGTTTTGGTTTTTTTTACTTTTTCTCCTCCAAAAATATTTGACAGACAGTGAATGATTGGCAGGATTTAGGAAAGCTTCTTCCCATTGAAGTTATCTAAGTCAGTGAACAGTCAGTTATGAGTTAATTGATATTTTGAGACTTTGTTATTGTTATTTAATTGCTCTCAGATTGGTTTGCTGGGATGCAAGGTCATGCTTTGGTCCTGCATCATTCTGTGTTTCAGAAGAGTCTGTAGATGTTTCTGAAATAAATGGTTTTTCTGTGTATAAGCCTACCCCTAACACTTTGTCTTCATGTACCTTCTGTTTCCCAAACGAATGCTATTCAGCGTGGTCAATTTTTGAATTTAAAAATGTTGTGGAAAAGGCATACACTTCCCTGTGGAGGTAGTAGTTCAAAGGAGAATTGATAGCAAACTGTTCAGCCCCTTACAGGGTTACATCACACTGCTTCTGGCATCCTTTTGATAATTGCACTGGTTAACCTGCTTGGAGTGAGGAGCGTTCTCTTTGGGCCAGGTCAGTACAGGATCAAATGAAATGTGGTTTGCTTGGTTTGGTTTTTGAAAACCACTCTTACATTCTTTCTGTGCTAACATTGATTTAGTAGGTAAAATTCAGATGGAAAATAAATGGTCGATCAAGACAAAATTCAATAATTAATTTAATAATTAATAATTAATTCAAAATCCAGAACTGTCTGATCTAGCACTGAGCAGACTGTATTGGCTGTTTGTTGTATAAATGGTGTTATCTACCCCATAAAAAACATGAACATAAAAAATGTAAGCCAGTTTACTGGCTTGCTGAATAGAGAATTTCAAGGGTACTAATGACACCATGGTCTAATTTATTTATGCCAAATAAACCCTAATTTGGATTACTGACAGTACAAAGTTGTGTTATTGCTGTAAAAATAGGATTTGACTGTTCTGCTGACAACAATAGAACTCAATCTTGACTTGGCATTTGCAACATTAAATCTTGCTCTCACTGCCTTTCTCCACCAGTCCTGTTGTCAGGACAAAATTAAGTGTTGTTAAAATTGTAGCCTCCCTAATGTGTTTGTCCAAATTCAGAAAAGAGCAAGTAATCTAAGCAACTTTTCTATTCTTTGTTACAGCGTACTTTGAACAAAGTGCTGCAATTTTACACTACTGTCATCCTCAGCATTTCTATTTCTGTACTTTCCTTCAGTGTTCCAGGGGATTTATAACTGCAACTCAAATTCCCCTTGGGCTGAAACCTGGCACAGAAGCTCTTATTACAAGAGAACTTTATTTTGCAAAATTAAAAGCAAAGCATCCATCAAGAGGCTTTCTTAAAGATAGAGGAAAGCAAAAAAAATGTTTATGGTTGCAGATCAATTTTTTTTCCCTCTGCAGGAAAAAGCCAACTGACTTTGGAAATCCCAGAGGTGTGGGTGTGCAATCAATAATGATGGCGGATTCAATGGAATGTTCCTATTGCATTTAGAAAACTTTAAATTAAAGTCTTTATTCCTTAACATGCTGTAAATTCATTGCTGAAATAAAAGCTGCAGCTGCAAACTGCCTAACAAAGGTACGGTGATAAACTTGTTTCCAGTGTCTGAGCAGCAGAGAATAAGGAGGTGGTTGGGTAGTTATGTGCTTCAGCTGAAGTTCCTGTAGGTCCTCAGCTCCCTGGAAAAGAGTGTCACCACGTTGAACTACCTATCCAGTGGTTGGTTGTTTAATTTTTATTTTTCTTTAAACAACAGTCCCCCTTTATTTTTTGTAGGAATCGAGACCTTATGTAATTGTGTAAAAAGCAGAAAGGGCATTGTGACTCACAAGCCATTTTCAGATATGGAAGCTGGAACAATTTAATTTGTTTAAACGTGAAATATCAGAGATAAGTTCTGAGAAACTTTGTAATGGTGACTGGATAGAGGAGAGATCCCAAATTAACAGTGTCATTAATGATGTCATTTTAGGAAAGCCTGATGAAGGTCAGCTTCATTGTTACTGGGTCTGACAAGCCCTTTTGGCATCTGCAAACATTCAGCCCAGTCATAATATGTATCATCTCTCACCAATTTGGAGAAACTGAAGTTGGGATGAAAAGAGCTGAGGTTTTGTTTTTGTGGTGTTAGGAAGGGGCAAAGTATGCAAATGTGCAGGAAACTGTGGAGTTTAGTGTTGTGGATGTGAAATAAGTATTCTTTAAACCTGATACAAAAATAGCCAATGCTTTCACTGTGATACTTCAGCATCCTGAAGCACTTAACAAACTATCCTGTGTTTGGGGATTACTTCACTTGTTTCTTCACACAGACCCACTGAGTTTTGTCATTCTTTAGAGGTACATCTAATATTTATCAGTTGCCATATATATTTGATACTGTATAAAAAAGGTGTTGGACCTGTGCTGGGAAGCCTACAAGTGAAATCACAGATGTGGAGGCGTGAAGCCCAGGCTGCCACTAATTTTCCTCTGCTTAATTGCTTTATTGGAATTGTGCCTACATAGAATACCAGGTCTGAAAGTCACTGTTAGGCAGGACGGAGGACATGTGATTTATGCTGGCAGATGAGGATTTGCAGAGAAAGAAGCAAGGAGGCTTTAGGAGGAATGAGGCAGTTTCTTAAAGTGGAAGAAGTGAGATTCTAGGCTCAAATCCAGAATGTAAATGAATGAAGAATAATGTCAGAAAGGAAAAACTGGAGTAAAGTGTTAGAAGCAAGAATGGAAAAATGAAGGTTCATATCAGGAAATAAATACCATTTTCACTTGAAAGTGCCCAGGGAAGGTAGTAGCTAAAGCTGCAGATTTTAGAATTATTTCCAAAGTGTAGTCAGAGAACTGAGACAGTAAACTGCTGTTGAATCCATGACTATGAGCTTTAGATTCCTCCAGCTTCTGTTCTGAAAGGGGAAAAAGATTACTAATAAGTTTGAGTAAAATGGAGAAGAGTATTTACATGGTGTATTTCCTTCTGGTTTTGCTTATGGTAGGGGGTTTAAAAATTTTTTTTGTCTTTTGTGAGTTGAATAGGAATGGCAGGAAGGAACAGAATTGTAATATACTTGGTTCTCAGAAGAAAATTTGAAGTTATTTGCCCCAAGCTCATTCAATTTCATTATTAATTTTTCACAGGATGTATTTTTTTTTTTAATTTTTGATTGCCCTCCCTCATTGTTGCCCTTCTTGGACTTTGTTTTGGAGCTTTGTATTTTGCTACTCATTAGCAAAATGAATTCCCGACTCAGTGAACAGTCAATTGACAGACTTCAGTCTAAGATCGTATACCGTAATTAATGTAATGTTAAGTACAAAAGTAGAATCTAAAAGGCCTAAAAGTGGTGGTGGTACAGGTAGGACTTTCTGGTTGGTTGGAGATGGCCTGTAGGGACTCTTTGGAAAGATGAGCCATATTTGGGCATTTGCAGTGACAGTGTCATGTCGGTATTGACTGACAAGCAAAATGAACTGACACTGATCACTTGGTGTTGGGATTGCTCCTTTACTGGGTGGGTGTTTTGAATACTTACTACTCAGCTGAGACTGAGATAGTATGGCTCTTTTTGTGATGGACCACGCTGATATCATTTGTTAGTACGAATGTGGTGATAAATGGTGCTCTTGGTTTCAGTGCCATAAACATAACTCTGAACCTTGTGGAAAAAGCTGACCCTGACTGATAGGAACTTGCTTTCTGTCGTGCATGGATTTACCACAGCACTTGTAAAATATAGTCTTTAAATATACTGAAAATCTGAGCATATCACTGAAGTTCTGGTCAGAATTATTCTCAGAATATTGTATCCTGTGGAAGAGCATGAGGTATACCCTGAAATGCTTGTATGCAATTTGTTACACTTGTTTAGTTCAGTACTGGCAGTCCTCTCTATCCATAAATACATAGCCTTCTATGAAACACATTATAAAACCACAAACATTATTTGCCAGGTCACAGCAGTCCATATTATTTGGGTTAAACTGCATTGTAACTGTCAGTAGTCATGCAGTGTGATTAGAACAGGGGATTGTATGTTTCTCAGGCAGTTTCTGTGAGAATTCATACAGGATTTTTCTCTTGATCTTTATCATTTGCTGAGTTCATACAAAGCTTTTCAGCTTCCTTAAGAGTTCATTGAAACTGTTGGGAGGGACAGAGTGAGCTACCTTGAAATCTCACATCTATAACTTCATTTTGGAAGGGTGGGTGTTGCCTCTGCTTGAGTTTACTTGTCCTTGTTCAGCTTGGAGATTGTGTTAAAATATGACATAGAAAAATTGCCACTAAGTCTTAATAGTGCTCATAGTCAGAAACTCATCAAGTGCTGAAAGGAATTGTATGAAGTGCTTTCTTGTTGAGGGCAGGGACTGTCTTTGGAGAGCCAAGAGGTTTTCCTTAGTTATCTGTTCCTCAGCTCTGCACCATAATCTAATTTTTTGTAATAATACCTGTTTAGGTTTGTGCTGCTCCAGTGGTTCTAGTGAGGAATAAAACCTCATTCCCAATCTAAGAGTCTATACAAAACCTAAATAATTGAAAGAATATTGTACAGCTAATATCTACTGATGTTTCTGAACTGTTGATTATCTTCCTGCATCCTAGATGCTCCTGAGGGAATGTCAAAGCAGAAGCAATCTGGGTCCATTTCTTCTGCCACAGCTGCAGCTCCAGAGGATTATTACAAAACCTGCAAGCCAATAATTTACAGTTGTGTGCATCCCATTCCCCTAGTTGCCTGTCAAAGGTCCTTAAGAATGAAAGAAGAAAATGTAACTGATGCCTCCTTCTTGAAATGATAGTGTAAAAAGAAAGCTTGGGACAAAGTTGTTGGACTCAACCTTAACATTATTAAAAGCCTTCTTACAAGAAAATTTCCTGGGTTTTTTTGATTGCTGTAGTTGACTGTGCTGTCAAAACTGTAGATATGTCAAATATTGATTACCAAGCTTGTAGCAGGTCCAGTGAATTTAACTCAGCAGATATAACTAAAAAAGCAATGGACATGCTAACACAAGAAAAAAAGGTGTTGTGAAGAGACTTTGTAACCTTGTTAATAACACCTGTCAGTGTTTGAGCCTTAAATATTACTTCTAGATATGTATATGAGAACCTAGAATTTCATCTACTATTAACTGTTTTACATTTTAATTAGTGAATCTCAGTACCAAACTATGTACACTTACTCACTGGCCTCAGTGATCAGACAGACATGCTGAAGTCTGATATTAGAAGCTCCCTGTATCATAGGTGAATATATGTATAGTGATAAGATGTCAGTGAGTTAAGAACTGGAGTTATTCTGTAGAAAACATTTCTAACTTCATTTTATGAACTAGGAAATCTCAAGATTTCAAGGTTTCTTGTGAAACAATTCTTGAAAAACTTAAAATTGGTCATTACTTGACATGTCCATGCTTCAGTTTACACTTTTCCTTTTTAACATTAAATTGAGAAAAAAAAAATGTAAATAGGTTTTTTTGGGGGAAGAATTATTAAAACCGTACAAGAAATGTATACCAAATACAGTTAAAATATGCTTTGTTATGATTAAGTGTTTTTGAGTAGTGAAAAAAATCCTCAAAAATTCTGGTCATTTCTGTTAGATATTCAGAATATTCTGTAGGAGTGGTAGTCTTGGATTGAGTATTCTTCTTCTATAGTGTTCCAGTAGCAAGAGTTAAAAGTTTTGAATTGTAGGGAAATAAGTGATGGCAAACAGCGTCTCAGCCATGGACTTCATGGTGGTCTGTAATGGGCTCTGTTTTTCTCACAGCTGGATTTGTTAATCCTATCTTAGGTACAAGGCTGACCTTCAGCTAAGATAAATCTTTGTTTTGGAGTAAGTGTTGTCAGTGATAACCACCATACTGGAGTGTTGTATTGCTAGTGAACACCAAGCAGTGAGTAGTTCATGCATGAGGAGGAAAAAAAACCATAAACCTACCACTCATTTTTGATAGCATTTTGCATCCTCTTTGTATTTATGTAGATGACAACAACTGTAACCCAAAGGAGCATCACTTATCATGGCCTGTTGTTGGGAGAAGCTACTAAGCAGGTTTGTCTTGTAGGAAATTGAGAATATTGACTGTTTTGAAGAAGGAAAGATAATGCTTTTCTTGCTGGCTTTTCCATGGTCCCTGGAAGTTAGATTGTCTCCTTGGGAGCATACAGTTAGTATGTGCAGGTGGCTTTTACTTGTTTTAAAAAACTAAAATAATTTTGGTATTGTAAACCAGGAAGTACAGGCACAGGATTCACATTCAAGACTCCTAGTTTAGGAGTTCCATAGTTGTGATTCAGAATGTTTCCAAGGCAAATATTTGTGCCTCATGTCCTACGTGTTTAAAGTTTTATATAAAAAATAAATGTTCTGATCTGGTATACTGCTGAAGCCTCATCTTCCCTTTTTCTTTTCTCTCTGTGGTATTGATAGGTAGGAAAGAAGTGTAAATTCATATATTGCCTGTGGTTGATGTAGAAACTTACTCAAATACGTACTTTATATTCAATTTGTTGTTCTTATCCAGAATTGTTTACATGTTCTTAAAATCTGGATCACATTATTTACTTGAAATGAGGAGATGGTTAGATCTTGATGTTGATTACTGACTCCTGGGTTTAATTTTTTTTTTTAAATTGGACTAAGGCAACTTACTACTTTCCCATCTGTACCATGTGGTAAACACTTTTTTCCCTTTCTGTTACAAGGAATGACAATGTTTGAACTGTTCACTGACCAAAGCTGGGTAATGTTGATGCCAGGTGTTTTTAAGTGAGGAGAAATAGGTGAATAGGTTAGGTAAAACTTGAATAGTCATGGATGCCAGAAATCCAGGTTGTGATCCTGGCACCATCACAGTAGACCTGTACACTTCACCTGGGTGGTCTCTTTATTCCTGCTGTAAAACATCTGAAAAGTGTTGTGGTACTTTTTGTTTTCATGTTCATTTTGTTGAAAGAAAGGGAAATGGATGAAAATGTGAGCTACTTGTGCAAAGGATGGAAGTGTGCTACTCTTCATAATATGCAAACTGAGGAAAAAGAGAGAGTAGCCAATGCTGTTGGGGGTAACCTCTCAGTGATACGGTTTGGAAAGAATGAAAATAAACACTGCAGCTTTAGGGCTATGAGCCCTTTTTCTTCCTGAGTTCAAATAATAAAATTTTGCAAGCTGTTGATGTACCAGCTGTATTTCTGTAACATTCCAGCTGCGTATGTTAGTACACATTTTCAGATAGTTCAGACTACAACTCAGTCATGTTTTCAAAGTGCACAAAAGCTTCATTTCCTAATGACTGCTAAGTTTGTCATTTCACTCTTTACTGTGCTAACATTGCAAAGAAAACCAGTTAGGTTTTTCTTAAGGAGTCCTTTAGCTATGCCTAATGTTTACTCTGCTGTTACTTAAAAAAAAAGGTAAGTTGGGGGGAAGCAGATGGTGGGGTTTTTTCCTATGATAGTTTGAAACTGAAAAAGCAACTACACTTTTATAGCTCCACATGTCATGAAACTATTGTGTGTGTAAAATGAATTCAGCTGCGAATCTTTTAACTCTGCTCATGTCCTTCCAGCAGTAATATTGCAGGCTCTTTAGAGGATCATGAAGGCTGGAACGTGAAATGCAAAACCTGAGAGGGTAGTCCAGTAGTTTTTCAGGAATGGTTAGTTTGGCATATTATACTTGGAGGCACAAATGGATGTATTGGGCTTGTAGGGGAAAGCTCCATGGTCAATGGACCTGCACAGGTTACAAGATTGTAAACCGGTTCACTTTGTTTTCCTTTGAAAAAGGTGGCATTTCAGAATCTAGTCTTGATAAGACAAAGATAAGTTTTTATTTCCTGAAACTTCCAGTTGATGGTGAATCTGCTGCTACCCTTGATAAATGGAATTTTTGATTTATTATTGCATTATGTGTTTTGGAAATAGTAATTTAGAAATTGTGCTTCACTGTTCATTTTCTGGTTTTCAGTCAATTAAGACCCTTGGAATGTTGTGTGCTGTCTTGAAAAGTCTTCTTTTTATTTCTTTCTTTATTTTTTTTAACTTTCCCCTTTCTGTAATTTGACTGCGAACAAATCTCCTAGCGGCTTTCTTTCTCATCAGCTAAAGTGAGCTCCTTGTGTCCTTACTGTCTGGCATATTCTCTAGTCCTGTAACCATTTTTCTGGTTCCTGTCTGAGCTTTCTCCAATTTACTCCCTCTTGCTGTTCTGTTCTGCAGGGCCCTAGCTTAGAAACACAGATGTTGGATGATGAAACTGAGACTACAAGTGAAGAATTGCCTCCTCATCTGCGGGAAGAGCCTCCCGAAGGTACTGTGCTGGCAGTCAATATAAACTCTTTGCAATAAATTGAGGAAAATGTTCTGGCCAAGAAGTCTGATTTATCTGTCTGATTTGAACCTATATCTGCCTGTTTTCTGAGAGGGATAAAGCTTTGTCAGAGCTGACAGTTTAGCCAACCTCCCAGCCAGAGGTCTAGCCAGCCCCTAAGCCTTCTTTTGCATTCAAAAGGAGGCTTTACCCACTGAGGTGCAGACATAGTTCTGCATGGTCTTTAACAATATGGCTTCTGATTAAAATTGTCCTGCTTGATCATGCTGTCTTCAGGTTTAGGAATAAAATGCTTCTTCTACTGTCTTGTTTGTGATGTTTTGAGTCTTCGTTAGGAGAGACTTCCTGAGTAGTCATTTCTTCTTTCTTTACCTCTCTCTGCAGCATCCTGCTATTGAAATTGTCCCCAGTAGAGACTTGTCAAAGTTAGGTATTCTAGTGATTTTGTTTCTTTTCACTGTCTCTCTTGGAAGCCAGTTTAGCCATCTGAGGAGGAGGCAATGAGATGCTGTCTGTCAGCAGGAGGCTCAAAAATGCCAATTTTAATTAAAAACCTTGTTTGCAATGACATGCCCTGGATTTATACAAGGAACAGATTTTTTCCCACTGTGCACAAGTCACAGACATTGTATGTATGCAACGAAATAGGTGTTGCTTTCTTTTGAATAGAAGCTGCTAACATTGCTGCAAGTGATGATACATCCTGAGCTTTGTCTTCAGTTCAGTGGCTTTTAAAACACAATCACTCATAATCACTGTGGATGTCTTGAACAACCCAGAGAGTGCTGAGATTCTTATTAGCAACTAACTGTTAAAATACCGTGACATGTCTCTGGGAAACATAAGTGTGCTTTATATTTTTCCTTTAAGAGAACAAGATGCTGATACAGCGTTTATACGGACAGCCATTCTTAAAGGGACTATGAACCAAGTGGATGATTTTAGGAGGTTGCTGCTTCCATCCCTTCTTGTTGAGCATTCTGTTAAAGTTTTTTTATTAAGTTGTAATACCTTGTTCTGCCATTTCATATACTTTGTGTTGACAGTTACAGTATATGGAGGTAAGTGTGAAAGGTAAGTTTCTTTTGCAACTCTTACAAAGCCAGAAGGAAATAAATGTGGAGGATGTTGTGATTATTCTATATATACATGGAGAATATAATATTAATATTCCCTCCCCCTCCTTTCTTTGTAAGTAGTGCCAAGTCAGCATGTAATGACAGTTCATTGTTGAAGTAAGAATTCTGGTCACTAGCCTAAGATGATGATTACATGAGCCTGGAGACTATATGCTGGCATGTAAAACCCATGTTGTCTCACCAGTTTATAAGGAATAGGCTTAGATTTTGGACTATGGCCTTGACTTGGGTAATCAGGGGCTTTTTCAATGTGGCTCAGTATTTTTGCAAACTAACTTTTTAAATTGAAAGTAAGTGCTTCTGCCTGCAACCCTGCTGGTTTGAATGACAATGAAATGTCAGTGGTCTGAGGGAAGTATGTGATCTGGATATACCCACTTTGCTGGTGTGAGGAAAGAGATCTGTAGCAGTTGAGCTGATTTGGTTAAGCAGTGATACAGCAGATAAAGTCTGAGCTCAGTATGTGCCTTTTGAATTTGCAGTGACGTCAGGAGTAGCAAAATAGGAGGGATGTTGAGAGCACAACTGAAACCAGAGTCTGCTTGGGAGAAGTGGAAAAATTTGTCCTGAAGGAGAGTAATCAGGATTATGCTGAATTTATAGCTGACTTTGGGTATTGGTGGAGTTGAGTAACAGAAGTGTTCCTATGCAGCTGATGTTTACCAACATAGATCAACCGGAATTACTATAAAGAACATGTAGTTGCAGGAATGATTGCAGATACCTCATGAAAGAAAAAGAACTCTGAAGTTCTTTGACTTAAATACCATTCAGAGTACTATCTTATCTTTGCTGCTCCGCAGATTTCTGGTTTCTTCTGATAGCACTTCCCTAGTTTAATCAAATGTTTTGCAATACATAAAACAATGTTGTGACTACTGCACTTCTGTTTCCTGGGATCTGTGAATTGGAGACCATGTCAGCTTGCCTTCTGGTAATGAGTGCATAAGGGATGGAAGGCTCTCCAGAGTCTCTCTGTTTAGCACAATCCCTTATTTCACCAGGTTGCATCATAGTAACTTCATTTCTTATCTTGCACAGCATATCTACTGCCCTTCTGAAAGCAGGGGAATTGGAAGCACTGTTCTGTGTAAATATTCCAGTAAAATAACAGTTCATGGATTTACGTATTTCTAAACAGTGCTGCACCCTGGCCTTCTAAAAATAATGGGACGATTTTACATATCCATCATGTGCATAACTAAATGGAGTAGGTGTGGGTAGCAGCAGGTATGGAATACCAAACGTTGGTGCCAGGCGCAGTGTGGCAGCCTGGCAGCGTTTGAGGCAAGAGAAATACCAAATGAGACACAGCCAAGGCAGAGGCTGGTACTTGTGTGTAACCCGAATCTGTTTATTTTATCTGCCGTTAAATTTAATTTTTTTTTGTGTTTAACGAAGTCAACAGAGCAAATGAGTTAAAAGTACAGCTCCTGCCGGATCCCGTACGTGGTGTTAAGACACCACGAGGGGCTGTTTGCCGTGTGAGGAGGCTGCGTTCTTAGGGCGGCGTTGCTGCGCGGAGCCCGCCGTGGGGAGCGGCAGCGGGGCCCAGGCGGCCGCGCGGGGGCGCTGCAGGCTCGGCCATGCCGCGGCCGGCCCGAGCCCGCGTTCCGGGCAGCGCTCGCGCTCATCCCAGCCAGCGGGAGAAAGTGCTTAAACCTATTAACTCCTCTCCCGTAAGCTACTTGGGGATATTTACAAGCGAAGCTTTCCACACTCTGCCTCAGGAAGGCCCTAACGATACTTTACCTCGTGGCATCGTGATCCATCTGCCAAATTCACTTTTTTTTAAAATTCCCCTTTCATTCTTAGTATCTCTACCATCCTTTTAATATACTTTTTTACTCCCCTCATTTGAAAGGCAGGCACGGGGGAGCAGTAGCAATTAGCATGTGGAGTGCTGGTGTGCTTAGCACTTCACAGAGCAGGCTGTGTAGGGCGCGTTTACCGTCACCAACCAGAGAAGGGCCGTGAGCTCTGCAGAGGAGTGCACTGCTCTAAACTGTATGAACTGCTTCCTTCTTTGCAAGAAATTTAGCGTGGCTGATCTGTGTTGCCACATGTCTGAGCTGCTTTCATGTAGATTCTGTGTGATCTTGAATGTTAAATGGAAGTGTGATTGCCGTGAGAGAACTAGATTTAGTTACTCAAGTACAGCAACACCTTGGTGTACCTCTTGCTTCTTTATTCTCCACTTCAGAGTTCTGTTGCTGATCATTTAGTACAGTGCAGTGCGAATTCATATGATCACTTCACTTTTCTGTCCTTTTCCATTGAATTAATCGAGAAAAGTGATAGCAATGAAATCTGGTGGGGATTAAATCTTCTGTGACGTTATCTGTTATGAAAGGTCAGCACCTCCTTTGTTGGATGACTCAGATCTGATCTCTTCTATTGGATGAATCAGTAAACCTTATTTTGCTTGGTAATTAAGAGACTGGTGCAACTCTCCTACGAGGAAAGGCTGAGAAAGCTAGGACTGCCCAGCCTGGAGAAGAGAAGGACTGGGCAATCTTAATGCGTGTAAGTGTCAGAGGGGAGTTTGTAAATAGGATGCACACTTTTCAGTAGTGCTTGGTAACAGGACAAGAGGCAATGACAAAAATGGAAGCACAATTAAATGTAAGGGAACATTTTTCCACTGTGAGGGTTATCAGGTACTTGAATGGGTTTCTCAGACAGTTTGTGGAGTCTCCTACCATGGAGACATTCTGAAATGATCTGGACATAGAATCCTAGGAATCCTAGAGTAGTTTGGGTTGGAAAGGACCTTTAAAGGTCATCTAGTCCAACTTCCTTTGATGAGCTAGGACATGAGCAGGACATCTTCAACTAGACCAGGTTGATCAGAGACCCATCTGACCTGACTTTGAATGTTTCCACACATGGAGCATCCATCACTTCTCTGGGCAACCTGTTAGACTGTCTCACCACCCACACTGTAAAAACATTCTTCCTTATATGTAGTCTGAACATGGTCCTCAGTAACCTATTCTAAGTGACCCTGCTTGAATGGGGGTGTTGGACCAGATGATCTCCAGAGGTCCCTCTCAGCCTCAACCATCATGTGATTCTTTACCTCATATGTACTATCTCTGTGTATTTAAAGACTCTTTCTGAAGTTTCTGCATATATCCCCCATTTATTACAGTAATTTTTGAGGGAAAAGTAGCCTTACTCTGCCAAACTGCTAAGAACTATGTATTTCAGGAGTGTCTACTTTGTTGATTCTGGGGCATGGCTGTAGTTTGTTTCGGCCTTACATAGCTAAGTAGAACTGCATATACTAAAGCTCATTTCAAGGTAGTACGGTCTGGTTGCAAAGCTGTGCTGCTGGTTAACAGTGGTAGTCCCTTTTGGAATTTACAAACCAGTGCTTTCTTCCATGGTCTTTAAGTATTAAGCTTGAAGGTTTTATGAGCCAACCTACTATGATCAGTTTGGCAAGAAGCCTGAGTCTTGTGTCTGAACTGTCTGCTACCTCTTCTGTAGTTTTCAGACCTAGCAGAGGTGTTCCTTCTTTGTTGCAGACAGATTGGGCCTTGTGGAGTAAAGCTTTATTAAAAGCAATGGGTCTTAGCAGCTCTGCAGTATATAACAGATCTTGGGAAATTTACTTTCCAAATAACTGTGTGGTGTTCTTAATTCAAATTGTTTTACACTTGCTGTGGGTAAAGAGTACACAGAGATAGTTATTGTAAATCAGATGATTTGCAGGAGTTTAGAACATAGTATCTTGTGTGAGCCTTGTAATCTTCCTCCATGGAGGCATGTAGCCTTTTCTGCTGTTTTGTATCTTCTGCAGGATAAAATTACATTGCATGCTTCTGTAGGAAGCTTTAGGACTCCTTATCCACAGTTTGAGAACCTCCAGTCCAAAGAATCTGGGAGTTTTGTGGATTGCTCATTCAGGATTGAGTTCTGATACCACCAGCGTTTTGCCTAGATGTATTATCTGTACAGATCTAACTGAAATAAAGTACAGCTGTATTTTGATTGAGGTTCTGCCATCCGTTTGAAGTGTCTGAAATTAATTAGACTGTTAACTTCATGTTGGTATATTCTCGTATAAGAACATGACAATTTATTGAAACCAGCAGATGCCAGAAGAACCTGCCTTTTCAGGCATCTCATCTGCGATGAGACCTTCAGTTGAAGTCCATGATACAGGTGTTTGATGTTAAAAAGGTATATGCCTATAAACAGTTTTGATAAATGGGTGGCATTTTTCTTATTATTCTTGGGCCAAATGTCTGCTGCAACAATTGCCATACCACGATTTAAATGATGCAAACTTTATCTGCACTATTTTGCATCTTATTACAGGTAATATTTAGTATGTCTGTCTCCAAACTGCCTATATCCAAATAACCTCAAAGAAATGACTTCGGAAAATGATGCAGTTAATAGCAGTTCAATTTCCTTTCAGTATCAAGCTTTCTGCTAAATTCTGTTGCCTTTTCTGGTGTAAAGTAACTTAAGGAAGTTGCCTGTGGCACTTAGTGTTGCCTTGACATACTTCAGTAAGTACATGTGTATGTAGTCTACCAGACCAGTATCTTGAAGTTCTGTGAAGCTGGCAGTGCAAAGCTGTGGTATCTGCTAAGCCCTCCTCTACTTTCCTGACTCAAACCGCTCTCTTCACTGTGTTACCTCATAAAGTCCAACAGTTAAATCCTTCTACAGGGGACCTCTTTAAATGATCTTTTTTTGTCTAATGGCCAGTTAGATGTTTTCAGCCTTGATTGACCTCTGCAGTTCTGTAGTCATGTAACCAAAGCAAAAGACTGGGAAAAGGGACAGCTATAATCTATCCCAGCAGTGTGGCCTGGCAGCCAGGAGGGCCAGCCATGTCCTGGGTGCATCAAGGACAGCATCGCCAGCCAGGCAAGGGAGGGGATTGTCCCACTCTGCTCTGGCACAACCAAAGTCCTGTGTCCAGTTTTGGGCACCACAATGTAAGAAAGACATGAAACTATTAGAGAGCATCCAGAGGAGGGCCATGAGGATGGTAAAGGGCCTGGAGGGGAAGCCATATGAGGAGTGGCTGAGGTCACTTGGTCTGTTCAGCCTGGAGGAGAGGAGACTGAGGGGAGACCTCAGTTGCAGTCAGCAACTTCCTTATGAGGGGAAGAGGAGGGACAGACACTGAGTCAGGGGAGGTTTAGGTTGGATATTAGGAAAAGGTGCTTCCCCCAGAGGGTGGTTGGGCACTGGAACAGGCTCCCCAGAGAACTGGTCACAGCACCAAGCCTGACTGAGTTCCAGAAGTGTCTGAACAATGCTCTCAGGCACATGGTGTGATTCTTGGGGTTGCCCTGTGCAGGGCCAGGAGATGGACTTTGATGATCCTTTGGGTCCCTTCCAACTCAGGACATTCTACGATTCCTAGCTCTACTGTTGACTTATTCTGTGGCTCTAGTCAAGTAGTTTGGCCTTCTTTGAACCATAGTATTATTTGTGTATGAAACAGAAATTACTGTTCTTATTTAGAAATGAGGAAGGTGAAAAAGTAAACTGTAAGTTTTTGGGCTTTTAGAGGTGGAAGATACTTGAAAATTGAAACAGAAATTGTGATCATAATGTATAAATAGTACAAAACTTTGCCTGATACATAACTTGTCCATTTTTTCCTTTTATCTTTTTTTGTCTTTTTGAGTCCTCAAAAAGGTGATTGGACTTGTCAGATAACCTTAAATAGAAAGGCAGGTTTCTTAAAAATCAGAAAAAGAAATTAGCAGTGAGGCTGTCTGTTCTTTGGAACTGGGACTTTATGTACCTGGCATGTCCTCTCATCTGTGAAAACATTTCCTGAGCTACTTCTGTAAATGCCCTGGGGCTGAAGAGCAACATTTCAGTATCATCTGTCTCTAAGGCACAGATTCCTTGCAGCCACGCTCTTCTTTTGACCGAACCAGTTGTTGTTTCTGCAAAAGAAATGACCTGTAGTGTCAGGTCAGTCTTGTGCACAAAGTCTAGCTTAGTTTTCCTGGTAGATTATAAAACACTTTCACATCCATCAAAAGTTCTTATGTGTTTCTATTAAATTTATCGTCATCACTGTTTTAGTAAAGCCGAGGCTCTTCTTTGTTTAAATGCTCCACTGCCTATATTGGCTTATTCATGCTTTATTTAATTTAGTTCTCTGGGGGAAATTGACAGTCTGAAATGTGATTAATAAACAATGTCTGTGTGTACCCCTTTCTCCCTCTCTCAGCCCCCCACCCTTCTGTATGCTTGTTGCTGACAACAGGCATCTTCTATTCAGCAGCTATATTACATTGTCTCCTAGAAACAGCATGAAAGCTATTTAAATTGTTTTTATTCCACTTCTCCCTATGTCCTATTCTTTCCTCTGCACTATTTTCATATGATTTAATGAGACGTTACTTTGACAGCTCAGCATCCCTTTTTCCTAGCCCACTCTATGCCCTGCAAATCATTCTGTCACTAAGTGTTGTGTGTGTGCACCACATATGCTGTTAATGGCAGCATAAATAGCCTCCAAGTGCCTGGTGGATTCCAGAAGAAAGGTTCTCATAACTTAAGTGTGGGAAACCTCTTATGAGTGGATCTTATTAATACAATAATGTTGTGAAATGTGTGAGTTACCATCTGGTTTTCCCTGAGGGTCTTTGCCCATAGGATGGGGCAACAATAGTTTTACCATTTGCCTGGGCACAGTAACTGTAACAAAAATGTGGGATCCAAATGTAAAGATATTTCAGCATGAAAGATCAGTGGGAAGCCTCTGTCAGAAGATACATCTTGGTCAATTACTAGTGAATGTGTTTTATTCTAGCGTGGTTTGTACCGTGTATCTTAATACCCGGCTGAAGTGGCAGACATTTGTCGCTGTTTTTATACTAGTTAGAGATGTATGAAATTGTGTAGAAGAATGTATGTTCTTTTACTATGTTTTTTTTATTTTGGGGGGAAATACATTAACATAAAGATGCAGACAACTGTTCTTAAATAAATGTCGTGGTTTAACCCCAGCCAGCAACCGAGGCCCACACAGCTGCTCACTCACTCCCCCACCAGCGGGCTCGCAGAGAGAATTAGATGGATAAAAGTTAGAAAACTCATTTGTTGAGATAAATACAGTTTAATAGGGAAAACAAAAGCTGTGCACACTAGCAAAGCAAAACTAGGAATTAATTTACTGCTTCTCATGGGCAGACAGGTGGGAGAGCAGGGCCCCATTACATGTAATGGTGACTTGGGAAGACAAACACTATCACTCCAAACATCCCCTTCTTCCTTCTTCTTCCCCACATTTTTTATGCTGAGCATGATGCCATATGGTCTGGAATATCCCTTTGGTCAGTTGGGGTCAGCTGTCCTGGCTGTGTCTCCTCCCAACCTCCCATGCACCCCCAGTCCCCTCACTGCTGTGGCAGTATGAAAAGCAGAAAAGGCCTCGGCTCTGTGTAAGCCCTGCTTAGCAAAAACCAAAACCATCACTATGTTATCATCACCATGTTCAGCACAAATCCAAAATACAGCCCCATACCAGCTGCTGTGAAGAAAATTAACTCTACCCCAGCCAAAAGCAGCGCAATCAATCTTTGAGGCTTGTAGTTATCACTCCTGTTTGAAAGCTGAAAAAGGAAGCAGCTCTTACTTGTTCCTAATGGATTAAAAAAAGAGTCAAGTAAGTCTCACTTTTACATATAGCTACAGTCTGAAGTACTAAATAAGAATGAGCCATGCAGTAAATCCAGGTCAGGAGTGAAATTGAATCAATACATCAGTGTGTTAACAATAATGATATCTTGAACTGCTAAACTATCAGAGTATTATAGCAGGCAATTAAATCATAAGGTCGGTACATGAGGCTGTTAATTCTGCCTCAGAACCGAGTGAAATGCCCAGTTAACATTTCATAAACATCTGTAGTCTCAGCCTGGCTGCCTGCCTTGGTTTCAGCTGTTTGTGAACAATTTGAGCCACTACTTTGATTACCAGTATGATTGCACAATTGCATCAATCTGGCCTCTTCTGGACTGATCATTTTGGATCACAAAAACCAATCTGATTCTGAAGAATAGTTTTTTCCCAAGGCTGTTTATGAACTTATGAATGAGCTGTAAAGCGAGGGGTTTTGTGTCAGTTTGCTTTCCCTCTAGGATAGTATTCTAGGAGAAAATCTTCATCTGATTTGAAACTGGGTGGAATTCTAGAGCAATTTTTACAGAGAATGGTCTTGCACTAGTATGGGCATGTGTAATTCTATCTCTTTTTTATTTTCTGAATGTATTGAAGACCAATGCATGTTCCTTATTAATATGTAGGATTATTAAACTATTGTGATACATTTCCTGGGCATATTATGGGGAATCTGTCCTCTTTCTATCTATCTGATACTTGTGTGGTGAGAAAGACTTTATCTAAGGCTATGTTTTAGGTTTATGTCTTCTTTGTTATGCCTTCTCTCTACCAGTGACATACTGGTAGAGAGAAGGTTTTGCCCAAAGTATGTAATATTCAGTAGGATATATCTGCTCTAAAAAGTTCAGGTGGCTTTATATTTTTGGATCTTGTATTATGAAAAATGAATCGATTTTTCTAGATAGCATCTAAAAAGAAGTAAGTATTCTTTATATAAAACATTACATCTATTTTGTAAATAATGCTAAAAATTTGGCCATGGCATTTCTGTGAATTGTGAGAGGGTCTTAGCATATGGGATTCTTAAATTAATGTATTGGAATATTGTTACAGTAGAAAGAACAGATTTATAGTATTGAACTATAATTTTATTTCTTAGCAAATGAGACCTCATTTTTTGAATAAATGAGGCATTTAGCTAAATACCTGTTCATCCATTTAAGATTCTTACGAACTGGTAATGTTGTTGACCTCTACTGTTTTTACATTTCCAAAACTGAAATTTTACTGTAAAGGTATAATCGAAATAATAAAGGTTCTGTCCTGTGCAGAAGTTCAAATCCATAACTGTTGTTTGTTTCCTTCCTCTTTCCCCATCCTCCCAACTTCTCTGGAGATTTGTGTGTGGTAGTGATTTGTTCTGCGTTTTTGTTTGTTTGGTTTTTATTAGTTTGTTTTCCCCTTAAAGAGGAGAAAGGTTTCCCCTATATCTCTTGGATACAAAAGTGGAATAATTCTAGTTAGTTATGTGAAGTCATCCTCTTTGGCTGAGCCAGCCGTTTGTATGTATCTAGTTCTGGAAAGTGTGATTGTGTAAAGGACCCAGTACCTCTCACTCACCCCTCCAGAGGCCAAAGAACAAACCCCCAAGTTTCAATACAATGTTATTACAATATGATGAAGTTAGGGCTCACTTTGGGAAATGTGAATTGAGACGTCAAGTTTGGTTTAGTGTTTTTATAGCTTGAGAATGTTATTGTTGTTGAAGTATTTTGTTCCTAGCATCTTGAGGGTTGTTCTTTGCTCTGAATATTAGACTTAATTGATCAGGGAAGTGGGTAAATTCTTTCAGTCTGTGGATCTTGTACTTCTACATTGAAAAAGGAAAAAACCCTTTTTTTCGCATTTCACATTTACTAGGTTTGAATTTTGCTCTGAGAATCTACTTTACATTATATAGAGAAATCTGTTTCCTGTGATATCTGCAGATGTTTAAAAGACTGTGATTAGCTGAACCTAGCTCTAATTAAAATGCAGTTTGGTCACTGGTTTAAGCTTCACATGTGCCCATACAGCTCCTGAAAGAGACGTTCCTGCATTCAGCTCTGGTTGCATCTTTCCAGTTTCTCCCCAGTGCATGGCAATGTGTGCTTGGGTGCCAGCACAAAAGGATGAGTGCCCATGGAGACATAATGCTTCTGGTCTGGAGAAAGTGTGGGTGTAACCAGAGTGAGTGAACCTTCATATCATTCCCACGATCCAGAGACTGAAGGATAGGTTGTCCAGCTGAGTAGTACCTGGAGCATGTGTGTGAGCTTGTATGGAACATAAGGACAGGCTTGGGGTCCCATGCGTGCTGCAGAGCTTGCCTGGCTTCCTCGTCGTTCTAGCAAGGAAGAAAGATGCAGCCGCAGGCATCACTGAAAACCTGTCGTGTGGTAACGTGCAGGTCAGCTCTTGATGTTCATGTTTCTAGCAACTTCAGTGTATAGCGCAGTGATTAAGGTAGTGAGGAAAGCGGAGGGATCTTGGCTTTCAAACTTACTCCTCCTGGCTCTGATCCAAGTATCATTAATATGACATGAGATGTTTTGTTGGTATTTGATTAACTGGGAGGCTTGCTCTTGTTTTGTGTGACACATTGTAAGTTAACCACCCGGCATGCCGACATGTGCGATCAAAAACAAACACTTAAAACTAAATTGAGGAGCCGGCTGCCAAGCGTGCCACAGGCTGGAGCGGCCTGCCCTGCACGACTCCACCGGGACAGGCCTCACCCGCTGCTCTCCCGAGCTTGCGTCGGCACCTTCCCAGTTCACTCCTGGATTGCCGAGATCTGTTTTTAAACGTTTTATTCAGCTGTCTCGCACAGTTAAAACACGCCTGAGAAAATCTGGGAATGGCAAATGCCAACTTAGAGCCGCGTTGTTCAAGCAGACCGTCCTCGGTGATGGCCGCTGTTCTTAGGGGGCGTCGGCACCTCCGGGCAGCGCGGTGCTGCTGCGGCCCGGCGTGGGGATGCTCTGCGGCCGCGGCGTTTCGCGTTCCCGCTCCCGGGAGCTGCCGCAGCCCAGCAGGGGGCTGCCGAGGGCCGGCCGGAGCCTCCTCCCGCTGCCGCTTTTATCCCATCACAAGATTGCATCTGCGGTTTTCCTCGGCTTAAATTCCGGGACAGCAAGAATGTGTCTGGGCTTATTTTATAATTAACTAATTAATTTCACAAATAAGACTTGAGAGTTAGCAAAGCTTATTTCCCTTTCTCATTCCCTTCTTTATTATAAGGTTTTTAACCTCCCCTCTCTCGTTAGGGTCCTGGCTGTGGAAACAATTCCTCGTTTCCCAGTCAGCAGCAGGGTGTTTTTAAAGGTAGTGTAACCCTGACAGGGAGCTGGGTTTGTTGGGTACTAAGCATCCAAACGAGTGAAAGCCGTGGCACACACAATAGTTGTTGAAGTCTTGGTAACCCTTAGCTTTATTTTCAGATCTGAAATGCGCTTTCACAGTGTTAACAAAAAACCTTTTGCTGATTCAGTGGGCACTTTCAATTCCACTTAAAGCAAAATGTGCCCTCTGACCTGTGCATAGATGGGCAATGCTTGTGAAAACTCACAGATTCTCTTGACTGAAACTGCTGACCTACGATCATGTGGTGTTGGGTGGCCTGGGAGGGCCCCGTGAGCTCCTCCTGGAAGGGACTGTGCTGGGAGAGGTGCGGGAAGGAGGGCACTCCTACACCTGACAAGGGTGCGGGGGCTGTGGTTGCTTCAGCACACGGCTCCTGTGACTATGGCAGGGCTGTTCTTGTCAGCTCTGAGAAGAAAGCTGAATGCTTTTCTTCCAGGTTGTGTGTAGAATTGTTCCTGAAGTAGAATAGTTCCTTAATTGATTATTGACTCAGTTAGAAAGTATTTTGGTGAAGGGCTAAGTAGACCTGGTATAAAGCTATCTTGTTCTTCTTCAGTATCGGTATCTGCTTTCTTTTCATTTGAGGCAAACGCCAGGGGAAAAATACCTTTAAATGTACCTGCTAATTCCCAAGTTGAGATTTTAAGCCTTTTGAGTGTAATGATTTTTTTTTTTTTTTCCCCTCAGAGGAACAAATTTTATGCTTGCAGATCAAGGACTGACTAGATTAGAGGTAAAACAGCAGCAGCAGCAAGTGAACTGCTGGGAGGGGACACGCACATACACGCACACACATTTTCCTGCTGCTGTCATGAATTTCAGCCAAAACCAGAAATCTGTAAAGATACTTAAAGCGTGGAACAAATAAGAGTGTTTCCAAATAGTTGGAGTCTCCATGACGTACCAGCAGTTCTTTTAAATGTTCTGTGAATTTATAATAGCTTCTGGCTAGAAACTGTTTTCAGAATTACTAAAGCAGAATGTTTTTTCACCTGATTTCTTCCTGCAGCACAAAAAAAAAAAAAAAAAAGAGGACTTCAGATGGAGATAAGGAGGGTTTTCCAAGGGCAGCTTGGAAATAATATTCTGACAGCCTCTCAGAAGGACCTAGTTGGAGTCCATTAGTAGTCATAGATTTGATTTGAGATCATGAGAAAGCTTTTAGTTCAGAGAAACCAACCATCTCCTGCCCTCAGTTTGTCCTGAACAAGCTCTTGTTCTTGATGATCATTTGAGCTACATTGCTTCTCTCTGCCATACTGGAAAGTGGAACTGTGAGTAATGAGTTAACAGCAAAGCAAATCTTCAACCTTTCTTGGAGTACCTAGGATATTTTTTGGCCACTACTGATAAATAGGGAAGAGTAGTCTTTGAATTGCACAGCAACTTTTAACTGCAGATTTAGCTCTTGTTGCTAAAACTTGTCAGAATTTTCCTTTCCTTTCATTTCCCTTCCTTTCCTTCCTAATCCCTTTGGATTTAGAAATCCATCTCTTGTTGGACAACTAGGAGTTTCACAGTCTTTAAAGGGTGGGTTTGAAGGGTGTAGGCCTCACCCCATGTATTTTTCCATTTCTAGTGCTGAGTTTGGAATGGACACTATTTGAGCTTAAAGCTGTCTTCATTGTTACAGGACAAGATATCATACTTTGCTAGAGAAAACAATGTGATGTTGAAAAATAAAGCAATAAATATGTGCACAGCTGTGTTACTTTAGGAAAAGGATGGAGGAAATACAGGAACAGAAGAAAGAGGTGGGTAAACTGACTCTGGTGAAGATCTTGACAAGAATGTAATAATCTTAAATGAGATTTGTCCCCAGCAGACACTGAAGACATCTTGACCTTTTTAAACTCTGATTTATTCATCATGGGAATGGATTTTGTACCTCATCCACTCTGTGACTGATGAGCAGGAGTAATTTCTCTCTCAATACAGAAGAGTACACTTTGGTAGACTCCATTTGCCATACTGACAGGAGCAGAATGCCATCAGCCACAGAGCTGGCTTAAGAAATATTTTCCTTTTCAGTCTTGCACTCTTCATGTATGCCTAAGATATGTGTAATGGTAGGATGGGGGGGAAGGCTACTGAATTGTATGAAACAATAGTATGGTTGGTTGCAGAGGACACTTCAATGAACTAACTTAATATTAAGTCACAGTATGGGCAAACAGGTCAAGTTGTCAGCTTGAAACAAAATCTTCATGTTACCTTCCTCGTTTCTCAGGATTTTTCTCTAATGACACATACATTAAATGTAACTAGTAATCTCTGAAAAAGACCAATCTTATTCTATTTATCCTACCAAATCAAAGCTTATTATATGTTAATTTCACAGGACCCTCTAAGTCTCAACTTCATCTTCTGAGGTTGGCTGCTCCTTATCAACGTCTGCTGTGTTATTATTAAAAATAGAAAACTTTGCCATACTAGGAAATTAATATAGAAATGGCACCAAACATACCGGAATTCATATTGAAATTAATGGAGGTCCTGTGTGATTCTTCTTTTTTTTTTTCGTAATTCATCTATAATTATAGGAGAGCTTCCTTTTATCTGTCTAAATAAGCCTTTACAGAATATGAAAATTCTACCACTGAATTTTGCACTTGCCTATTATATGATAAACAGTGTCTTGGTATTTGACAGCTGCATGATAAAAGCCTTGGTATTTGCAGAAGAATGAGGATGCTTGCCAGAATAGGATGATTTAATTTCTTCACACTCCTTGCTGCTACTGGACATCTGACTTTTTTTCCCCCCTTTATCTTTAGTGATGCTTTCCTTCTTTCATTTTGAAAAGATAATCTACCACTGCCTCTTTGCTTTCATGACTGTTTGCTGCTGACCTTTAACAAGCTCTGTAAATGTTAAACTAGGATGTAGGATTTGTACACTTTTTAACAAATAAGGAAGTTATAGAGCTGGTAAATGTTCCAGTATCAGTGAAGCTTTTTTAATTGTGTAAACCCCAAAAAGAATGGCTCTAAAGGGACAAAAGGAATAAGCATTACGGAAGAGTCCTTTCCCAAAGAGCTCTTGCCTTTTTAACAGAGTCTCCTTATAATACCTGTTCTACTTTGCGTTTCTCCTTTTCCCCATAAAGTGTTGGCATTAGAACAACTGTGGCACTCTGAATCATTTCCACCAGCTTTAGCCCCCAGACCAGAACTATGGATTCAGTTTGTGTTGATTGCTCTCCTCAAACTCTTCACCTTTTCCTTATTTTTGTCTGTATGGAACTCATGATAAAGCTGAGACGTACTGTGAGACACTAAGGTAGCACTCTTGGGGTTTTTTTTTAATGTTTAATGTGTTTGGGTATTTAATTTCAAGCCTGACATTAAATTTAAGAAGTTCAATAATTCTTAAAAAAAATGTCTTTAATTAAACAATTTCATGCTGCTGTTCAAATATGGCTTTCCAGTCTCTCTGTGAAATGTAGCAGTGCTGCTGCTTAGCTTGTGCATTAAAACCACAATGACCTGTGTGAGAGTGTCCAATGTGCTGTGATGTTCCCAAAGCTTAGGATTCATTTCAGTTTGGAGGATGAGAATCTATGCGTAATCAAATGAGTGATTCTGGTGTTAACAAGATGCCAAGTGCTCTAGTATTTCCAGCTGATGGTGGATAGTAAGTGCATTGTTAATGGAATGCTGACACCTCTTCCATGCTTTTCTCTCTCAGAGAGCTTAAATAATCTTTTGAAATAACCTTGGGAATTTTAATCCTTACTAAATACAATGTTTTTTTCTTTGGTTTGCCTCTTTCTGCTAGCCCTACAGTATTTCCTTGCAAGTGCTGCATCAGAGATAATAACATCTAGATACCTGAAAGTGATAACCTGGTATTGTTTCTCATTAAAAGAGAAAAGAGAATCTTGTTTGTGGGTTTCTACCAAAAAAACCCTTACCACTGGCATAGCACTGTCCAAATGTGTATGCAGGATCCAGCTCCCAAAGATAACTAAAAAAATTTTTTCTGGTTTCCTTTTTTCTTCTCTTAAAATGAATGTGCTTAATCTAGCATTTTCTGTAGCCTAAATGTTTTGTGGGTCACTTGTGTAAGGCTGGATAAAACTGTAGCCTTGTAAGGAGTGCTTGTCTATGTGCTATTAGTTTCCAACCTATCCACCATATTTGAGGAAATCTGAAATACATTCTATTGTGTAACACCTATAAAGCACACAGGATTGCTGAAGAGCAGTCTCTGTGCAGTGAAGGCTTCCTTCTCGCAGCTGATCAGTCAGAATTTTTACTGGAATATAATGGACTGGGTTACAACTGCAGTTTTTGGGGTCTCTTGTGTTTGTGTCATGGGACAGACAGCTTAATTTTCAGTTCTGCCATTTGTTCTTCAAGTACCAAGCTACCTCTTTGGGTCTGAATGACCACTTCTTTATGGTACTGTGCCTGACAGTCTCAAACGACATATGCTAGAAAAGAACCATTTATCTTAATTTTTATCTTGTCAAAGAAATAAATTACTTCTTTGTTGTTTTAAATGACTCATTGTTTCCCCTCAAGCTGTTAAAGCAGGTGCATGTTTGCATGGATTATGATCTAGAAGATAATATTTTACAGGAGGGGTCAGCCTTTTTTCCCAGGCAACTAGTGATAGGGCAAGAGAAAATGGCTTCAAGCTGTGCCAGGAGAGGTTCAGGTTGGACATGAGGAAAAATTTCTTCTCTGGAAAGGTGTTTAAGCATTGGAATGGGCTGGAGAGGTGATGGAGTCACCATCCCTGGAAGTGTACAAGAAATGTGGCATTTAGTGCTATGGTTTGGTTGACATGGAAATGTTCAGTCAAAGGTTGGACTGGATGATCGTGGAGGTCTTTTTTAACATTAATTATTTCTGTCATGGGCATCCTGCCCAGTCCTAGAGATAGCAGTGTAATCATTTACCATTTAAAACCCAACCAACCCCCCTATAATTTGCTTTATTATTAGTGGCCAGTATGCAGTGCAAGTGTGTAATAAATTTTTTATCTTACCTCGTATTATAAAATTTTCAAGTAGGCAAAACTAGTCTAAGAACACATTAGTCAATAATGAATTCAAAAGGGTAGGTCTAGATAAGGGAATGTTGACCTTTATTCTAATACCTCTTGGCACACTGTTTGCAGCAGGTCTTTAACTTCCATTCCGGGATTTCTGTTGCTCTTGCAACATAGTCGGACCATTTTGATACAATCCTTTCATTTTACCGTAAATCATGAGGAGGTGAAAGGGGCTGGAGAAGTTTTCCTGAGCATGCTTTCTCTAGTGCGCATCCAACCTTTCTGATCCTCTTTAAGAACTCTTGGTAGTTTTTCTTGGTTTTGGAAGACCATGTGGATGCTTACTGTTTGGTGGAAATAAGTAAGTTTAATCTGAAACTGGTCTTGTTTCTTCTGTGAAAGATGTGAAATTGTCCTGAGAGGATTTTACAACAGAAATTTTCACTTGAGCAATGTTATGTTTCTGGTGGAACCCAAGGGATGTGAATTCTATCGTCTAAGCCTCTACATATAATTAGAAGGATAGTGAATTGGGAGGCTAAGGTTCGTAACTGTGGTATCTGACCTGAATTTGATCCCTTGGATTTGATTCATGTTTCGCTCTTCTATGCATGCTCTTTCAGTGTCTGCAGCTTTTGATTTAACAAATGTAACCTAGTGCATATAAAAAAAACCCCAAACCACAAAACAAACAACTGTGTTGCTACTGATGTTATATTTTTATTGGGCAATTGTATAGCTTAGAGGATGGGCCACAAAGGAACAGCCAATTACTCTGTGTCTGTCTGAAAGCTTTTTCGTTACAGAATACTGATTAAGATTGTATAGTTTCATATTGTTTCATGTTATTGATTTCTACCAACCCCAAGTCAGTGGTTCATTAATTGACAATTACCTTTTTTTACCATGTTTCAGAAAATTGACGTGAGCAACCTGAGGTGTTAAGTTCAATTTCAACTAGCTATCAGCGTGCCTGTTTAATCTCTAACAAGACCCATTAGGCTCCCTGTTTCAATTTTACACAGGCCGTAAAGGCATCTCCACAGGGAGGCTATGACCCTCTCACTATAAGGAGAGCAAAGATAGTCTTTACAGAAATAATAGGGAATATCTGTGGAAGGGCTTTTTGCCCATCTGTGTTGACAGAAGGAAATCAATATTTTGTCTATCACAAATGCTGCAGTAAAGTTGCTACATTGACTTGTAGCAACTTACTTGAGTTGTACCTTTAATTTGTTTCACTGTATGTGTTGTGTCGGAGTTGTTGTATACAAGAAGTGAAATCTTTGCTTTGCGTATCAGAGGTGAGAATGTTTGAAACCTAAAGCACAGAGCTAATTCTTTTTGGGGGAGAAACCTTGCGTATAAAACTTTGTTTTATAAGATAAACGTGGCCTTTGTTCAGGACTCTTACCTTCCTCAAAATGCTTGCTTGCCTATGTTATCTAAAACAGTCAGCCTTTGATCAACAGTATATTATATCTACACCTCCAGCACCTTCATCTAGCTCATCTGGTGTCACTAGTTAGTCCTTCAGGTTCCGTGTCCTGCCAGACAAGACAACTCTGTTCCTGATTTTCAATCCTTGTGGAAGTGGCAGTACAGAGCTTGAGGACATCAGTATGCTGATCATGCCACAACCGCAGTCTTTTCGTGAACTTTCCCAGCAGTGCTCAACCGCAGTGAGATCCTTCTCTATCTTCAGGAGAGATGCTTTAGGGCAAAGGAACAATTGGCACAACCACCCTTTGTGTTTAATCAGAAAACAAAAAATGGAGCTTTTTTGAGAGCAGCTCTACCTACTCTGGCCTCTCTGTGTCAGCAGGACTTTATAATGGTGAGTGGCATCAGAAGTTTTCTCATTGTGCTTACTGCTTGTTCAAGAAAAGAGCAAAAGTTATCAATGCTGTGGTGCTTTAGTTGGTGTTTCTTGGTCTCATGCAGGGGCTCAGTGCTATGAAGTTATGCAAAAGTTGTATGTTTGCCCATTTGCAAAGTAACTGTTGTTTTTCCCAGTCTCTGTCATCTTGTGTGCTTCTTTGTCCCGCTGTACTCCACTTGCATGCTCTTGAAAAAAGCATAATGAGTTGCATTTACTTTGGAAAGGTTTGTCTTCTGGCTGTCTTCTTGCCTGAGCTGCTTCCCTACCTGAGAGGTTGATAAGAGTGAGTAGATCCTTCAACTACTCATCAGTGTGAGGTGGAAGGAAATCTGCTTCCTGAAGGAAGAGTTGAATTCATGAGTTCAGTATAAATGAACTCATGTTTGGAGCATGCAGCGCCATGTGCCTGCCGTTGACTTGAAACCTCCTGCTTGTTACAGGACAAATTCAAAAGGCAAAGAGTAACCTGTGCTTACTGTTGCAGGGCCAAAGGTCAGGAACTTGATTCCAAGTGTAGAGAGAGATGAAAAATTTTATGGTTTTTTTGAAGAGTTACCAGGAACTTCACCTGGTTTCATAAAAACGATTAGTTAGAGACAGTCTCCCAGAGCCCTCCCCAGCCATTACTATTGTGTGTTGTTCCGTAGAACTCATCTTTTTGTCTTCTTGTTTTAGTTCTGATTCACTGGGTAACCTCAGTGACTCAAAATTAGAAGATGATCTTCAGAGAGTTTCTTGGGAAGCTTGTGTTAATTTAGATTAAAGTAGTCTTCAGAATGTCTTGGGTACTGTCCAAGTAGAGCCTATAATCCCTCTTTCCCAAAGGTTATTATTTCATTGATTATTAATTGTATCAGTGTTACCCTCAAGAACTTGTGACTGGGACACAAGGACTCCAAGTTTTAGAGCTGTTTCTCTTTGTTCTTCATACTTTCTTTCCTTTTTTTTCCTGATGTGGATTTTAATAAGAGATCATTATAATATTACTTTGAAATAATATTTTGTTTTGCTACTGCTAAGTTATATCACTGTAAATATCTATGGTTTTGTTTTATTCAGTTAGTCTCTCTAAGAACAAAGGAGATTTATGGTTCAATTACAGACACTTCGATCTTTAATGAGTTGTGATAGAGGAGATTGTAGCAATTTTCATTGAGCCAGAATTTGTTACCACAGTTTTCCAAAGAAACAGTTACAGCGTTTTTCATGCTGATGAGTTTAAATATTAATTTTAGCTTCTCTTCAGGTTAAATAGTCAATCCATTTGAAGTTGATTTTAAAAATTCTGCTGACTTGAAAGGCATCAGTATTTTACCCTTCATTTCCTCTTTCCCATCTTAGAAAAATATTATTTTCCCTTAAGCTATTGCATCAGGCAAAAGCATGTTTTTGAGATTATTGTACATTCATTACATACATGCAGCCATATACCCATGATGGTTTCCCACAACCTCACTTTAATTTATTATTACAACCTCACTTGTCTTGATCTGGTTTAGAATTGAATCTCTCGTGTGCTTTGTTTCAGGATGAGGTAATATTAAGGAAGAGGTGGTCGTTTTGGTTTGTTTGTTTGTGTGTTTTACTGGCTTTTTCCCAGAGGAGAAGGAGCTGTTTTTAACATTTCCTCTCCCCCTCTCCTCCTCTCCTTGCTTTATTTGGCTCTACTTCTGCAGTGGGTTTGGAAGGGTAAAAGATACAATAAACTACAATTTTTTTTTTCTTTCACACTTAAAGATTTTGAAGATTGGTAGGTCTTCTTTTTTTTTTCTTTAAGCCATTGACACAAACTGAATTGATGTGAAGCCTCGGGCCTTCCACTGCTGAATTTGTCTAGAGCATGAAGGAATCTCATTATTACGGAGTGCACTTGAAGCTTGAAGTACAGAGAGGATGATGAGTACATTGCTAGTTAACTGCTGCACCCTATGAGTCAGTGTCATCAGTGCATTTAATGTCTAGGCTTGCACCAGCATTCGCATTCATGTGCTTGAGTGATGGCAGACAATAATGACTTACGCTTCATTTACTGGTGTCCTATCACTTTTTCTCTGGCTTCATGAACTTTTCGTGTAATCTCAAAGAGCAATTACTGAGAGAGAATGAGGTCTCTATGCCTGAATAAGGGTCAGAGAACTCAGAGGGACTCTGAACATTGTTTTACCAAAGAAAACAGGATGTTCTTGTTTCTTCAGTTTTCCTGGTTTGTGTCATGTTTTCTGATTTTATCAGAGTAGTTTAAGATCCCATGTGGCAGGTTTAGCCCCAGAAATTCATATGGTAGGTGGCTGTGTTCATTTGTCCACTTCTTGGTTGAAAAGTAAAGTAGATGTGGTTGCTCTAGTTTAAAAATTAAAGCAAACAGGAACTGTGATATTTAAATATGTTGTACCAAAAGTGGTTCCATGATTTCCATCTGTATGGGGGAAATAGAGTGTTGTACTAATAAAGATCTGGAGAGATTTTAAGCTCATTATTACTTAAATAAATACCACTTTAATAAATTAAGTTTAAATTTATTATTTATTATCTAAATCGAGAACCTTTGAAAAGTACTATACAAAAGACATGTGGCACCTACCATCCTGCCTCCTCTCTATTCCCTCTTTTCCTTCCTGGCAGAAGCAATGCAGAGCAGTGTAGCTGCTGCCATAACCATGTGACTGTGAGGTGACCAAACCAGGGTCTGTTCTAAAGCTTCTTTTCGATGCAACATCACATGGTCTGAAAGTTACAAAAAATTTACTACCTTGGTGTGTTTCTCAAAGAGCTGTAAGGTAAGAGGCATCCGCAGCTATTGAATATGGAATATTACAAAAAGGAAGTTTTAGGTCATATTTGGAAATGACAAAATATTTTCTGGCATGACTAGTCAAACATCTGTGAGAGCTCTGGGATTTTTGTTTGACTCAAGTCAGATGTGCAGTGTTTTGCAAGTTCTCTTGTGTGTATGAACAACTAAAGTTGTTTTCTCATTAGTGGGACTGAGAACTGTAAGCTGCACCATCTACAAGTGGAAGTAGAAAGATATATTAGAAAATGGTGGGTGAGTAGCACATTTTCAAGGAAGCTAGAGATAGTCATGTTGGCTGCAGGTCTCTTTCTTCCTCCACTTGAGAAAGAAACTGAGGCCAAAGTAACTTAGAGGGTCTAATGCATGCATTCATTGTAAGGCAGCTTTGCTTGTAGTCCCAAAAGGCTTGCAGAGCAATGGCTGTGGTTCTTTTAAAATGAGGAAGCTGATATAAATATTAGTTCTCAAACTAAGTTATTTCCCTGTAGAGATATTGAAAAAGAAAGCTTGGGAAACAGCTCTCTGGCACAGCAGCTGAGAACCAAGAGTGTTACTTAGCAAATGAGGATGAAGCTGTATGAGATCTCCTCCTGACTGTGAAACTCTTGATATTTCTCAGCTGAAGAGTTGCAATCTCTGTTCCAGATGTTTAGCCACATGCTATATCTATTTGCAGTACTCCTTGGGGGACGGTGTGTGTTTATCACTGATTCAAAAATCCCGAGTAAATGCATGGTGTGTTAGCTGCCACTCCTGCCATTGCAGACTGATCCTTCTGAGGTGGTGCAGCTTTTGAGACATTAGTAGCACCCTGACTTTTGGTAACTTGGTGGTGCCTTCTGCATCTTGTTACATTTTAGAGGGCAGTGGTTTGAAATCTGTCCTTTTTAAAACACAGTTTTGGATCAGAACTGAATTACAGCCTGTTAGACAATGATACCAACTGGTGCTGAAAGATTGTAGCATACACTTAGACCAGCCTGAGAGATACACTTGTGGCCTTTCTTACATCCCTAAGGTGTAAGCTCGAATTGCAGTCTTAACTGCAACAAAATTGTGGTTTTCTTCAATATCTAGGCTTCTTCTCCACACTGACTCTTTAGGAACTCTGCTCACCATCATTAGGGCTGTGCCCTATGTGAATGCACACAGATGTACTGGGCTCTTTTTGAGGCAGTATTCCTAATTGCATATGTTGCCCTTGGAACAAGATAGACTTTTTTCCCTGACTTTTTTTACCCTTTTAGCCATCAACCTTTCTTTCAATTGATTTTAAAAACTAAAAGTAATTAGGAAGTTTTAATAAAAGACTGAACATCAGATAAACTTGCTACCCATTAAAAAAATCACTAGAAGACAGTGCTTCCTATAGGGAGTTAGAGGGGATGTAAAGAGAGCAGGGCTGGAGTTTCTTCCTTGAATTATCATTATGCTGTGTAATGAAGCAGAAGCTTACACAGCCATGAAGTAATTTGTTATGGCTCCTCATGAGGTCTGCAGTCCAGCTGGAGAGAGGTAAAGAGATGACAGTAGTTTGTTAGGGAAGGGAAGAAAGAAGCTTTCTTTAATAAGTTATTTGAAATTTTGGATTTTCTAATGCCATCTTTGTTCAAAAGCCATTTGGATTAAATCAGTTGTGGCTGATCCATAAATTGTTAGTGCTTACCTTCTCCCGTTCCCCTCTCCTCATGCCTTTTTTTGGAACATCATGAGTGCAAAAAGAGAAGGTGGCTAAACACTGACAAGTGATGCTGTTCACACATTGTAGTCATCTGTTACCAGCTTTAAGGGTAGGATGCTGTTTTGGATCTGTTTAAATGAGAAATATGTTTATCACAAGTGTGCTGAGCTGTGCTTCCTTTTTGATTCCTTAATTTTTAATGTGTAATGATTCTGCTGAAAGCACTTCTCTTCACATTTTTCTTAAAGCACTGCAAACTTCATTAATAAGAGCAGCACTGTTGTAAGGTGTAGTGTGTTGCTGCTGTATTAAATAATATATATTTGAAAACTGCATTTAAAATGATGGTTTGGAGTTATGTTTCCCGTGAGCGAAACAGAGGAACTGCTACTTTGTCCTTAATTCACCTTATGTTACAGATTGTAAGAAATACAAGAACAGTAATATTTGGAGAAAGTTGTTTTCTGCTTGTGTTTTTTATCACTGCAATCTGTTGTTTTCAACATAGGTTGTAGAGAATGTCCTAATATTAGTTTTTTTGTTAATGGATTTCAATTTATCTTGCAATGAGAAATCTGATGAAACATGCTTAAAGAATTTAATCCTACAGCTCGGAAATCTCTTAAACTTTTTTTCTTAAAACATGAGTAAGGGTTTCGTCTTTGAAGCTAACAGCCTGGATGTAGAAAACAGGTCTTTCAAGGTCTTTACAAAACTTTGATGCACCAGATACTAGAAGTTAGTTTTCCTGCTTGATTGCTCACCATTCTGTTAGATGATGTCTGTTTATGTAGCTCTTTAACACATGCAATATTTTGCTTTTTACAGTTGAAAATGGTATTTTTATTTTATTGTTTGTCTTACTCCTTCTTTTAGAGTTCCTTCTTTAGGATTATGGAGTCCTTGACTGAGATTTCAACAGCAAAACAAGCATATGTGCTAGTGTGAATCACAGTTGCTACCAGCTTTGTTTGCAAGTGGTCCCAGAGTGCAGCTCTGTCTCTTACAATCTGGCTTTTCTGGCATGGGGCTCATCTGCTTTCCCTTGATAGGGAGCAGGGATTTTTTCTGAAGCCCTTTATCACTCGACACCTTTCCTTCCCCTGCATGAAGAAGTAGCACACCCAAGAGTGCAGAGCCAGTGTCTGTCGTTTCTCCTTAGCTTCCCAAGGACTTTTTGGAGGAAAAAAATATCCAATCCCTGTATTGCAGCAAAGGGGATGATACCTACTTGTCACTGCCAACCATTCTAGCTCTTCTGGCTGTCTCTTTTAAAATGCTAGTGGTACTTAGGAACAGCACTCTCAAATTTTAAGTATTTTTTGCATACTTGGAGAATGCCACATAGTTCCTCTTAGTTCCTCTGGCAGTTTTAGAAAACTAGTGTCCTCTTGCAGGAAATAAGTACGCAGAATATTTATTTATATGGTGGTGAGTGTTGCCTTGCAGCTGAATTCTGGTACTGTCTGGCAGGTGTTTAATGCTTAGGGTAAACCAACCAGTGGTTCAAAAAAACCTGGAATTTTGGGGTCATGAACAAAGTAAGTTTATTTCTGTCTCTTAAAAGAGAAAGACAGCCTCTAAACTGCTGAAGCTGGACACAGTCAGGAAGACTCTGAATTGATAATTACGAGAGAAATGAACTAACTTGTGAGCTCTCTTGCTATGATGAGTATCCCTCCTTTAGTTTTATGAATTTGGTTGTTCTGAAAGATGGTATTGAGAGCAGCAGTAAAGAAGTGTCATTTGTGAGTAAATCTCTTCTCTACAGGCGACTGCCCTTTTGCTTTACTGATAGTGTATAGGGGTTGTAAAACAACGCTCTGTATGCACTTCTAACTACAAATACATATATGGAAAAAATGCACATACGGAATGGTGGAAAGAAATGCTTTGTTAGGCTAAAGAAAAAAATTATCTTAGAGCAAACATGTTATAACAAATATACACAAAAATAAAGGGTAACGACCACTGCACAGGCAAAAGGAAGCAAATTATTCCATTGCATAAAACTATATTATGTGTGATTGGCAGAAAGGAGAAGGGAAAACCTTTTCCTTCTCTCACACAGTAACAATCCAGAACAATGATTCTTTTGTATGATTAACTCTGATGCCGGGTTCCAAAAGTGAATCCACATGGTTCCAAGTTGGTACATTTTCCCCACTTGTATTGTTGGCTGAATTAAATTTCCTTTCAGAGAGCTTGTTTGACAGCTCCTGTGGTCACTCCACGTAACAAAGAGGATTCATCTCACAGTGTCTGTTTGGTGTTAACATACCATTTTGATTTCAGAATAAAAAGCCAGTATGCTATTGCAACAAGTCAAGCATTGCTAGGCCATACTGTACCTTGGAAATGTGAGAAGGCTTCTCTTAATTTTAAAGTAAAACCTCACCATGTCTCAGATGTGTTGGGGGATAACTTAGGCAGGGAATGCTTTAGTGGTGTTCTTCTGAAAGTCATCTGAAGTTATTTTGTTTGGTGTATATAAAGTACAGTTTAAATATATAACTCTCATTTCTTCCTTCCCATTAGCTTTCCCAGTTTTGCTCATAGAGCAATTCTCTTTAAGATCAACACAGATAACTGTTAAGCTGCGATCTTAAGTAGTGGCCTTAGATTTTAAGTAAAGGTTAGGATCTGATGCATTTAGGCACAACAGCTACCACCATTTTGTTTTGCTATGACTATCACTATGGTAGAAAATAATGGGAAGTGCATCCCTTTTTTTTAGCTGCTTCAGACCAGTCCACTTCACTGACTTAAGCTGCTGAAAAAGATGGATTTGAGCTGGGTTGTGATATAAGGTACAGGCACACAGAGACTGGCTGGGCTTTGTAATGGAGGTTGTGACCTCTGAAAGTGATAACATTTCCACGTCTGTTTTCCTGATGATTTTTTTGGAGGTACAGCATTGCTTTTATAAGGCACCTCATTTGTAGTGTAGCTTTGGGTCACGGAGCCAAATTGTCAGTTTTAGTAGCCTAAAGACAGAAGGATGTTGGCACTCCAGTATGTTCTCAATATAATACTCTTGAAGATGCGTAGCTGAGGGAATGTGCCATATAAAACCCCTTGCTTTTCATTACTGTTAACTCATTTGAAACCTTTCAGATGATGTTATTTCTTTAGTGGTAAGGCTTCTATTTATGTCGATGAGCAGGATCATGGACTAGTTGGCCCCAATAAGTTGGCATATGTGTGATGGTTCTTCCACTAGACCAGGTTGCTCAAAGCCCCGTCCAACCTGGCTTTGAGCACTTCCAAGGATGGGGCATCTACAACTTGTCTGGGATGTCTCAGTGCCTCACCACCCACATAGTGAAAAATTTCTTCTTAGTATCTAAAATAAGCCTATCCTCTTTCAGTTTAAAGACATTCCACTTGTCCTTATAACTACATGCCTTTGTAGCAGTTCCTCTCCAGCTTTTTTCAAGGCCCCCTTTAGGTACTGGAAGGTTGCTATAAGATCCCTCAGAGCCTTCTCCAGGCTGAATAATCCCAACTCTCTCAGCCTGTTTTCACAGGAGCAGTGCTCCAGCCCTTTTGATCATCTTTCTTGCCCTCCTCTGGAGTTCTCCAACAGGTCTACGCCCATCTTATGTTGGAGACCCCAGAGCTGGATGCAGCACTCCAGGAGGGATCTCCCCGAAGTGGAGTAAAGAAGCAGAGTCACCTCCCTCAACCTGCTGTGCACACTGCTTTTGGTGCAGCCCAGGACACAGTTGGCTTTCTGGGCTGCAGGAGCACATTACCAGGTCATGTTGAGCCTCTCATCCACCAGTCCCCCCCAGTTCTTCTCCTTGGGGCTGTTAGCAATCCATTCTCTGCCTAGCATGTATTTGTACTTGGGATTGCCCCAACTCATGTGCAGGACTTTGCACTTTGCCTGTTGGACTTCATGAGGTTCATGCAGCCCCACCTCTCCAGCCTGCTAAGGTCCCTCTGGATGTCACCCCTTCCCTCCAGAGTGTTAATCACAGCACACAGCCCGGTGCTGTCAGCAGCCTTGCTGAGACCGTGCTCAGTCCCACTGTCCGTGTCACTGACAAAGGTGTTCAGCAGCGTCGGTCCCAATACCAACCCCTGAGGAACGCCACTCGTCACTGATCTCCACCTGGACATTGAGCCATGGGCCACAACTCTTTGAGTGTGACTATCCAACCAATCTTTTATCCTCCAAATGATCCTTCTGTCAAATCCATGCTATTCCAATTTAGAGACAAGGATGTCATGCGGGATGGTGTCAAATGCTTTGCCCTGTCCAGAATGTTCATCTTTGCAGTTCTCAGGACGTTACCATGTGGTCATGGAGCTGTACATTACACTGTAGTTTGGCGTCCTCTTTCTTCACAAGGTTTCTTGAAGGTAAAAGATAACAAACTTATTACTTATAAATGATATTTATTTATATGAATTATACAGTCAAATTCTCTTGCATCAGTCCTGTTTGTAGCTTGTCGTCAGCCAGCTGTTGTGCTAGGGCTCTGCTACTTTGACAGCTGTACTAACTTTTAAACTTCAGATAACATGAAAATAAATCCAGCCTGCCAACCCTGCATTTAAATCCAAACAGTGCAAAGAAAAGGCACTTGTAACAAAGCAGTGTGAGAGCTCTGATGCTCCTGTCATTCAGTTTCTTCCTAATGTCTGTCACCTGGCAGCTTTTGTGATTCTAAAGTTTTCCTAAGTTGAATCTAGCGCTGTGAGACCTTGTTGTATTGTATTTTGTTTGACTCTATATAGGCTAGAGTAGTGCTTCTTTACACAGTACTCTATGGCTTTTGCTCAGAAGCCTATGGATAATGTAATCTTGCCCCACAGTGAGAGCAGAGGCTTGGGCTGTTTTTCTGTGTTGAAAGGCAGCAAAGCTGAAGTCTTCACTCTGATAAAAGTACTTTATCCTAGCTCATGCTGATTCAGCAGTGCAGGTACTGAGTCTATGCTCCCTGCTTTGTGGGATGACATTCTAATTTTTTTTCTTTCTCCAGTCTCAATTCCCCTTCAAATTTAGAGAAATAGTGAGTCAGACCAGCATTTTTCTTCATACTTTTTGGTTATCTGTAATGCTGATGAGATAGGTACACTGCTGATCTGCCATGCACAAGGGCAAACCATGCTGTTCTGTACACTATGGTCAGTGAACACAACTAGACGCAAGGCCTCCAAGGGGTTGGCAGCTTTTGCTATTGCTTTCACTACAGCAAGAAGCATTGGTGTATTTGGGTCTTTGTTCCAGGGATCATTTGTAAGGCTAGTGAAGCTCTGTGTGTATCTGCAGGATATACCATTTCTTGGAGTTCAATAACCATAAATGACCCTGGTCTCTACTCTTTTCCTCTAGGCTGTGTTGTTAGGTGCCACAGGCAGCATATAATTTTACAAAGTTACCTATTTTTGCTCTCTTTCATGCTAATATTGAAGATATTGGTAGGTCCTCAAATTGTTACATGTACAGAAACAGTATGTCTGTGATGTTATGCTTTTTACTTGTAGGCAGCTATGCAGGTGTGGATGGAGAAATAGGAGTTGAGTTATTCTTCTACTTTTACAAGTTCCCCATGTGTCTGGAGAAGCATACTATTGACCACACAATAGGAACAAATATAAGAAAATGAGAGTGTATTCTGGTAGCACACATGCAGTAATTAAGCTTAGTATAGTTTAAACAGGAGCTCAAAGTTGCAAGTAAAGTGAGATGCTTAAAATGAGAACAACTGCAAATAATCTTGGGAGAGGAAAACTTGGATCAGTAATAGAGGCTGGTTGTACTCTTATTCATTCAGGTTATCATAAGGTCGAGTTCTAGGAGAATACTAGTGCAGGAAGGCAGTAGTTGTAGCCTGTGTTGGAGGGAGGGAATTCTTTCTGCTTCCACTTCATTAATTATCCATCTCTCCACAGATTTTGATCTAGGTGGAAACCAGAAACTCTCTTTGGGGGACTTTGCCCTAGGCTAGAAGCAGCAGTACAAAGTGGTGGTGGGACCCTTTCCCTGCCTCTTATCTTCTCAAGGCACCATTACATTGGTGTGATTCTCTCATGCATTTTCAGTATCAACAGACATTGCCACTCCCCCTTCCCTCATCCCCCAAACAAACAAACAAAAACCTAACCCAGAACCTCAACAAGTAACTGCTTTGATCTGACATTTGGTGAGGAAGAACTTGGCGTCAGCTGGTGCTGGAGTAGATAGGCTGCATAAGGGCCAATGTACAAGGCCAGCAGGCTGCAAAGAAGCGCAGAAAACATCAATGTTGTGAGAGTGTAATAGTATTGATTCCTAATGTTTTGGGTATTGTTTGGTTGTGTTTGTATTCAGATTAGCAATGGGAATTGTTGGTGGTCTCGGATCAAGGGAAAAAAGTGAAATGTTGCGACTCCAGGCTTGAAGTACAAGATGTCATGCTGCACTGTGGGAAATCACTGTACACCTCCCAGACAAACTTTGCTAACTGCGGAATCTTAAAATGGTCCAGTGTTTTTTAAATAAAGACTGGCTGTACCAGTTCTCAGAGTGGTGCTTCCCATGTTGCTTTGTTAAAAATCCATTTCTAATCCTTTCTTCGTGGGTGGACATGACACTTCCCAAACTTTAGGATTATGTCAAATTTGACTTAAACAGAGTTGCAGCAGAGATGCAATGGTATGATTCAGATGAGTTCTCACTGTGTTTTGATTTTGGGAAAGGAATTCTTAAATCTGGTTGTGTACTAATGAAGCATAACCAACGTATTTTCCTTTCCACCTCACCTCATGACATTGTTTCTTCCTGTGGCTCTTTCTTTCTGTGACTGAGTATATGCTTTGTAAGGCAAACAGTCCCTGGGTGAAAGTACTACGTAGATCTCTGACAGATTTAATGCAAGTGGTAACCTCTCTGAGTTAGTTTGCAAGTCCAAGGCAGGTGTTTGATTTTGTAATTTTAATGAAATAGGGTTAAAGGTGGAAAAGACTTAGAAGTCATCCCATCTATCCCTCAGCTGATGCTTGGGTCATGAAGCATTAGACCTTTGTGGTGTTTGTTAATGCTGCAGCATGAGATTGTCCAGACTGATTTGTTCATTGACTCATCATCATCTTGGCTTGGAAAATGGTGTCAGATATGATTGTCATTCTTGTGTTTTGTGCTGGCAGATTATTATTGTTGGTTTCAGCTACCATTGCAGCAGGCAAAGAAAATAGGCCTTTTCCTCCCCCCTCAAATTCAATTACAGCTTTGGTTGTGGATATCAAATACATTCATAGCATCAAAGAACAAAAATAGTCCAAAGATGTTTGTCATAGCCATAGGCTGCAATATCATACTGACTCATTTCTGTGCGCAGTAAAGTATTAGGGAGGGAGAAAAAGGGGGAGATGAAGCAGAGTGCAGATGCTATGCCAGGCTGTCTAATGCATAGAAATAGATGAGTAGCTTTTGTGGGGCCAGGCCTTTTCTCATAGGAAACCTTGAATTTACAGATTTGTTCAAAGTGATTTGATCTGTACCATTTCCTGTCGCACAATGTGCCGTGTTCAGATATTGCAATGCATCTGTTATGACAGATGTGGTAGATTTGGGGAGTCGTATGAATAGTGAAGTGGGGAAGCTGAGCTATTCATAATTCTCCTTCAGGACGGCTACCAGAACACAGCCACTTAATTTTGGGGTTGGTGTTTATTCACTCAGTTTATCGCTTAAGGAAACAAAAAGAAAAGTACTCTGGCACTCAATATATTAACCTTTGCTGAAAATTCAGCAGGTATTGTTGCTGCTGCTCTTAGTCATCTTTCTGTCTGTGTCTTTATTGCTTTTTTGTTGTATCATATCTGTAAATGTTTTCTGTGTTCCTTGAGATAGGAAGCATGGCTATTTTGGTCGACATTTAGAGGCTTTTTGAGTGCTTCTTCAGGAAGAAAAAATGAAATAAAAGTGTGCCTGCCAACTAGCAGAGAGGTTGCTTCCTCCCTGTTGAGAGCTTCCCTGTTTGTTGATACCCTGTACAAACAGGAATGGATCTGGGGAGAGAACTATGTGAAATTCCTCCTTTGCCACACCTCCTTTGTCTTGTGTTTCTTCTGTGTTGACCTTGTTAAAGTAAGCCATGACCGAAATAGCATTTCAGAGATGGTGCAGTGTGTCAGATGTTTTTTGTTTTGTATTTTATGTGCAGGTTTTCTTTCCTTCCTATCTTTCCCCTATTAATTAGTTAGCACTGTGTGGAAAATCTGATCTGCTTGCTGATTGTTGCCTTCATTATTGAGTTGCAGCACTAAAGCATTGCCATTATGCCATGAACTACTTTATTGTCTTTAATAAATTCACTCTTTCTATTTTGCACAGGGTGTTAGATCAATGGAAAAAGCTCAAGATGAGAGAATAAGTTTCTTCACTGTGTTGTGCTAATGTTCTGTCTCCTTTGAGCTGCTGGCTCTGGTCCTTGAGCCATAGGCATAAGGAGCACAATCATTTAAATGGTTGCTTTTCAGTGAAAAAATGAAAATGTGTTGCAGTGGGTGCCCCATCTTTGCAGAGTGGAACGAATGTGTTCGTTAGAATAATAAAGCTTGATGAATACACACACAGATTAGTTTCTTCCACATTGAAATTAATGTGTGCTTATGATCATGTTGTATGTGTACGTGTTCCCAATATCAGAAATAAAATAAGAGAGATCCTTGCCCAAAGACAGGCTTCTCTCTTTTTTTTTTTTTTTACTTCTTCAAACTATCAGATTATGCCTTTGGACATTGAGTGGCTTCTACCACTAGGATAAAATAAATGAAGGCCTTGTAAGACTTCCTTAAAATAGTCTACAAAACAGAAGTTGAAGTTGAAAGAAGTCTCATGTGTTAATTATTTTTTTTTCTATCCTACTTCCCAATCTTAGCTCACAGGCTCAAACTACATCCCAGCTTGTCCCGTTTAGCAAGTGAATTGACGCTTGTTTCCAGTTCTTCAGACTATACATAGTAGAAATTAATTTCCCGAGTAGTTAGGCTCTAGGGCAATCTTAAATGCATGCTCATGCCTGGAATGACCACTCAATCCAGAATAACAGAGCAGCGAAACTAGTGTGAGTGTATAAGGTTGTGCCATCTGAAGAAGAGTTGTGTGCCTGTTCAGACAGAACAGGACTCTGAGGAATGTATTAATTTTACCTACTTGGTGGACATTAAATCTGCGTAACCCAACGTACAACATATCTCACTGATACTGTATGGTAGAGTTTGGCCCCTGTCCTCATGTTTATTGTGTTTCAGCATGGGCTCAGACAGAACAGTGGCAGCAAACTCAGCATAATTGTGTTGAATTCTCTCGAAGCATTGCACTCTTCATCAGGATTAGCAGACTGTTTTCTTTCATAGCTATACTGTTCTATTATCTCTCTCCTTCATGACACCCTTTCCTCCTCAGTGGAAGACGGCTATATTTTTCTCCTACAAGTAAGACTGATTACTTGCTATTACTCATGTAAAGGATGAACTTCAGCTAAGAGAGAGAAACTTGTAAAATCCTTTACTTGGATAAAATTATTGTGATTCTTCCTTGTGTCAGGTAACTTAATCTCTTCAGGTATACACTGCCTAAAAAAGGGCATGCCCTTCAAGGCCCATCATTCTTTTCCTTTTCTAACCTGAATAAATTTCCTGTATGTCACTCACCTCCATGGATTGTGTCATTGTCACTGATTTTTTTTTTTTTTTTTTGTTACTCTTTCTAAAGTAACATTTGAATACATAACCACTATTAATATAGCCGCAGAAATCTGTAGTAGATAACGAGTTGCATATAGACAGAGAAGCTGCCTTAGTTTGGCTAAAGATGCTTAGAACAGCGAAGTCCCTAATGACATAAGCAAAGTGGTTGGAAGAACTATTTGGTTGACTAATTCTCATGTAATTGTCTAATTTCCCTTCCTTTAGCATCTTCTCTGAATTTACCAGACTGCGTAGAGATCTTAAGACTGATACAAAGGAGGTGTTCCCAGTATAAAGATGAACCTGTGTTAGTGACAAGGTGCCCTGTAGATTGTCTTATCAGCCACAGCAGATTGGGAACAAAGATGCCTTGGTATTTGCATATTAATTGTTTGTTTTTAATAAACTCTCAATTTACAAACTCTTAAGGGTAGAGTTAAATTCATTTTCTCTCCTGGCAGTAAACTTCCCAGGGAGAATTCTGTAAATGCTCTGTGCGTATTAAAGCTGACACTTCAGATGGAAAGAGGCTGAGGTGTTCGCTTCTTCCTGTGTGCAGCAGAGCTACGCTGAGTATGGCTGTCATAGCCCTTTATGTCCCAGCCCCATTTCTTCCAAGTGCAAAGCACACAAACTGCAGGAGTAGCTGTCTTTAGAAGAAGAAAGATACGGTCATTTCTGTGTGTGCTTTGCTTAAAGCATTGTTGCAAGTCTTCTCTGAGTGTTGACCCCAGGACTTTTGAGAAAGGAAATGCAGGTAATCCTACTTCATGGGTGAGAAGACTGACTAAAAAAGCAGCTCACTGAGTTGTCCAAAACTACACAGCAAGAGAGTGATGAAGGCAGGGAATCCTTAATAGTCTACCGCCCTACTCTGACAACTTACTCTGACCAGCCAAAGCAGCATTTATACTCTTAATATTGTGATGCAGTCTGAAATGTTCCAGAAGCATGCATTCTGTTCCTGCATGAAGGAGCAAGCTCCCTAGATTAGTCCAAACAAGGGTTGTAACGCATTGTTGTTAGTGGCCTTGGTTAATTCCAGTGAGCCATCATGTCATTTGTGCAGTTCCAGTACGCTCTTGAGTTGGGTGCTCAAGCTGAGTTACACTGCTCTGCCTTCTGCTCAGAGCAGCCTTTATCTCATAGTGAAACTTTGAATGAAGGAGTCTTGGGATGGTGGAGAAAATCATTCCTTTGGAAGGAACACAGTGCAGTCATGGTGGGATTTGTATTCTCAGATTTATCATAGATATTCTTAACTGCACTTTCCCACTGTCGTTCAGAATAAACAGGATATCTGATTTACTGTTGAAAATCGGTTTTGTTTTGGATATTGTTGTCATGGAATGGGCTATTTAATGTTTTTTCTGTTCCTGCAAGGACACAGAAGTAGCTGTTTCATCTGATGAAAGGGAACTCTTAATAAAGAGGCAAAGTAATGCAGGGTATTTAAAGCTCTCAAGTGACTCTGGCTATGGTGAAAGTACTTCTTCTCTTAAGACTTTACTGTGGGTGTTGTACTTTTTCTCTAAACTTTAGTAATGACCTTTGCAAGTTAAGCTGTTCTTCCCATGTGTTGCTTTTGAGAGAAAGCTGAGCCTTGTACAGTTACAGGTACATCTACAATGTAATTTACTGTGTCTTTTCTTCACAGTCTTCATAGAAGACTTTGTGTGAAGATGGTAGTATCAATCAGCAGGACTGCTGTACAGTACTTTCAGCTCAGCTTTTCCATTATAGATCTCCCCAGTGAGTGGCTTATCCTCAAACTCAGATGTTTGAAGTGCTTTCAGGCTGAAACTAAATGTAGAGGTTCTCTGCCTAGAAGCAATCCCCACCCTAGTATTCCCTTAAAAGCAGGTTAGCTGTAGAGAATGTCATGTAATTCTCTGTCTGCCTTCAGCATTTTCCAGATGAAAGTATTTAAGCACTTTTCCAAATACTAAATTAATACTTGCAGTACTTCTGTCAAATCAGTGGCTTGATACTAAGGATAAGTGGATCAATTTCATACATATGAAAGCAGTAGAGCAGAGTGGCATACAGAAGGTCATGACAGCAGAGCTAGGAAAACAAGAGTCTAGTGTCACAAATTCCAGCCTGTTTTAAGAATAAGAGCCCTTAAAACAGCTGAAGAGTTGTTTTGTTTTTGTTTTTCTTCCATCTGAGATCATCTTACTGTTTCCAGAGATCTGTGTGGTGGTAAGTCTCTGGTTTTTTCAAATGTACTTGTATGGCTCTTGACTAATTGAGCTAACCTCTTGATCTGGGTTTCTAAAAGTAGCTTTAATAAAATAATAAATCATGTTAAGGTTTTTTAACAAATGACCTAATGATATGTCACTGTAAGTAGGGAATACAGTGCTTTTGAGTTTCGTAGCATCTGCTTTCAAAAACTTAAGTGGGTTGCATACATAGATGTATATTTCAGTCAGGCAAAATAAAGTTAAACTTTGCCTTGCATTTATGCTAAGAAACTTATCACATTGAGGATGGCTTATTTTGTTTATACTTGATGTGATTATGCCAGTTTCTTTTAGGGAAACAAAAGCCTTTGCTGTCAATGCTCCTCTACTTTTAGGGTGCAGCAAGGTTGTTGGAATGTGTTTCATAATAGTTTGACGAAAGAAGAAAATTTATGATCTGCTTAAATTGGATGGCTAAGTTTTTTGCTTTAGTTTCTTCCCTGTTCCCCTTTCTCCATATTTTTCTGGTTTAGTTCTGGCAGATAAAAAAATGGAAAGATATAATTTGGATTTGATCTTGGGGTGTCATATGAGTCATCTCTGTATTCTCAATGTGTATATCCTCATGACACATCTTAGCCTCCATGATTTCTTCAGGCTGTTGTTCTTACTCACTTGCCTCTGGACAGTAGTTGTCCTATTCTTTGTTTAAATGCTCTTCAAAAATGTCTTCCTGTAAGCAATTGGTCACTGGGTGTCTGTCTAGCTATTTCCTAGTCTAATGACCTACTCAGAAACTAGCAACTGTGAAGTAGGCTGTTTGGCATGGATATTTGGAGAACTGTGGGAGGCCTGGGTATACGGAAGTCTTGGCAGATGTTTGAGGCAATCATCTTGCTTGTCTAACCCAAAATCTTCCATCTGGGAGACGGGGATGTATTACAGCATGAAAAAAACCATTTTCCAAAGTGTTTAAATCTATAAAAGAAGGAAATGGAGAATTCAGACTTTTGCAGAGTCTTCGACTAAGCCTCTTGTGTCTACCTGTTAAGACAACTCTTTGCTGTGCAGCAACACAAATAACTGAGTTTCTGTTCTGTTATCACTTTCAGACCAAATGGCAGCATTTATATATTTGTGTTTAATATTACAGAAATGAGTGAAGGTCTTTAGTTCCCTGCAGAGACAGGAGTTGAAACCTGTGAAGTCTACACAAATTAATCAAGAATTTGAAGATTGACTTACTTTATGAATTGCAATAGGGCGCTGTTTGCTATTGCATGTTAATAGGAAGATGAAGGAGGAATGCGATAAAGACACAGCGTGTGTGGAAACAGAGATTCCATTAACCTGAGATCCTGTGGCTTCTGATGCTCGAGCATCACTCAGGATGCATCTGCTCTCAAGACATAGTTACTTCATGGCACAACTTTATGTATATTGACTGAGGGATCCAAGGGTAACATTCCAGGTCTGTGTAGGGCCAGATAATTGAAGTGATTTGAGCAACTGTGTAATTGACTTGAGCCTGCATCTCATGCTTGTTGTCATGACACAAATAGGGAGACTGCCAAAAGCTGAAAGAGATCTGAAGTACAGAAGTTAAAGGATACCGCATAATCAGAGGTAGTACTGTTGAATGCTGGGGAGGGAGAGAGGAAGAAAGGAAACAAATTGTTCAGCAACAAATATTTCAAATTCAAAATGCTCTAGGAAGAGTAACCTCTAGGACTTTGACTTAATGTAGTGAATTTTAATTTTTCATCCTCTATAAGCAAGCAAATTAGGGACAGATTTCAAAGGAAAGTTTGCAATCTTTTCTTCTCCCCTAATCTGCAGCTCTGTTTCTCTTATAGAATTATTTGCATTCATGAGGCAACCGGATCATTGTTGCTGCAAGCTGTAAGGCTCATGTTAAAAAAATCTATACACTGTTTGCAGCATTCTGTCTCACACGTATTCGCTGTTCTTACCCGCAAGTAAAGGCAGTTCACAAGTGACATTTTATTCAGGTGACTTCTGGCTTGTGCATGAAGTACTCGAGAGCTTCAGGTGACACTTGAATCCCACAGAACACACACTGCAATCAAACCTACTGCATTTTTTGTGTTGCAGTTTTTTAGTGTAGACTGTTCACAAAGTAGCTTTGTTTTTTTCTTTTCTATTTTTTTCTTTTTACTTTTGTAAAGATAAGTCCTGTTCCTCAAAGTCAAGAATATGTGATTTTGATGCTTTTGCTAAATAGCCTTTCTGGGTCTCTCAGAATCTCTGGCACATATTGATGCAGAAGTCTGATTCAATGATGAGCAGACATAAATTTTAATTTGCATCCCTTTTAAAAATTCCCTTGATGCAAAAGCTCCTCTGAGCTGAACTAGAGCAGATTAGCTTCCTGTGTCCCAGCTCTCCACAGGGACAAGGTTGCAGTCACCTGACAGGGATCTATTAAAAACTGTTTATATTGATCAGTTTTAGCGATCGTGTGCATGGGAGTACCTATAGCACAACACTTTCTGCGGTTGTCCTGAAGACTAGAGTTGTACCAATAGCTAGCACAGTTGGTGGCACTGGCTTTTGTACTGCAGATAGGCTTACAGATCTGCTTTGATGTATTGTTAGAAATCAACAATAAAAGTTCATGATTGGTTTTATGTTGGTTTTTCTTTTTTAATAACTTGTAGTTTATTCCTTGCTTGATATTCTTCTTTCCCTCACTGATAGTGGAGATGAGCTTTAGCAAACATTCATCACTTTGCTTCTGTCTTTGTGTTCTGCTATGAAGTGTGTCCTACTTTGCTTATCCACAGTCTGTGCACATGATAATATTGGACTTCTTTTTTGGAGTAGATGGACTGAAAGATATCATGCTACCATTTTAGAGATACTGTACTGTTGGGAGAGCTGTTAAAAATGAGAAGGAAAAACCATTATAATCAGTCGCTTGATGATATTCCTCCCAACTTCTGTGCAGAGAATTGCTCATTAATTTTAAAATTAGCCCCAAAAATAGGTGTCCACCAATTACAAATTCTGAGCATTGGTTCACCAGTCGAATTCAAGTTACTGCTCCTGGCAGCCAAAACACAAAAAGGAATAGTATCTTGGCAATCAGACATGAAAGACCTTTCACCCAAGAGGTCATCCAAGTCTCTCCTATCATAAAATACCAGATGCAATGATAAACTTTAATCCTGAAAGTTACAGCTTGTTTTTAACTAGCAAATCACTGAGCCCCGAGAAGCCAGCCAATACAGACTTTTCACAGCTGCTAGATGTTGCCATGTGCTGTGCCCATGCTGTTCTCTGGGGACTTGTCATGACAGCATTGTCTCTGTCTGCCAAAATGCAAGGTTATCATCCCTGCCAGGGAAAGTCCATGTGTTCTGAGCACCTGTGATGCAGGTAAAAATTAACAGATTAAGCCAAGATGGGAAAACAAGGACTTCTTGTCAAGCTGTGGCCATCTCTAATTTATGTGTGTTGCTACCAGTGTATTCATGTCCTGATGTTTTGGTATTTGGCAAGGAAGAGATTTTAAGATAAATTTTTTTAGTCTTTAAGTAATGAATAATTTTTTTTCATCTTTGTACTGCTTTATTTCCCTTGACTCTCCACAACCAGTGGAAGGAAAGAGAAAAGTTTTCCCAAGGGAGACAATAGAGCAAGGGCCTGATGTAACTGTTCTGGATTATCTCTTAGAAGATTCTTTGTCTCCTTGTATTGACTATATGGGGATGTTGTACAGTTGCAGATCCACAACCTACAGTTATGCTTTATAAACAGTTCCCAGTATTTTAAACCAAGGTTTATAGAAGTGGTTTGAGGTAGTAAAGTCATAGAATGTTGGTTTCATAATGATGCCACTTTTTAACTAAATGGTGACACACGGGATTTAGTTTTGATGATCTTGATAAGAACAGAAGTAGTTTTGGCAATGGCTTCTGTTGCTCAAAGGTCACCGTCTACACATGTGAGGTTTCAGTCTCCTGTTGTAGGCTGAAGCTCATAAGAGTTTTATGGACATCTTTTTTCCTAGGGTACATATTTTCCTTGTTCTGAGAGTCTCTATTGCGTAGGATCTCTTGATGTACAGTTATTGTATGCTCAGTTTCTAAACATATTCAAGTTGTGCCTTAATCTGAAAATCAAACTTACCAACAGTGGTGGTACATTTCTGTCAAAATTGGGCAGAATCTGGGCTCTCGCAGAAGCAAGGTTTAAATAACGCGGTTTAAAATAAAAGCAAAGGTTTTGAGGGGAACAAATCTTTTTTGCCTTTTCTAAGGTTCCAGCTGCATGCAGGTGTCCAGTGTCAGTCTTATCTTTGGTCACGTAATGCTGTCCCTGTAATAAGCATCAGTACAAAGCAAGAATGTGATTATATTGTCACTCTGCAGGTAGGATATAAATAGAGTTTTAACGGATTCTGTATCACTTGCAAGGCTCCTGCTGCTCACTGGTGGTGGCGATGCCTTGAAATGTTTATTAAAATGACTTGAAGTGTTGTTTAAGCAGAGTGTCTCGCAGAGTCAGCTAACTTGGCTGCTGTTTTCAATTCACTGTATCAATCAGGACTTTAAGTCTCTACATTTTAATTTCTTTTGCGTCAGAATCAAGTTTGTCGGCTCGTTTCTGCACCTCAGTTGCATAAATTGCCTCCTCAGCTGTCAAAAGTAGGTAATAGACCACTTTGTAAAGAGCCTGTACTCTGAGCACTCTGGAAGGCTTTTTCCAGACCAGGCATTTTTTAAGTCCAAACTTACAAAAAACAGTTTTAGCTTTTTCTTCTGAAGTTTAAACATTACAGCTTAGGCACTGCCTAGTATTTTTAATAGCTGGTAGTAAAGGTTCAGCCATGGGACCTTCTACCTGCTAAATGCTGACAAGCTCTGTCAGACACCTGGACTGTAGATTAATTTGGCAGTATTTTGATATTCTAACCAAGCACACAGATGTAGACTACTGATGAATGTCCAGGACTCAAGTGATTTTTTTTTTTTTTTTTTAACTTGAAAAGCTGAAAATGTATGCTTTAACCTTCCAGATTAATTCCCTATCTGCCTTAGGGAAGCAACAGGAAAGAGAGTGTTGAAAGCAGTGGTGCTGGCCTACTGTAACCATGAACTTTCACTTGAGTAGTTCTAACGTTTGATACAGACATTTTGTTTTAACTCATCTGTAATATTTCCATTGTAAAATCATAAAATTGATCAATGACTTGGTATTTTTATGATCTGAAACCTGTGAACAGCCTTCAGAAGAAACCTGGCTTCTTCCAGCTTTTCCTAAAAATGCATATGGATGAGTTTGCTTCCTGTATTTTCATCCTGTGTTATTATGTGCAAGTCTGGGACCTTGTTTTTATCAGGCAGGGCCATATAACCTTCTATATAAAATGATGAGAAGTCCTTCTGAGGCTGATTAAATTATTGGTCCTTGCACTAAGTATCTCCTCTTGCAGTTAGAATCTCTTAACTTCTTGTGTAAAAGGGCAGTAGGGCATGTCAGCAATTTGGATTCTTGAGACTGAAAAGAGATTAGTCACAACTTTTTTCTCAAGCTTCAGGACTGGCCCTTTTTGATGAATAAAATTCCTGATTTAGGTGCTAAAAATTAAAACACTGTGTGTTTTATTTGCATATGCTTCCTGTCTTTTTCTTCTGTGACTAGCAGAATTATACAGCAATCAAAATCCTATTGTTTTCCTCTACCTTGGAAATGATTATGCCAAACACTGAGTGTATTTTATTATTTCAGCCTTCTGTTCTTTTTATTAGAAAATATTCTGTCTCTGTCACTTTCATGTCACAACCTTTTAAATGTGAGCTGTCTGGATAACTCTTTGGGGACAGTCAGTTCTACCTCTGCTTTCCCTTAAGATGAGACTGCAGTGAGGTTGGCAGTTGCTGGAATTTGAATTTCTAATGACAGTCAGAAGAAAAGGATCTCTGCATTAATGACTATTCATGATACTTCTGGAATACTCATAAACTTTCAGTGGCTATTTCCAAGCTTATAAGGTTACAGTTGTGGCAGGTCAACCCACCATAGTGACACACTGATAGCAGTTGGCAATTTGAAATTTGTTTGCAGAAAAACTCCTGTGTTTTGGTGTTTAAATAATAATAATAAAATTAATTTGAAGAGTTGAATTGTGAGTATTCAGGTAGAGATCAGGTCTCTTGTGAGACCAGGCAGGCTGCTGCTCTGTGGAAACCAAGGGTGATACAGTCTCCATGTCCAATATTTGATCCTGCAGAAGAGCTGCTGGAATGGCTCATTGTTTTTAACTGTCTCATTTCAGCTTGTTTGGGGCAGAAAATGGTCTAGTGAAGAATCCATTACTCAAAGCCTGCATGATCTGTGGCATCTAAGAAAAAAAGACAACAGATTTCACACTGAGCTGCAAGATCAGTGCAGCTGGCCATGGATTTAGTGGCAATAAGAATAGCATGGGTCTGAAAAGTTCACACTAACGGTATTTCTTCACAGTTTTCCTGAAGCTGTGTTCCTGTAGGTACAGGAGAAAAGCAAAACCCAAACTCTGAATTCAGGTTCAGTTAATGCATGTTTCGATCCCACCCTCGAATTTTCAGTTTCTCGTAGCTGATTTCTTACTAATGTGTTGGAAATGCAGCATCCAATATGAAATGCATTTTTTTTCCCCAGCTGAAATGAGATTGGTGGTTCTAGATGAGATCTTAATTGCTTTTGGTTCACAACATACTCTGTGTTGCTAGGTAGTACATAGTGCAGCACAACATCAGTCTGCTGAAATGAGCCTCAGGAGAGGAATAACAGAACAGGGGAGCTTGCAAATTAGGTGTGATGTACAATGTCAAAGAAGTGGTGGAGAAGTGGACTAGAATTGGCCTTCAACAGCTTCTTCTAGTCCAGGAGTAAGAGAAACTGACACAGATAAATTTAACACAAGGGGTCAGAACTGCAGTAGCTGTCTGGACTGCAGGTCAGAGCTGAGGCATGTCATCAGGGCTCTCTCTGAAGGTTTTAACAGCATCTGCCTTCTCTCTGCTGGACTTTCAGTGTATGAGCTTGCCTTTGTGAGTGCTAAAATATGCTCATATAAAAATATCTTTCATATACTATGTGTAAGGGTTTTCTATAGATTTCACAAGAGAAGAAGTGAGAAGGATATGGACTCTTATTGCAGTGTTTGTTTGTAGATGACAACTCAGCTTTGTCAGATCTGATGTTTTCCTTGAAAGGGCATGCTCAAAAGATAGAGCAAAAACACTGAGAAGAGAATGTTTTAAAAAGGGCACATACTAGATGAATATGTTGCTGACAGCCCCATTGTATTCTTAATAATCCATTTCACAAGAAGAAAAACTTACAGTACACAGCCTTGAATTTATTTTACATCTGTCATGTTTTGCTGTCCTGGTCCTGTCTCTGATTCAGATTTTTCATACTCTTCATCTCTCAGGTAAATTAAATAGTATTGAAACAGCTGTGTGTTGCCTCTCAGAGTATTGCCTTTATGTGAAAGACAGCAGTGTTCCATATGACAGAAATTAGATAGACTCCTCTGGGGCAAAATACTTGAAAGTCTAAATGCCAGCCAGTTGAGTGCAGCATCCATATTCTCGTGTGGTTTTCAGTGTTGGTCTCTGCTATTATTGCTGAAAAGATGTGTCCTGACACAAACAGGCAAATGAGAATGTAATATCTGCAAGGGATAAGGGACAAAAAGAGGTACTTCAGACATTGCTATTTCAGAGTATTAGGTGCATTTGACCTGCAGTTGTTGAAAACTGCATCTATCGGATCACTTTCATTCACTTAGTGCAGTAATTTTACCAAAAGAAAGTGAGCAAGACTTTGTGACATTTAGTGCTTGTGAACTCAGTGCTCCTTTTTGCTCACAGTTTTATCAACTCGTTATTTAAATATTTCAAAAATATTTTTCTACTGAAATCTCTGTACAAAGAGGGGAGAGGTTTGTTTGTGTAGAACCTATGGTACCTTTTCACCTTTCTCCTATCCCTTTTATCATTCTTTTCTTTTCCTACAGTACTTGGAAAAAGAACATAAAATCATACACTTAGCTATGCCAGCCAGTATTTTTGTGTTCTAAGATGGCTGTTATTTTGTTCCACTGACATGTGACAGAAATTCTGCATATACCTAGACTACATTAAAAGAATATGAAGTGTTGCACTTGTTCTAAAAATGCTTTGGTTAAACCTTTAGCCACTTGCTCTGTTCTGTGTTAGGATACTGCTTAGTAACATGTTCACATACTGCTGTAATTTCCCACGGAACAGCTGCCTTGGTGCATTTGCTTTTATTTTTTCTGTGACTACATCTTCAGTACTGCACACAGTGCGAATCTTATGGTAGGGTCAGAAACAATTTCTTCTCAGGAGTAGTTCTGTAGTATTACTGTGATACCGATGACAAGTATGGGTACAAGTTGCGCTTGTAGCCGTGAAACAAAGTGCTTTCATCCCGACAGAAACTGCAGCATAACGGGATCTGTGATTCGGTTGTGCTGCGCTTTGTGTTCAGCGTCACAGCAGGTAGCTGGAAAGTGTTCTTGTGTTGGCAGGAGGGTGGGGTGGGAGCAGAGCTCAGCCTGTCCCTGCCTTGACCTAATGCAGTGCTGCAGCTGTGAAGGCTCCACTCCAGGCAGCCGAGGCAGGTGGAGGGGGAGGCTGTGATCTTCTTCCCTGCTGAGATGCGCAAAATGGATTTTTTTCAAAAGCTTGTAAACAAATAAATCCACAGTGGTTTAGATTTTTTAGAGTGGGAAGATCAGGGTTCACAAGCGTTATGTAGTTGTCATATGTTTTGCCTCCAGCTCGCTGATAATCTTTAAAAGTTAATGAGTGGTGATTGGCCTTTGATTGTATCTCGATGTAAAGTCACTCTTGTGTTGACAGCCCTTGATAATTAATTGTTAACGGCCCAAACGTCTCTGTGTGAATCATTCACACCTTCATTTTCTAATTCCACCTGTGTCGTGGTTTGACAAACCAATACAACCTGCCACCCAAAACCTTTTAGTTCTGTCAGGTCACAATACAAAACAACGGGATATTCAAACTTCTGTAATTTGAGTATCTCCCCTGGTAACATGCGTGAATTATTTTTCCTCACACAAGTGTGCTTCTGTTATGGAGCTTCATTGAGAGTCTGCCTTGGTGACACTGCTGTGAGTATCTCTGAGCCTATAGAAACAGAGAACCAATTGAAGCTGTTAAGAGAACATATACAAACATTTCTTAATAAAATCGATGTTCTGTGGGAGGTAATGACAAACCGCTTTTGCAGGATTTTCTTTTCTGTTTCTATTGACCTATATAATGTGTAATGAGGTAATTTCTTTGTAGCCAGGGTTATTCTTGTTTTTGTTCCTTTTCTACAAGGGAAGTTACTGCACTGGTATTTTTTGTATCACATCCTATGTAGCAATCATAATGTGGTAGCGCGAAACACTTTGTTTAGTTATCTTCAGATTAAATTAATTTTTCTTTGAAGTAATGGAAAAGCTTTGTCTTTCTATCTTGGATAAAATTGTTGTAAGGGGTTAAATTTTATCTTCTGATGTGCTAGAGTAGCTTTTGTGCCAAAGAAAATTTATATTCCATACTATGTCTGCAAAAAACCAAACCAAACCAAACAAAAAACCCCACAACCAACCAAAAAAACCAAAAAAAAACCAAACCCCACAAAACCCCCCTTATTTTCTGTGTTTAACCCCTCTGGTGTCACTAGCTCCTAACAGAGTTTATTTAAATACTTGAGATTATCAAAATTTAATAAAAATAATTACAAAGGTACTCAAGGGATGTAGGCAGTCAGATAATTCTAACTTTAAAAATTTGTACAATATAGGAAAAAAAATATAAAGGCAGGAGGGCAAGCATAGAAGAAGCATGGGCATCAGTGTTCTGTCCAAGAGTAAATGAGAACTGCATAAACAAATGGGACCTGGACAATCCTCACTTCCCTTTCAATAGGAGCCAGGAAAGAACATGAAGTCAGCTGGGAGTTGCTCAGCTGTCTTTATGGCGTGATCCGTAAGGCTGAGTCCACAAAGCACGGAGCCAATCTTGCATGTTTTTAACAGGAGAATTGGCTTATAAATCTGCAGCTATTGTGTGCAGAAGCACAGGATGTGTGAGTTTACTTGCCAGGCTTTAGATTTGTAGCTGAGGTTTTGCTTGAACTGGGAAATCAAGGTCTTGGGGAACACCAGGCAGATAGGCAAGAATATGCATGAAAAGTACTCGAGCTGGAGCAATGCTGAATGTTACCGATGAGAGAGCTTCAGGTCAGCTGAGCATGAGCAGTGTGTAATGTTGTGAAAGGCATTGGGAGCCTTTTTGCCCTAAGCATCTGCAGTGCTTTAAAGGTGCTTTGTCTCCACCCGCACAAACTCAGAGCTGGAGCCAGCTGTTTACAGCACTGACTTCAGCAGCGCAGGCACCTCTGAGGATCCTTTGTCCTGTGTGCCTCTGCCGGCTTCAGGCTGAGGTGGATCTCTGAGACACTGTTCTTCTCTTCAGTTTTGTTATGCTCCATTAGAGCTCGAATCTCCTTATACACAGCATGTATAATCCTCCTCTGGAAGAAGGTAGATGCCACCAAGGAACAAATGCGCTACTGTCGCTTCCATAGTTTCTGCAGAACAATATTCATGCTAGATAAGAATTTCTAAAGCAATGCCCAGATGCTTTGGAGGGATGTGGGTTATGAATGAGTATGAAAGGTGGGGTTTGAAAGGCTCTTGATGGTCGGATTAAAATAAAACTCAGTCATAATGTAATTATTAAATTAGTGGACAAAGTTCATAATCGGATTGAGTATCTAGCACTGAATGCTGTTTAAATTGGTAACATGTGGCTTGTCAAGCGTCTCTTGGGTAATATATGGAGAGCAAGGTCTGAAATCAAAGTTTTTCATGCTCCTCAGAGTGACTTAACCATCCTTTCCCAGATCTAGTTACCAGTTACCAGAGTCACACAGTATTACTCATTCATCTTGTTATCACTGCCACCTGCAACAGGGCTTTATGAGCAAGTAAGCTGAATTTTAGTCCTGAAGTACTGTTCTTTGTTTGCTACCTTTGTTTGCTTTCCTGAGGCTCCTGTCCCTATTGCATCTCTTCCGTAGATAAACTGAGGATGTGTTTTAGAGCCATCCAGCCTGCAATTCAGCTAAAATGACCTCTTACTGCTCCAGGGAGGCTTCTTTTGTATTGGTGCTGGAATTATTCCATAAATGTCCGTACTTCAGCTCTGATTAGATTTTACAGACTAATTTAATGCCAGATATAAGAGGTAGTGAAGACATGTCTGGTCAACTACTCTTGCCTGAGTCCTTGTGGAGTGTGAGATTGTCTCCACTGAATATTTATGAAGACTTATCTTTTTTATTTCTGAATATTTTCCCATGTGTGGGTGCTTGCGCTCTTGCCTCGAAGAGTATGCCATATTCTCATTCTTCTAACTCCAGAAGCTTTTCATCGTAGCAAGACTTGGTTCTCTGCAGAGTTATGCTTTTGCTAACATCTTGAATAGTATATTTTACTGCCTCTCCAAAGACACTTAGCAGGTATTGATTGACAGGTTATTATCTTGCCATCTAATATCTTTACCTTCAAACTGTAAATATTTTTCTGTCTTCATTTGTCTGTTTCTGTGTGGTTTTTTATGTCATTCATGGCTGCCTCTTTTCATTTTGCTTCTTTTCATCTGAAGTCTCATGACTTTGGGGAAAAGCTTGTTTAGCCTACTGCATACTGAGTCAGCAAATGAATTAATGGAAAAATTTAGGGGGCCTGTATGCTTGCAGTACGGATTGCTTCCTCACCCCCCTTCAGTGGACTAACTAAATTGATTTCCACCTGGAGAGATCTCAGGGGTATCATTTATACTTTGAATAGATTGATGAAATTTAGACACAGTTTGTTAGTCTGTGGTTTGGTGGTTTTGTTTGCTTGGTTTTGTTTTGTTTTTCTTTTACATTTTCATGCTAACCAAGCATTGCCATACAGGTGGCTGGTACTATCACCTTGTTCCTTTTCCTTGTGCAGACCATGTAGAGCCAATGGACTTGGTGCTTGACCACAAGCAGCATACAGAAATATTCATGTCTCCAGTGGGGTAGCTGTGATTTGAGCAGCACAGTGAGATCTGGAGACTTGTTCTCAAAACCTCTTTCTGTCCTTAGGACAACTTACGTCCAAGTATATCCCTCATCTCTGCTGTTCCATTTTTCGGTTTAAAAATTTAAGGCAAATAAAAAAACCACCCCCAACAAAATCCAAACCCTTCTAGCTGCCTAATCCCCGCAAGACATTACAGAGTTTTTCCATGCCTTGATAAATGTTAGTAAGTTGCAACAAATGTTAATAATCGTAACTTTGAAGCATGTCCTTCCCTTTTCCCGCCGAAGGATTGGCTTTGGCCATTTTTATGGCTCAGGTTTCCCTGGGGCCTTTGAAAAGAAATACCAGCTGATGCAGCTTCTGTGCTAGAAAAGGGTTGGCATGCTCTCCTTATGTGAGTACTGCCTTTTGTAAAGGAGCCCAGGCTTTCTACTGAGTTACTGATCTCAGCCAAAGACTTCACCTGCTGTTAATGTGGAAGGACAGAGATGTCTTCTAGCTACCTGCAGAAAGGAGTGGTCCTGTGGGCTTCCCAGACAATTGTACAAAAACCAGTTCCATTCCCAGGGGAAGAGTGTAAGACCCTCTCAGCCAAAGCTCTGGTAAAGCGGTGCTGAAAGAAGAGGAGAGAGGAGGAATGATCCAGAACTCTTCTTCAGAGGTCCATTCTGCAGCATAATGACCCATGGCCTGTTAAAAGCTATTCACTATGTTTAAGTGAAAACTGGGAAGAGAAGTGAATAGGAAATTAAACGTCATTTCTGTAGCTATTTCTTAACATAATTCTTCAATGCTCCCAGTAAAATTGTTCCAATTTCAGTCATTGTTGTGGATATTCATTTGGACAACACAGGGAAGTGGTCAGCTGCCATCTGCTAACAGAAGTACCAGCCTTCCCTGCAGTATACACAGATGTGGCTGGAAGATCTCACTTAACAGTCAAGTACTGCATGTGTGAACTCCAAGTAAAATTGGTGAGAATGCCCCGGGAGTGTAGCTTTCTGGGAGTCATGCCCATCACCAAGCTGATTGCATCCATGTGTTTCAGTGCTCTACAGCCTTTAAAAGAAATCTGAAAGCTTGCTTTTGAATATCTCTAATAGTGGAGGATGTGGTTTGAAAGGCAGTTCTAAAACTAGGTAAAAATAAGTGAAATATGCTGGATAATGAAAAGCCTTTGAAAACTCCAGTGATGCACGTAGAGGGGTAATGTTCTCTGCTTGTTTTTATCTTATTTAATGCATACTAGCCCTTGAATTGCTTTGTTTTAACACCTCCACATAGCACATGCTCTGAAAAAGGAGAGTTGACATCACAGTGTTAGCACGGGACCCTCAAGTTGCACAGCATTATCACTCTTATTGTATATGAGCACATGAGTGTACAGATAGGAGGGACTGTTGGGTCATTGAGCATGCTTCTCCATAGCAGCAACAACTGTGTTAAACTTAGAAGTAGTCACAGAAAATTAACTCCACATATTATGGGTAATAATATGCTTCTTATCAATGTAGTATGAATTGATAACCTGTAATAAAAGATCAGATATTGTAACTAAAATGTGCCATAAAGCAGAGCTGAAGAGTTTGGGGATATCACTAGAGTATTAGGCCGATGTATTAGCGTAGCATTTATTAGCCAAAATTTGTAGATTGGTCTAGGAATTAGACTGTACATCTCATTACAGAGGATGGCAAAAACCAATGCAAAAACACCTCCTGCCATTCTGACCGGACTGTGAGGTGGCGGCACGATAAAGAGTTTCTTTCCTCTCCAAATTTTTGTAAAAGATTTAACATCAAATATGAGCAGGTCACAGCACTTAGGCTGCTGTCTGTACAACTGCAGTAAGAACAGCAGCACACGGAGTGCTCTATTCCCTGGCATCTCGGAGCTTTGTTTGCTTTCTGCAGTGTTACTCCATGCATGTGTCCAAACCCCCACCCTCCCACCCCGCGGGAGGAAAACATGGAGGCCAGAACATGAAGGAGAATTTTATCTCACAAGAGGTTTGCTCTAAAAAACAAGAAATGAGGTTGGGAAAAGTGCTTGGCTGTGGTTTTTCCTGAGCCCCAGGTTTGACAATCTAGACTGGAGTCCTCTGTTCTCTGCTCCCACAGTTTCCGAGCTCTTACAGCTGCCTAGTCTCTCTCTCTCTCTTTGCAACTGTTTCACTAAGCTTTCCTAACTGATTCGCTCATATCTTTTGCTGCTTTTGTACTGCATATCCATCCCAAAACCAGGCTTACCTTCCCATCTCCTTGCTTGAGCAATCAGTGTATAGTCTCTGTCGAGGAGGGAATGAAAGTATGGAGTGGGAGGCTTGTGATGACAGCAAATCAAGTGCTCTCAAGCACTGGAGTAAATACAGAGTAATTTTTGCTTGGGCTCTGCATAGGTGCTACCAAGGTCAAAACACTGTTCATTTGTAAATCTGTCCTGAAACACACACAGATGCCTACTGAGCACCCAAATCATATGGAGATGAAATGGAAACAAATCTGCTTCCTAGTTTCTCAAATATAAAGTTAGCAGATGTGTGTATGTTTCTTCCTCATGCTGCAGAATCCCTTATGACAGTGCTTGGGACAGAGTTACAGATATTTACTGCCTTTTGAAATTAGTCTTGGTTTTCTCCTTCTTTTTGAATTGCTTCTGTATTGGTATTTTTTGCCTACTGGATGAAAAAGTGACAAAAAAAAAGATTTTTTCTTCATCTGCAGTGGAAGTCTGACAGGGACTCTTGAGCCTGTACATTGCTAAATGATGATACATTATTGCTTCCATTTCTTTGCTCTCTTTCTCTGCTGCTGGAAGAATAGGGAGGTCAGGAGAAAACAAAGGTTCAGGCTGCTTTTGGAGGTGGGAAACCTGAGGAAGGAAGACCATGACTAACTGCAGTAAGAGAAAGGACACATTGTAAAGGGAAAGGAAAAGGTGCCCGGCAGAGGTGAGACAGGGGGTCTGGACCAGAAGTCAGAGAAGCAGGATGTAAACACTGAAAGCAGTCCTGAAAGGAAGGATAAGATGCATTTGGAGCTTATTACTGGAGGCATAGGCAAGCTTGCAAATCCTGTTGAAGTGGTCACACAACAGAGTTCAGCCTTGGCACATACTGAAGTATTTTGCTAAAGCATTCACTTCTCAAATGGGTGTCCATTTAACACATAGAAAAAATCGTGTATGTACTATAGATCTCTTCCAAGACAGAGAGCTAACGTAACTATTTTGTTCTATTCCCTTTGGTGGCGTGGAGGCATTTGCCACGACTTCCTTGAAGCTGTGACCTGTTTCCATGTGGTGTGTGACCTGCTTGCTGGTGCCCCTGTGTGCCGGGCGGGTTTCTCAGCAGGGCAGGTGTTCTGTGCTACGTCGGCTCCCCAGCTCGAGTTCTCTGGCAAGACTGAAACAAATGGTTGGATGTCTTGCTAACACATACACTCTTCTCAGGCTGTGGAATTTGAATGAAACCAATGGTAAAGCCTAGGCATGTCAGAAAACTAAATAACAGGTGAAAGACTACATATAAGAGATATATATAGGGAGAGTAAGGGTTTTTTTATATGTATCGGTATATATGTAAAAAGAAAGGGAAAGGAGTTGTTTTTGTGTTCAGCTGGAGGAAGGGAAGACTGAAAGACTGCCTTTAAAGAACTGGGGGTGAGGAGGAGGGGCAGGCATAATGTACTTTTTTTTCCTGATGGAAATTAGAGTTCAGAATTTTGCTGTAACTTTTCTGAGCAAGAGCAGCAGTTGATTGATTGTGTTTTAATTAGGTGCTGTAACACGCACATGCTGCAGATGCATGTCTCTGAAAATTATGCCCTAAATTAACTCAGTAGTAGAAAGACTTCTTTTTTTGTGCAGTTAACAAACCAAACAAAACCCCAAACAGAAAAATGCCCTTAATCTATATTCATCTGTGGGCAATTTAACTCCTAATTTAGTAATGTTACTTAAATTCTAAACTCATTTTCTTGTGTGGTATATGAGGACCTTTTAATTGTTGGGTCACTTCAACGGTGATTTAGGAAAGAAAACTTGCTAATTGGGTGTTTCAGACAGCAGTTAAATCCAGTTAAAGTTTGGGTACCTTGAGCACATGTTGGTTTTAAAACATGAATTTGACTCCTTTGAGCATGGGCTTTACAAACCTGTGTGTCTTTAGAGAGTACCCATTATTCCTCAGAGAAACAACAAAGACAAGACACTTGCTTTAGTTGATCTAAGTGTTAAAACCAAAACACATTAGTTGAATAAGGTGTTAAATTGTCTACTGAACTTTTGGGAAACCATTTTTACTCTTTTCAACACTGGAAAAAAAAGTAAGGTGACTTGTCTTCATTTTGGAGGGATTTATAGTTTTAATAATGCAGCATTCCCCAATAATACTGCCATGCTATTTTGTTCCCTCTAAAGATGATTTGGAAATGTAAATCTAAATTTTTAAAAATAAATCTGATCATGCTAAATTGAACATCAGTAGTTTTCACAGGAACTGTGGTCTAATCCATTAAAGTAGACATGAAGGGGGGTTTTTTGTGTTTATTCTTTCCATATCCAGAACTCTTCCTTCAAGAGATGAAGAAGTTAAAACTTGTCAAGCTGTGGAATTCCCGTCTGAATTTTAAGAAGTGGGCTAAAAATTTGCAGACATTCTGCAGAAGAGATTTTAAATGTAGAGAATTATGTCAAGATTGTACATGAAAGTTACGCTGAAGAGCAGAAGCTCTGAGTTCTTGGCGCAGCCATAGCTCTCAGGCTGTCGGCTCACACATTCCTTGCCTTGCTTATGGCAGCGAGTGGCTGATGAAATGGGGGTGATCTTGGAGGACATGGGCTGAGTTTCAGATTCAAACACGTTTATCCAGCCAGTCTGAAAGCTGCAACTCTGTGTTTTGTCAGATGGTGTAGTCTTGGGAACATTTTCCTTGTAATGAATCTACTTCAAATACTGACAATCCTCAAACATAGTCCTTCATATGTGTATTTCATGTGCGTTGTGTGTAAGCGGAGGAGCAAAGAATGTGCTGGTAATGGAGAGAGAATAGCTTTCAGTGACTCCTCAGGTCTATGAACCTGATGTTTGTTTATTCCTGGAATGTTTATCACTAGAACTGGAAAAGTCTTCCAGAATTTAAGTATTGTATTAGTTGGGAAGACAGTAAAGCAGTTGTTTTCTAATCTCTGCTTTTATGACATGCAGTTAAAATGGAGAAGTAGAATCCCTCCCCCTCCTCCTGATCCTGCCCTCTGGCAGAAAGGTCAGTAGATGTTTGTGATCTCTGTCATTTGTATCTAAATTCAGCTGGCATGCTCTGTTGACTTGTAAATTTGTAATGCATCACAAGTTCATAAACGACAACAGCAATATAACATGGATAGAGGCCTAAATGCAAAGGGATTTGCAATGTCAGCTTTATTAACATGAAAGCTTCTCTCTGATATTTGTGGTAGCTGATATTGCATATCTTTCCAATATTTTGATTATCATTACAAGAAACTTAGCTTGTGACTTTTATCTGATTCAATACTTTGATTATAAATTACGAAACAATTAATTTCTAGTGAGTGCTTCAGGGGTAAGTAATATTTCCAATGCATTTACCCTTGGAAGCAAAGGCCCCTTATTAACGGTTCCAGGTTTATTAGTTAGTTAAAAACAAGCTTTTAGAATATACAATTCTCTTTTAGAAGAGTTATTATTCACCCAAATGTAGCTTGTGGAGGTAGAGTGAAGGCTTTGAAATGGAGGATTAAAGATTATTTGTAGAGACCTTACTCAATGTATTCTAGCTTTCTGAGATGTAGAGCTCTTTCAAGGATAGAAAATAAATGACTTTTCAGAGGTTGGATGGGAACTAATTCCATGTGTTGCTCTGGGTGGTAAACATTGATTTCCTCTTCGATTGAAGAAGCTCAGAATGTGTGAAATCCTCTTTAAGACGAAGAGCTCCCAGTGCATCAGTAGGGCCAGCTTTTTCCGCAGTTACTGCACTTTACTGCAATGCTTACATTGTTGTGAGTTGAGCAAGGACTTTCTTATCTCAGTACATAATTTTGCTGAGGTTAACATGGGAAGCAAAACATCTTCCTTGAGCTACACTTTTGGAAGGCATTCTGCATGTGGTTATTTTGCAGTTATATTCTTAACTTTAAAATCAATAGAAGCTAATCACCATAAGCTTCTCATGTAAAAAGAGTAATTGATGATCATTTATTGAGAGCAAATTACAACAATACTGTATTGGGTTTCTAAGGCAGATAGATGTCCACCTAATGTTTTTATTGCCATTCTGTTTTAGCAGATGTCTTTTCCTGACACCATACTGAAAAATATATGGCATATATAGTAATTCCAATGAGCTAGATGCATTCCTGAGTTTAAAAAAATCTAGTGATAAGTTTTTGAATTTCAGGACAAATAAAATTACTTATTTCCTTTATAACCGCTTTAACAGTGGCTGGCATCTCAAGTTCTGTGTTTGCTTCTGCCATAGGTGGTCACTGAACATGTACTTTAGCAGACTTTATAAAAAAATTGTCTCAGTAAAGTGCTGTCATTAGCTAATATACTTTATTTTTTGAAGAGGTGATGCCTTTTTTTCAATTTCTTCAAAGTCAGGTAATATCAAAACAAGAGCTGTAATAATGATGGATGCATATATAATATGCATTTGACATCTTCTTGATGAAGCCTGTCAAAATACTTCCTTTCTGTGGACATAATCAAATGCCTCGATTCACTTGAGGTATAGAGAAACTAAAGCCAAGTCTGTCCTCATCTTTATCAGGAATAGAAAAATTAATTAATGTACAACGAACACAGTGCAATTGTATTCAGAATCCCTGTTTTTCCTGATTAGGAAGACCAAAGCACCAGGTTTTTTGGTGACTGTCAAAATGTTCAACACTTGAATTTGTTACTGGTGTGTTCATTTTTAACTGCCTCCTATGTAAAGATACATCTGCTCATACATAAATGTACATTCTCAGATAAAGCTTGAAACAGAGGTCCTCTGGTGAGGAGATAGTAGATTGCTCCATTTATCTTTGCCAATATAAATTTCAATAAAATGTTTAATAGTATCTTGGTATCATTTTGTGGGCAGTTTGAGTGTCTGCCAAAGATCTATTTTGGGAAATAAAATATAAGATTCCTGGTGTAGTATTTGTACCTGGAAAAGAGCTGAGTCTCTGGTGTGAAGAGTGCAAAAGCAGGCTGCTTGCTGTACCCATTGAGTCACTCTCGGAGGAAGGGAGATGGTTCTGGACCAGTAACACTCAGCACATTTGTTAGTGCTTTTCATTCTGTCATCTGGATTACAGTTACTAAGTTTGCAAATGATGAGCACTTGGGAGGGACTGCAAATATGCTGAAGGACACGGTGAGAATTGAGTGTAGTCCTGGCAGGTTGGAGAAGTGGTTTGGGAGGAAAGTGGGATGACACCATGTAAAGAAAAATGTCGGTTCCTAGACTTTAGGGTAATAAGGGGCATAAAGTGCATGGACACAGAGTAGAGAATAACTGGCTAGTGAGCAGTTCTGTAGAAAAAATATATGATGTTAACATTTAGTCTGTGGTCTACCAAGACTGAAGGGTTAGACTTGTGAAAATTATGTCAAGAGTGTACACAAGAAGCTTTGTGAAATAATCCTTAAGGCCTCAACTGAAGTGTGGTGTTTTGTTCTGGGCGTACTCCAGGGAGGAGGTGAAGCAGTGGGAGTGAAGAGGAGAGCAGTGAGGATGATCAGCCTTAGATAACTTGGTGTCTGGAAGAGAACTGAAATATCTGGGCTGGTTAATCTAAAGAAGACAAGATGGGAGAGGGGATTTTAAGAATAATCTACAAACACTTGAAAGTCTGCTGAAAAAAGAAAAAAACCCTGAACTTTGTGTACAAGGTGGGTAGGAGAAGTGGTAAAGAGCTCTAAACTGCTCTAGTAAAGTAGATGCAAGTTGGGAAAATACTTATAACAGGAAGAATTCTGTCAAATTATGAAGTAGATTGTTGGACTCTTGATTGTTGGATTTCTTTCTCATCTGCTGTTGGATTTTTCTCAGGAAAACCATAAACTTTGATTCTTCTCTGGACAATGGATAGACTAGGCAACTTTTTATAATTCCTTGTATCCCTTTTTTTTTTGTGGGTTTTTTCGTTGTTGTTTTGGTTTGGGGTTTTTTTGGTTGGTTGTTTTTTGGGATTTGTTTCTTTGTTTTTGTTTTTTGTTGGGGTTTTTTTTGCTTGTTTGGGGTTTAGATTACTTTTATTTTGTTTGTTGGGGTTTTTTTCTTTCATTTGGCACTTTATGTTGGACTGCAGATCTGTCTCAAATGCTTTTATGGATGAGACATTTTGGACATCGTATATGTCTTTTCAAGTGTATGAAATTCTATGCTTTAGCCTGCTGGGACCACATTTCTCTGAACAATTCTCTACGAGATCTAGTAGTAAAAGCAAAAATGCTTTTATTAAGAAAGCCGACTTTTAGAGAAGATCAAGAATGGGTAATTTTTCTTCTGTGATGATTTGAGAATTATGGCTTGGGGTCACATCAAAAACTGCAAGCAGATTTGAGAGTGGAATTGTTTCATTTGTCCCTCTTCCTTTCCATTTTATCAAACTGGCAATAATGGAGAGATGTTTTAATTTTTCATATTTCACTTTTTAATTTGATCTATTAAATGAATTTTAAATATAAACTAGCTTCCTGTACCTACTTAAGGCTGTTTTAGAGTCTGAATATCTTGGCACATTTAATCTAAGTTGAAAATTGTATAGAAATTCCTTATTATCTATTCTGTTTAGCTTTTTACTGCTGACCTCATCATTCAAATACACATAGCACATGCCCAGCTGGTATAACTTAATTATTTTCAATTTATGTAACTTAATTATTAACCACCAGTTTTTAGAGATTTGATTTCTGTGCTTCCTTGAGTGCTGTTGCTGGCTTAAAGGAACAGCTGCATGGAAGAATACATCTTAAAGAAGAAATTATTTTAAAATTGCACCTTTGGTTTTACATTCTTTTTTCCCCTTGTTTCTGGGATGCTTGTCTTTGTGAATTCCAGTTAGGTTGGTAAAATAGTATTTTAAAACCAAAATAAGCAAACTTAGGCAATAAAAAGCAGAGGATAAAGGTGTAGTTTTGCCTAAAATTTATTTAAAATACTCTCAGAAATTAGACCTTAGGACATTTGTGAAATGTGACAGTGTAGTAGCAGGATAATTTTTTTCCCTGCTTCTCAGCAGAGACTCCACTGAATGGTTGTCTGAACATAGCGCTGTGAGTGGCAGACTGAAAAGTTTGCTGCTGGCACTGGAAGACCAGGGATCGTCTGTTGTACATCTGAATGGGCAAGAAGTTTTGTGGGATGAAATTAGATTGCTTGGGAACTGGAGAGTTGAGTGGTGTGGACATGTAGACGTTGCCCTTATATAAATGTTCATCACTCCCTTCCTTCTGCACTCAGTGAGGCACTTCGCAAGGGAGATTCAGAACTTGGTATGAATTGTCTTCTGGAGGTCCTGTTTGTGCAGGAAGATAAGGGAAAATTGTGCCTTTCATTCAGGGATTTAGTCAGCTGCTTAAAACTATGCTGGATAGATCTAAGCCAAGGTCCCTGCATTTTTGAAAAGTAAAAACAAATGAACAAATGAGAAATCACATTGCTGTTACCTGCCTCGGTCTGTTAGATCTGTTTCAGGACAGGAGGTGACCTTTTCACGCAAGGTACCGGAGTGCTGGGCCCCGTCCCACTTTGCATGTGCTCTCAGGCCACACTCCCAGCTTTAGACGGGCACAAGAGTTTGCATCTGAGAGTCTACCATGGTTCATGTGGGCGAAAGTCCCAGATGGGAAACTTATTCACAGCAAGTGAATGCTTAGTATGGTGAGTATACTTACTATAGTAAAATAAATAAATGTATACACACATGTTCAACAGCTAGTCCCCGCTCTCCTAACACCCACTCTCCCCCCATTTCTGGAATCTTTATTTGGGAGAGGAGTATGGTCGTACACACACGTCCATCCATCCATCCAGAACAGTTCTGCTTCTCATGAAGTAGTAGAGCAGTTCTGATCACCACTGTGCTGATGTTATGAGTGTATCTGAGCTGAAAACAAATACAATTAACGTAAACAATTTTTTTTTAACACAGAAAATGTTTCTGAGCCTGTATTTTGAATATTTATTTCTAGAATACCTACTATTTTAAAGCAAAAAGTTTATAGTGAAAATGTCGATAATTTTTCATAAATTGTTTTGCTTAGGAGTTGGTTTTATTCCAAGAGGAAAGATAAATTCAGATGTTTTTCTTCTTCATGGATTCATTTTTTCCTATCCTTTCATTAACCACAGCAAAAATACTTTCTCTGCTTTGTTAGGTGTGTCCTTTTGGACTGCATCTTATAGGCTGTGTTCAGACTAAATTTAGAGGGAGCTTCACCATTCGTTGCAGCCCTGTAATTATAACTGCAGCAACCTCAAAACTGATCCAACTAAATTAAAACACAAATTGCTTCTGCTGCTCATGCTGTGTGGATCACCTGAGTATTTCTTCAGTTAGTGATACTTATGAAATTGGAGAATTTTTGGTTTGGAAGGAGTGGGAGAAAAATAGCTCAGCTGAGCTTTGACATTAGAAACCTCTCTTGGTCCTATTTCTGATGATTTCCCCGTTCCCACTATTTGGGGGGTTTTGGTCCAGTCATGACCCCAATGGCAAAGTCCCTTAGCCCTGCTGGTGAGAAGACGTCAATAATTCAGATCACATTATGCTGGCAATTCAATCAAATAGAAAGTTACCTATGTTTCAGAAACATTTAAAATTTCTAGTTATATAGGAAGTTAATTTGAAAGAGCAGCTGAATGCCTCCTGGAAAATTTGGAGTTTCTCTTTAGTACCCATTTTGCTGGCTTGCTCTTATCGTATATTTTCTGAATTTCTCTAACCTTGTTCTTGATGACAAAAGACATTTGCATGAAAACAGGATCTTTGTTTCTTAAGTGTTCATCTGTTCCTGCTGTTTATTTCCAACCGAAAGTCATAATCCTCCGTTTGTGGCATCACAATTGGTTGCAGTGGAAATTATTATGTCATCACAAACGGAGGATTATGACTTCAGGTGGGGGGATAAGCAGCAGGAACAGATGAGCTCTTAAAAGCAAAAATGCTGTTTCATGTAAATGTCCTTGGTAATAAAGAAGAAAGGGAGGTGAAATACAGAAAACCAGAAAATTGGTATGGGCAGACTTGTGTCTGAACAGTAAGGCAGCAGATTTTCCTTCAGGCAGGAACAGCTATTTTAAATTAGGGATATGTCCATGTAGAATTTAGGCTTTTAAATATTTTCTCCTCAATTAAAAAAAAAAATTATAAGTACTGATGTTGTTACTCAAATACTGAGATGACTACACTGTTCAGGGAGAGATTTTTCATCTTTGTTAAGCATTCTTTTATTGCTTTGTGTATCTGTTTGTCAAGTCACTTCTAATCTTAAGGGAGTTTCCCTTTTTGTGCCTCCTGATAGGATTTTCAAGCCCAAAGTCCACCATTTGGAATGGAGCATCTGCCCTGTGTGAAGCAGGATGACCATGGTGGAAGCTCATCTAAACCACGCTGCTGAGCCAATCAGTCAAATGCTTTTCACAGGCTGCTTCCATTTAAAACCACAAGCAGCAAGATGGAAAGCTCTGAAATACCCAGAAGCAATCTCAGCTTGTACCTTATTTGGCTTTATCTGAGCATTTTCCCCCAACCCCCCATGCTGCAGCTGCTCTATTCTTTAGTAAAAGGAGGTTAAAAAATTATTGATGCAAACCAAAAGGTTTATAAGAACAGAAACTAAAATAACAAATAGAAATTAGGATAGGGAAAGATTAGTAACAAAGCCTATTGTCTGCTTTCTGTGTTAGAAGCCAATTTGACTTGCTTTCATTAAAATTCTCCTTGTTAACTCGGGTGATGTGTTGGGTGATGGACTATTTGATGTCTGAGAAGTGGTGAGAAGTTAGCTGTCTAATGATGGACTAATTAGAAAGCCCATCCTAGCAGGATCCATGGAAATTGATTTGCACAGTGCCATTTTTGCTAATGACAGTCATGAATACGTTTGCAGTCCTTTACTTACTCTTCCTACCCACAGCTAATGAAAGAGAAGCAATCATTAAGAGCTCAGCTACAGTCTATCTGAAGTTTTCTTTGCCTTGTAGGAATAGCCATACTTTAAGAACTTCAGTTTTAACCAGTATTCTTCCTAGAGATGCACGTGCCAGTTGTCTGCCTCCTCTAAAATGAGTATGTTTTTCTACTGTATCTGTTTTTGAGTTGTCCCCACTGAATAGGTAGTCAGTGTCCTTTCTGTACTATTTACAGAAAATGACCATCACTGCATGGGACTGGAAGAAACCATAAATATGCAGTCTGAATAAAATTAAAATTAATTAGACAGTTTTTCCTACAAGGGCATAACATGTCCATCCACAACTAGGTCAAGCATTTTTAATATTTATCCGGCTAAGGCAAATAAAAACTTACTTGTAGTATCTCCTCTTATGATTTTATTTACTCAATTGCTTTCAGATGCCTTTAATCTGCCCAGATGGTATTTGCCCAGCCAGGTCCATATGGCTCAGTATTCACAAACTAGAAGTTTTTGCACACAGATCTCTTGAATAAAATATGACAATCAATGCAGTCTGGCTACCTGTAAGTACATCCTTCGTTGTCCATAGGGCTCTAGTTTACTACCATGTTCCAAGCTTCTCAAGGCCTTCTCTGGTCAATAATGATCTGGCATTGCATTGCTCTTCTCTTTAACTTACATAAGCTCCTGTAAATTCTGCCATAATTAAAGAAAAATACAGACCTTTTTCAATTTTCCTTCAACTTATTTCTTTTAGGTGCATTCTGACAGATGTAACCAGTAGCTGGAGGTATTGCATTAGGTTCCAGGAGTTAGCTGTACCAAAGTTTTCATATGTTTTCAGTGAAATGGATGTCCTATAAAACCTGTCGGGCAAAGGTGGAATTTAAGAACTAGAAATGAAAAGTGTAAGTGGACAAGCAACTGGGAGTTGAAAGTAAGAGGGCAAGCAAGAGAATGGTGAAATGTCATTGCTGGCAGCAGTGAAGGAGTCTGAGGTTGTGCAGTGAAGACTAGAAACAAGGGGAATGGATAGCTTGAAGCTGCTGCTATCTGGATGGATTAGAAGAAGGGAGAGCAGAGGAATCAGAGTGAGTTATCAGAAGACAAGAATGGAGAAGGAAGGAGGAAGGTTTGAATGACTGTATCTGAGTTTCTTAAGTTTCTTCTTAGTTAAAAGAGACAAAAAGGAATCAGGAATTCTTGGGGAGCCAGAGACAGCAAGCAAGTGGGGAAAACTTGGAAATCTTCATGAGAGATTCTAGTAAGAGGACAGTTAATTTCCTCTGGAACAGGGAGATTATATGTAGACAGTATCACAAAACAACATCATGTTGGTTTCAGTGTGTGATTTAAATATGAACAAGAAAAGTCCACTTAATTGTAATGAAAATGAGTTACCTTGACATAACAAAGAAAAAAAAAAGCTTGTTCATCTTGCCACAAAGGAATTTAGGTGAGGTCAGCACTTTAATTTATTTCTGAGACTGGGCCTGCCCAGTTTATCTTGTGCCTGCAGTCACTTCTTCACTTTGAAGAAGTTCCTATACATTAGTTCCCTGAAGCCAAAACCTTATCTGATTTTAACAGTGAAAACAATTGTAAGTGTATTCATCTAATGGCTTGGGGTTTCCCCTGAAGAAGAAATTTTCTAATTTAAAAATTTATTTCTAGCTCCTCCATTCAAGTTTTGTGCTGTAGCATCTGTAAAATATATATGCATGCATATACTTATATATGTATATATGAGAAGCATCTAGATATGATAGGTGCAAGATTTTGAATTTCTTTGCTGTTCAGCGTTACCTCCCAGCACTAGGTACTCATTAGTTTTGTGGGCTTTCGTAATACTTATTCCTTTTTGTTCCTGTAGTGCAACCTATGGAAGATATTAAGAAGAAATGGCAAACCTTTATGTACCTCCTGCACTATTATTGGAGGGGGCTTTCAGTAGTCTTATAATGCATACCATTCAACATCTAAATTTGCTAACACATGTAAAGAAAAAACTGACACTTTCTTTAAATTACCCTTTTTTGGTATTTTTTGTGTGTTAAACTTACTTAAAAATTAAAATGAACCTGGAAAAGCAATTGGATGGATGCATAACTCAAAGATATTTCAAAATGGCAGTCAGGGATGACTTTCCAGTATAGCAGACTAGAGAAGATTTATATGTAGACCATATTAGGACTTTCAGAAGTAATATTTAGAAAAATAAATTATGAAAGATATGGGTATACAGTAATGTGATCCACTAGCACTGCATAACATACAGTATTGATGACTGATCTTTTCTAAGAAATATTGCTACATGCAGGCTCAGACTTTGGTTTAATTTAAAGTTCAGGTCATGTAGCTGTTTACTTACAAATAAATAGTCTAGATTAATGACTTGTTGGCGTGCTTAGGACAAAACAAAAGTCAATATAGACAAGTGGTTTGTAGTGTCATTTACTCCTGCACAATTCTGATAAACATATTAGTTAACTGTTCTATATTGTGTAAAGCAGATAATAAAACCGTATTGAGTGACAGAATTTTGCTAAGCCATGATTAACACTGATCATGCGGCTGAGTATCTGTGCAGTGCTCAAGTCTGGCGTGTTCTTTCTGTATGGAAAACATCCCTGTTTCTGAAGAGCTGCTGTATTTTAGAGGATTTGATAGCTGTTGATAATGGATGTAATGGGGAATAGGCAGCCACTGGACAGTGAGTTCACTGTAATAATTAAGGAATGCTCTGTGAATAAATCTCTTACTCATCCAGTTCAGGTCAGAGGTGTAACCTTCATAGGCACTGAACTACTTGGCAGCAATGAAGCAAAACAGTAAAGGAAAGGCCACATTAATGAAAAAGCAATGAATGATGTTAGAAACCTAAGACACTCTGTTAGAAAAACAGTAGTGATCTACCTAGCTGGTATCTGGTGTCCTGCCATCTAAAAAGAAATCACCTACGCAGTTCTGTTCTCACCTAAATGCAGTCTTTGTTCTGCTTTACACTTTCTCCCCTGTCACGTGTGCTTCTCGTCTTTCTTCCCTTAACATGCCCTTTCCATTTTACATTCCCAGCAGAATTGCACTACCTCCTATGCAGGCTCTTTTCCCTTTTTCCACTGCCAAGAAATTTGTATTCTCTCTTCCCTTTCTTGCTCATTATATCGTATTTACTTGCCACTAAAATTCGCTTTTGTGAGCTATGGTATTCTTGCTTTTCCTTTAAAATACAATTTAAAAGAGGAAGAATTTGGGTTTGTTTTATGGTGGTCAATCTTTAAGGTGGATGTGTACCATGGAACATCTATAGTTCTCCACTGGGAGTTTTCCTTAAGCAGAGCCAGTGGCCATGCAAAGCACAAAGATCAGATGATTGCTGTCACTTCTTGCTCAAGCTGGAGATTGTTTCAATAGACCTGCTGAAATATCCAAAGATACCTAGCTTTTTGTGTCATGCTTTATTGGGAAATTTCTTTTACAAGATGTTTGGATTTACTTTAAAAATTAAAAAAAAAAAAATATTTCTGTTGCCCTTGTCTTCTTCTGTTCGCTTGAGTTTACTGCAGTCAGAGAATACTGGTGAAAGCCGAGGCAACAAGCTGTGGGTAAACTTTGATGCCAGGAGCTCCTTTGGAACTGCCATTGCTTGTATTATGAATCTCTTCTGAGTTTTGCTCCAGGTTTTACTTTCCTGTAAGATGGTGTTAAAATGTAGCCCTTCATAACCAGGGAAATCAAAGCCATTGTGCAGTTGGTAAAGCAAGCACTTATATTTTAGAAAGTCTGCCCTGGATTTCATAATTTATTTAAGACTGGTAAAATATTGGAGGTATTTTCATCATTCTGAAGTGTAATTGAAGGAAGCAGTTACAGAAAGCCTTTTGTGTGTTTTCAGTGGAGTGGTCAGGAAGCCTAGTCAGGGAACAGAGAAAGTCTTTGGAATTAAGGTGATGAATCACAATGTTCAAGTTCAGCAATAATGACTATTAGAATAATTTTTGAGTAACTCATTGATTGAAATATGTTTTTAATAGTCATACTTCATGTTACTTAAAAAATGGGAACCTTCAAAATTTTTCTTAATGTAAGGGGTGCACATAAAGAATAGATAAGTTATCTTGGTTTAGTTGCCTATTTAGAAGACAAATGAGTAGAATATTCTTGTGTTACCTATTCATCAGTCATGTAAATTTTCTGCGTACTCTTATTTCATCAGAGAAAAGTTCATTATCCCTTGGGAATTGGAACAGTGAGCTTGTGAATCATCCTGCATTGGGTAGCCCTCTTAATCTTGCCTTCCCCCAACAACCTGTCCTAGCAAAACCAAAAAACTAATTTGCTGAACACTTCAGTGTCCCCTCCTGTCCCCGTGGGTATTCTTGACTGGGTGTAGTCTGTTGTGTCTGGATTTTATTAAATCAGGTGAGGTAAGGTGAGGAAGAGGACCCCACTGGATTTTCTTGCTCACCACGTTGCTTGGCTCACTGTCTACCCACAGATATGATTTGATTTTTTTCTTTTATCGTCTTCACAGTTGGGTAGCATCATTTTAAGAAAAAAAACAACAAAACAACCAACAAAATCTTCACAACTCTGAAAATCTGTAGTAAAGAACAGGATCCATAGCTTTGTTCAGAACTTGAGACAGAATAAAAAAGGGTCATATATAGTTTTCACTACTGTCATTTTTCAGGCTCTGCTAAAATGAGATGAAGACCTTTGCTTAGAGAAACATCTTGGAGAAAACAGGAAAAAATAGTTACCTGAATTTTTGATACATTTCTTAGTTTCTAAGCTTACAGCCTGAAGTCCCTCAGAGTATTATGTTTGCGTAGGTGTAGTCATGGGTCATAGAACACCATTGTTTTCAGCATTAGGAATAAGTCTTTGTCTCCAGAACTCCCAGAAGTTTGATACCCCAGAAGTTCATTGTATGAAAGCTGAAGAACAGATGCAGTAACATGATTATCAGTGAAACCATTGTAGAGTATAGCACTTTGCTCCTGTAGCCTTGCTCATCTTGTCCAAATGCCTCAGCAGCACAAGAACAGGAATTTTGAAAATTGCGGCTCAGTTATGAAGCATCTGTTAACACTAAACAATTAATTGACTTAGGACTGATTGTGGTTGGTTTCCCGTAGCAAACATGCCCTACAGAGACAGACTTCGTATGCGTTGTCTCTGCAGTGCAAGAATTTAATTCTCTAAGTTAGGCATGATTCCATTTAATTTCAACACCTACATTTTCATCCAAATCAAGTTACACAGACTAGCTTCTTAATTAAAAGAAATTTAATTTTGAAAGTCCTAGCCCCGCCTGAGAGACTCTGGACCCAAACCCTTCCCAGGATGTCACCTGTCCAGCGATGCCGCACAAAATTCCAGGCTGTGGCCCAGCAGACAGGGCAGCACTGTAGCCTTTGCTTACTCTCCAGAAAGGTGTGTGCTTGCTACCTTGCATAAGCTGGCTCTTCCTGACACTCTGTGAGTATTCTGAGACTTCAGTGAAGGAACCGTGCTTGTGCTCTTGGCCCAGCTGCTCCTGCACCTGCCAGTAGCAACTGGATTCCAGTTTACCACATGACTTACTGGATTTCGCAGAAGAGAGGTTTCATTCCCATGTGTCTAAAAACTGGGATAGTCTCCTAAAGCTATGAGACAGCTCTAGGATGCCATGAATAGTGACAAAACAAGAGACTGGTTCATTGTTGGTGGGAGAAGAGAAGTGCATAGTACTTGTTACTGAACAAGGCATCCAGCATGCAATGACAGGCAAAAATCTTAGCACAGGTGTGTTTTCCATTACATTATGGATGCAAATAAAGATAAAGCAAAAACAGCTGAAATACATTATTGTGGATTGTGTCTGCATGAAATACCTAGGATTTGTTGCTAATGGGTAGTGTGCTGGGGAAATTGTACGATTTAGCCAATGTTCAAAGCAATGACACATTCAAACTAAGTCAATGCATCTCTCCCTAAAGAAATTTTAAATATGAGGGTATTTTGCCTCATAATTATCTATTTCTAATGTGTATGGGGTATCTTCTTGGTTGAGTATTTTACACGCTTCTCTGCAGGTCGGTCTCTACTAGAGCAAGACCATTTTCTGACACTGAAAAAAGATTTATATTGACTGACTAATGGCCCATCCAGTGATTAAACTTGCTGATTCTTCTGAAATTCCTAGCTACTAGAAGGAGAAGCCAAAAGTGAGAGGAAGTGAAAGAGTGAAGTAAAAGAAATACATTTATTAGCAGTAGAAGTACAGACATAATAGTCTCACTTTACTTATGGATTTTTTTTAATCTTAATTTCAGTTTGTGAGAGGATAGGCAGTAGACATCCATACCTGATGCTTCTGCAAAAATACGTTTCAATTTATACTCATTTATTGATTATATTAATTTATATTCATGTAAGCAAGTAGAATGTGGCTATTCTGCGTTACTGAGTTGGAACTATATACTACAATATTAATTTCATCTGTCTCCTATGTTAGAGACCAAGTGTGAGGCAGTCAAAAATCTACCAGGAAGTATTTTTATCAGGCACCTTTAATCACAGGTGGCTGTCGGGATGTAGCATGTTATGCAATGTTACTCTCAGAGTACTTGAGTTCATGAGATGCTGCTTTGTATCTGCAGAGAATAGTAGGGTAAGGGAAGGAGGGATGAATACTTGTCTTTCCTTAAAGTTTGTCTGTCAAAATTTTTTGCTGTATTTTTATATTAAGAGATTCTGGAATTATGCTTAGGTGTGTCCACAACCACCTAAGATTATTAAGTGTCTTGCACTTTAATAATCTCTCTTTGTTGCAGGAACATTAATGTTAATCTTGTGACAAGAGTGCCTTCATGAGATTTCAGGTCTGTCTGTACAAGCCTAGAGATCTGTGAAAGAGACTAGGAAAAGAAATGGAGACATATATGGGCTAGACCTCCAAATATTCAAGTTTTTCATAGGTGGAAGTCAAGGGCTCAGTAAGGTGAGAGCTCAAAGCACAATTATTTACTTCTATGTTTTGAGTCAGAGCAAGATGAAAAATTTTTATTCTTTCCAGCAGTAAAATAAGTGAAGTAGGTGACATAGCAGGGAATGCTTAATGGCAGGTGTGGTGTCTCACAGTCTCAACCTGAAACTGTTGGGGAGGAAAAGCTAGATGAGATTAAACACTTCACAGGATTGCTTCTACTGGAGCTCTGTGGAGCTGACTGGGTAGGTGGGAAACCATGAAGTGTCAGATGAACTGGAGCTGAAAACCAGTGCCAGCTGCTAACAGTGATGAGAATAGTGATCGCTGAATGCATGAGCTGAGCTCTCTAGTGGCTCTGCTGCTTAAAACTAGGGACTTCTTATGAAGACCTGTTGTAGAAAGTGCTGTGGTTTTAGCAGTGAGCCTGAGGTATCCTGACTATGCAACACGAGCTACATCATAAGCAGGACTTGGCACACAGGCTAAACAGTGTAGGTGGCTTTGAAGAAGAGATATTCCTTCATTTTTGGATGTGTCTTCAAAGGCCACTAGTAGCCTGTGTAATTTATGGAAGTGCTTACTTATATCTGGTTGTGACAGAATTACCATCATTTTGACACTCAGGGTGTCACATCTAAAATATCCGTCAAGCTTTGGGGAGAATATAAGCAGGAAGATTAATCCAATCTCCCTCCCATTTTCTCCCAAGGAAATTTAGGACAAGATTTTTTGAGGTAGAAAAAGGATAAATACTAATATATTGCTCTTAGGTATTACCTTTGAATATAAGGTAATAAGTTAGACTCACTGGTGAAATGAAGAGAATCCTGATTGAACTTAATGATCATCCAAACTGACCTTAGGAAGAATGGGGCAGAAAGAAGTTTGCTGAGACTCAGAGCATTGTAATAAGATTTGAGGTGGGGCTTTCAGGTTTTTATGAATATAAATAGCATTCGAAATTACCACCAAATAGGCTTCAAAAGCCAAACTTCCTGTTAGGAATGTTAGTGACTGTTAGTAGAGGAGCAGAGAATAAAACTGAAAACATCATTATAGCACTGAATAAATTCGTGGAGCATCCTCATCTCCAGTTTTTTGTATGGCTAGTTTTCCTTTGTCCCTCCTATCATCAGTCCCTCCATCTCAGGGAAAAAAAAAAAAAGACTGGGAAAGATGTAGTGAAAAGTGACAAATATAATTCAAGGTTTACAACAGTTTCTGTATTCGAGTAGACTGAGTCTCTGTACTGTAAAAAAGAAACTATGTGGAGGAAATCTGGGATACAGGCTTCTTAAATTGTGGGTATCAGAATAGTTGTTCACTGTATCTCCTCATACAAGAACTGGAGATCATTAATAAAGTTCTTGAACAAATGAAAGTCAATGTTTCTTTTTCGTCATAGCATCTGTAAACTGGGATCTTAGTGCCATGGGTTGTTTCGATGCAAAAGTTCACATAAGCCTGGAAAGTGAAAAAAAGAATTTGAGAAAGAAAAATCCATCAGGACCTATTAAACACAAGGTTACCAGGCATAGCTTCATTCAAATGCCTTAGCTGGAAATACCTAGAAACTAGGAGAGCATTCAGAAGAAGTGTAATTCACTATAAACTTGCCTTGTTCTTCCCTTCATTTGTGCCCAGGTATTGCTCCTAGTGAGAGAGATACTGGGCAAGGTGGGGTTTTGGTCTGATCCATTTTTCAATCATTCTCACTTTAAAAAAAAAAAAAAAATCCAAGGTTCTTGCTTTAGGACATAATTACTCTTTCCTTTAGGCTAGTTAATTCCTTTACGTGGTTTTCGGAATCTGCCTGTAAACATCTGATAATGATTGCTGTGGGAAGCAGTCTGCTGAATCCTACCCATTGTCTCTTTCAGCCAGTGCTTTGTATTTCACCATGCCTATGCATTCCAGTGTAAGTTGTTTTTTTTTTTTTTTTTTTTAAATATAGAATACTTTCATACCTATGGTGTTTTGTGCGATTGTGGGAAGTGCTGGAATTATTAAAAAGATACTGCGAACTCTGAAGTCATACAGGTTCTTAGGGACTCTCCTAATTAGGAGTATTTTACTGACAGTGTTTAAATTCCTCTTCCTTTTTTTTATTGACACCTTTATTGTAAAATTGAAATCTAGAGCTACAAATGTTACAGTCCTCCTTAATGCCTTGTGTTGAAGTTGCAATCCTTACCCCCTGTTTGCTCTGTTTGTACAATTCAGGAGAAACAAATGAAGCACTGAATATACCCAAGCATGGGAACACCTCCAAAGGTATTCATGTTACGGTCATACAAGCAGCAGTGGTGTATTGTACTTGTGGCAGGTCCAAGCCTCCTTAGAACTGCAGCTGCTCTGGACATCCTACTCTCAAACTAGCTGCTCAGAGGTGTCCCCTCAGGTGGCCTGAGCAGATCTGTGCTGTGTCCTGCAGAGCTCTCTCACTGTAGCATTTCCAGCCCCTGACTGGGAGGCAGCCTGTTGGAGAGCACTGCCAGCCTGCTGATTTATGTCATGCCCACATTGCTCCAACTTACTGTGGGACACACTTAGAACAAACTGTACAATGGAATAAGCAGCTTATTTGTCAAGTCATACTAACATTTTATGGTCTCTTTTTAATCAGCATAAAGCATTTTACAGAATTCTAGGTAAGCAGATACTCAGCTAGAGGAGATTCTTCTGCCTTCCCCTGCTGCGTCCAGTTACATGCATCTCCCTAACCTTGAAGATGGGGGGACCAGTCTCCTGCTGCTATTCCCCTCTGCTCTGTGGTGTCTGGCTGTGTGGAATGGAGTTTCTAAATGCCTGTCACAGACTGTTTTGCACACGAGTGCAAAAAGGCAGGTTAGTGGGAAGTACACAGAATTGGTGACATACTGAGTTGCAAAACAAATGTTGGTTGCTTCAAGGCTGTAGAAGGCAATACATACAAATGGTAATTCATGATGTCGATACAAATGCTCTCCTCTTAAAAAGCCTTGGGATGCCCTCAGCCGTGTGGCTGTCATGTAACAGCAACATGGCCCTTTTCATGTAACAACATATGGCCCTTTTTATCTTCTTCATTAGTACTACAATTAATTTGCAGAATTGGGGAATATTTTGCTTGAGTTTCAGGCATGTCCTCCTTTCCTCACTTTTTCATTTAAATAGTTTCAATAGTGTCTGTCTCACTAAGGCCATTCCTTATAATGCACTTCTCCTTGCTTTTGCGACTTTTCGTTCCTTTGTAGAAGTTGCCACAATGAGGCTTTTGTTCTGTCATCGGAGAATTTCTTATTGTCATAGTTGCTAAACAGGAATAAAGCAGCTATTAGCATTTTCAGATACAGAAGGGTAACTGACACAATTGAAAGAAAACTGATGGTTTTCACCACAGTTTGGGGTACAGTGTTACTGATAAGATGGTATTCAACTTGTCATTTGTCTGAAAAGGGAGAGTCTGTTTTTTCCAAACTGATATGAGTTTCTTGACTCTTAGCCTGATCCACACTCTTCTAGATGATGAAACCTAGAGTTTTTGCAGACAGACGAGGAAGTATGAGATCAGTGGTGTCTAGGACAAGACTCAGTACCTACTGCTACTGGAGAGCAGGCAGTATCACAAACAAGGTCCAGTGCAGAACAGGGATGTCCCCAAGCCAGCCCAAGAATGTTGAGGTGGTTGTTTGACAAGCACAGAGGGGTACTGGCATGCTGGTTTGATTTCACCTTGGGTCAGCCTTACTATCTTCTTAACTTGAGCTGAGAGCTCTAAATTTGCCTAGATTTACAAACAAAACTCAGAACTTCTTGGTTGATTTTCATTTTAATATGGCTGCCTATGTTGCTGTTCTTTTCTTATAGTGAATGAAACGGGTGTGGTTAAAATTGAGTTGCTACCTCACTTATTTGGGGTTGTTCTTTTCATTGCAAGTTCAGGAAAAAAGAAAGGTATGGTTGGAATCTGTTCTGAGCTGTCAGCTCAGATTGAGTATGGTGTGTGCAGCTCAGTGCAGCATGCAGTGTTTACTGCAGACAAAAGAGAAGAAAGTGTAGTTAATTCCTGCTGCACCATTTTCTGTGAAACTTGAAAAGAATGCTAGGAGGATTTTCATTTTGTTTCTGTTTTTGTAAAAACCACTTCATGTTTCCCATGGTGTTGTTCACAACAAGCCAGACGTCAGCAGAACCCAGACCAAAACTCAGCCCTGCTTTTGCTAACACCTTGCGGTACACTGGGAGCCTGGCAGGAAAATCTCAGTCATCCATCCTTAACCCGTCCTGTTTTGCCACCATTTCCTCTAAACAGTAACCCAGCAGAGTCCTGCCCCACGCTGCTCTCGGCTGCAGGCTTTTCAGTCAGCACCGATAATTAGACTTTGAGATAAGCCATCTGCTCGCTGGCCCCCGGTGGTCTGTGGGCTTGGCATTGAGCTGCCGAGGCCAGTGACAGGTCTGCCGCAGGAGAGGCCTGGCAGTGACACAGCAGCTGCTCGCCGAGATACCGAGCGCTCTTGCGATTGAGCACCTACGTGCGGGGGGTTTAAAGCACCGCTGGCCAGGAGAGCGCAGCGCGCCCGGCAACCGCCGAGCGTGCGCTAATGAAGGGAAGTCGGGGTGGGAGGGCAGAGGCCTCAATTCTGTAACGAATTCATTATTTCATCACGCTTTAGAGCATCCAAGCGGCGATGGGAAAGCATGTTTTGCCCAAGTTAATCCTGGCTGATTATAAATGGAGGAGAGCAGGGAAAAACCTGGCTCTTAGATGTTTGCTCTGTGTTTTTGGCAGTCTTGTCTCCTTTATTCAGATCAGCACTACATAAAGCTGCAATGGGATGGATAGCTCAAATTGAGCACCTTATTAGAGGTTTAGAGGTACTAGGCATCCATATCAGGTTTTGTACTGCGATTGAAAGACTTTCCTACCTTTAGAGTCACTTCCAGTTCTTCCTTTTGTTTCTCCTCTTGCCCATCATTTGGTTAGAAATCCCTTCTTTGCTGCATGCTTCTTTCTGCTGTGACTCTGATGTTGGAGTGCAAAACGATTATGATTGTTGTTGTTGTTATTATTATTTCTGCAGTCTAGTCCAGTTCTTACTGATGAATGAAGAACCTGTCTTCCTCTTCTTCTTTTTCCTGTTATGCAGTGAACATCTTGTGTGAACAGAGAGGGATAAATGTTTGGTTTCTTTTCTTTGCAGAAGTGAGCAGCAGCTTAGCGCAAATCAGTCTCTTTCTGCCCAGCTAAATTAACAGCAGGATAGTCACAATTTTTGTTTTATTAGACAGGAAACTTCTTACTTGTAAGGGTAATCCCATGAATTCCAGCTCTGTGGGTTGGCTGGCTTCAAGGGCATCCCAAAGGGTGTAATGGCCTCATTCTAGACCTAGGAAAAAATGGAAGTCTTTCTATTAACTTAATGGACAGAATCTTAAATCCTAATATTTGGAGGCTGATTTAATTTACTTTTCTAGTGATGAGGTGAAATTGTCAACAACTGCAAAGAGAGGACTAGCTGCCCACCTCTACCTTCAAAAAGAAGGAAACAGAAGTGTTGGTGTTTTAATTACTTGGGACATACTTCTGATTCTGCAATGATGGAAACTGTGAAAACCCCCGTGTTCAAAGCAGATGCAGCAGTGACTGCCATATGCAGTGTGGGGGCAGTGTGATGTGAGCAAGTGCCAATCCATTGATTTAATTACAGCTGGGGTCTGATATCCCAAGCAGCAATTTGCCTTTCTGCCTTCCCTGGTGGATGAGATGATATTGGTAGTAAGAGAGGAGAGGGACTCAGGAATAAGCAAAGGATAACAGGGCAAAAAAAAAAAAAGAAGGACTATCAGTGGAAACCACATCAGATTAACAAACTTTAATTACATTTAATTTTAATCCTTAACATTTATCTAAAAGGTGATTGAGGGAAGGTTTATTAGGATTCTGTGTCCCTATAGCCCTTCTTTGAAAGAACACTGAACAAGATGATTGCTTGCGTCTCTAATTAGAAGTTTTTCCCCTCTTGATCACCTAAAGTCAAATTCATTTACTCTGCTTGAAACAAGGATTTAATTTGATTTTTTTTTTTTTTTTGCATCAAAAGATGTCTCTCAAACATGATACAGAACCACAGCCTGCTAATCAAGACAGAACCCATTACCAGCCCAGTTTTATGAATATTCACATCAGAGGGCAGCACCAACCTCATTAGGAAGGGTGTTGCAATCATTATTAAACTGTTGGAGTCCATTATGATTCCGAGTGCTGTAATGATGACTGATACCCACTGAGGGCAGCTGAGAAGAATACCAGAGCATAATGACCTCACCTTTTTTTCATAAGCCTATAGGGCTTTTAAACGCTTTCAGCTTGTGTAGTTTGTATTCTTTTAATCAAGTGCGTGAAAGTGGTCTTAATATCCTTGATTCTCTTGCTCAAGTGATGTGAAGAGAAACACAAGAGCAATTAGGGAATCTGGAGGTTATGTTTGGGTGATACGGTAAGTCAGTAATATGAATTCTTTCAGATCTTAGGTCTCTGTTAATGAGTAGATTGTTGTCAGTTGGACTAAAAGCTCAAAATTGATAAGGATCAAGCCCCTTCCGTGAGAAGACATACTGCTGCTAAACCTGAGTTTGATCATCTGGGCAGCAGAACTGCTGTAGTTAATGGACCGTCAGCACAAGCTCTTTCTCCACTCTTCTTTTGCTTCCCTGCTCTGAGAATAACATCCACTTGAGGTTAACTGTTGCTACAAACAATTTGCTACCCCTGTCTTGCTTTCTTCAGATCCCTGCTTTAATCAGGCAGAGTGAAAGGAGGTTAGCCTGAATTCTCTGACTCACAATCCCAATCCTGCCTTAGTTATATTTACATAAATTAATTTTGTGCAAATTAGCATAGTATTGGTGGATTTTTTTTTTATATTTACAAGAACCTGGAGGATGTGTGTAGCTGTTAGTATACTTTCTGAGCTCAGAAAGAAGTTCCTGATCCCAACCTTTGTGTAATTAGGAAGTAACTGTACCTAACCAAAGAAATTTCTATTACTCTTGCAGTGTCAAGTTGCTGCGATGTTTACTGCTTTTTTTGCATCCTCAAGACAATTTACTGTCTTCTTTTAATTATACTCCTCTGTTCTCCTTCCATCCTAGAGATCACCTTTCAACCCAGTAAGAAGCTCCCTCTGGCGTCCTTTGGGGTCTCTCTTTGCTCAGCCCTGAAGGGTGCTGAACAAGTTGTGGAGGCTGCATGTGCCACCTGTTCCTCCTGTAAGCTGGGACTGGAACTTTGATGTCTCTCGCAGTGCATTTGTTTTTAATGTGTTTTTAATTGACATTTCTTGCTACAATCTTCTTTTTATAAACTTGCAAGAGACTATTAATGCAACTGGTGAGGCTGATTGTAAATTACTCTGTGATAATGATGCTATAAAAGGGAGGCATTATGGGAAGCCAATTGTAAATTTCATTCAGGACAGTTATGTGCCACCAAAGAGCATCATCTCTTTCTTTACTCTTCTTCCAACCTGGCTTCCACACTAAACTGTGAGAGATCTCTCTGACTTGAGAGCTCTCACTCCTTCAGCTCTCCATCCTACGAAATGCCAGTGAATGTGTCTAGTTGGTTCTTAGAGCAGTTCATGGCTAAAGTAACATCAGTCTTTGTAGGATAGAAGAGGCAGGAGCTTCGACCAACTCCAGTATTAATTAAATCCGGTGAGGGAAGTGGAAATTAGGGGTCTTGTAACAAGCAGGGCAGAATCTGCCTTTAATTAATGATATTGCCAAGTTTGAGTTAATCAGAAGATTAACTCAAATGCTACCTAGAGGTGTCTGTGGAGAAGAATGTCTAGCATTTCAACAGGGGAAACTGAAGTGGGCATTTTACAAAGATTGGGACACTTCTCCTTTACAGTGATTTGGCAGAAATGCCAGGTTGTGAAGCAGCCTGCCTCTGGCAGCTCAGAACGTCTCCTAATTAGACTATTTGCACAACACTTGTTGGCAGGAGAACATATCTTATTTAGGATCTTTGGGGATGTCCCTCAACTAAACCTTTCCAAGATGAGTATTTAGACGAAGTCCTTTATGTTTCTGTCGTGTTCTGATTCACCCCAGTTTCAAAATCTTATTGCTGGTAGCATCAACCATTTATCCAGTAATGTTCAGTAAAGATGGTCTCTGTTCCAAGGTAAACATGGACCTTATGAGAGGCAGATTTTAGGCAAACCATTGTTGGATGACAAAGTTGTTGTCACCACTTCCTATGTGAACTTCATATTTTGCTGAATGATGCAAGGTCACCTTCTTAGGTTGAAGTGTTCCTTCATTGTATGGCAATAAGCAACAAGTGGAAAAACTACAATTTAGGCCTTCCATGTCTTTTGGAATCATAGTTGTAGTTTTATATTTACAAAACAAGTGTAGAAAGCTCATCATTGGTTTGAGAAACCATTTCTTTAAACAAGGAGTCTCCCTTGCCCTGGATTACATTTCATATGTCCTTTTAAACAGTTTTATTTCAAATAAGTCTATCTTATTTGATCCCCCGAGAGCCTCTGAGAGCTTCCTTGCTGCACCAGGTTTTGCTCATTAATGCGTTTTACTATTAATGAAGATATGTAAATACCAAGGGTTTTTAAAAAGGGCTTCACCTCCATTATTTCACAATAGGTTTGCCATGCCTGCAGATATTTGCTGATGTTAGTTAACAGCAATGCCTGTTCCTAATGATCATCTTGCCCTGCAAAATAACTTGTGATATGTTGTGTGGAACTGAATGAGAAGCAATAGATCGGCTCCGGTAGCTATATCCAGTGCATCAAAGGAAAGCAGAGTTTGCTGTTCCCTCAAGGCTCAAATTCTCAGGAGACACTAAAGATGCTGGCTTCCCACCTGCATTGACTTTTGATAGTATTTCATTACCTGACTCTTTTTATTTTCCTTTAAAAATCTCTCCTTCGGTGATTTGTGCAATCCTGAAATTGCTAGAGAAATTTTGTCCTTATACCGCTCTGAAACCCAAATTACTGACTTTTTTATTTTAATCACTTGAGTACAGCTGCCATTTATAGCAGTTCATTTTGTTTGGTCATTGATAGGCCCACATAAATCCCTAGCCAGAAGAGTGATGCAAGGTAGAGGAAATGCACCCACCTTCTGAGATAAAATTGTATTCAAGACAGATAATAGAAGAGTCTTTGAAAGCAGGTGGAATTAAAGCACTGACACAGTAAGTATAAAGCCTGAAACAGTTTTGTTAGCATCTCTTCAGTATCCATCACAGTTGATCCTTCTTGAAGCTTGTCCAGTTTTCTGTTTGTTAGGCATCAGAGGATGACTAATACGCTGCTATTCAGAAAAATGAGGCTTTTATTGGCAGTAGTCATCTTATGCAGCAGTAATGCTGTTTTTAAGTTACAACATGCATTTTTCACATAAATCTGTGCTGATTTCACTGTGCCTTTTTGATTGTTTTCCACAGAAAGCAAAGTAACCTTATTCTTCCTCTAATAGTTGGTTTTAAGTTATTGTTGCTCCACTGACATATAACCTGATGTTTTCAGGAACACCAGGCATCTGTTCCTTGTATTGGTTTTAGTGGAATCTGTTGTGTGTATGAGGAGTTGGTAGTTTTTGCTGTCCAAATACACAGCTTGGAGTTCAGCTTTTGGCATCTAGCTTTGGCACCTGTTAAGATACCCTGAAACTTAGAGTGAGAAGTTTGACCCTACTTAAACAGACGTTTAGCCAGGAATTTTCAAGGGGCTTGTTCTTTCAAAAAACTGCAGAAGTATGGCTCTGCCTGTCCCTTTCAACTGATGGCAAGGATTATGTGACAGTTGGAGTTTGGGACTATGTGTACCTGAAACACTCAGAAAAACAATCCAGTGCATTGCCCATCTCCTGTTTCCATACCAAATAGTGAATCTTCTTTAGGATTGCACAAGCTAGACGTGTTCTGAAAATAGACTATAGAAATTGGCTGTTTTCCTTTTTTCCTTTTTAAGAAGTGACCATCCCATTTATAAACCTGGTTGAGTAGGAGGAGAATGGTTTGTCATATCCTCTCAAGTTTATGGGCTCTTCAAATAATATGTCAGTGGACAATTACTTTTAGACAGATTCTGGCTTTTTGGTGATGCTTTAGATAGAAACGTGCACATTTTTACACGTGTAATTTTAATGGAACTGTTGGAAAATCTGTTTCTGACATGTTCTTTCCGATAAACCCCCTAATAGTCATTGTCTTCAGGGATAGGACACATTCCCCACGTATAATTAGCCTGTCTCATTTCAGACTTCATAAGGAAAGCTAAATGAGTGCTTTTCCATCATATTGAAGTTGTCTTCTTGCTTCCAACCCACAATCCAATTTCATATTTCAGGCTTCCTCTGTGAAGTCAAAACTCTGTTCTGAAAGAATGGAAAGGAAGTGCGTAACAAATCAAGAGTAAGTTCACTTTATAATGTCTTATGTTTAAATGCACAGCAGAGTATGTTGTTTCAGTACTTGTGCTTTTACGTTTAGCATCTGTGTTATCTGTAACAGCCTCTGAATCCTTTACCGTAGTGAAGTTCGTGGTGCAGAGGAGACCTCAGCCAACTGGAACTGAGGTAGATTGTTACCTGTGAGAATGGCACATATTTTTGTCTCCCTGTGATACGTATCTTTACATGTTTCTATTCGACATAAGTGGTGTGACCTCACATATACAGGATCTACAATTACCTCAGTATTCCCAGTTTAATAACCTGCTTTCAGTCACTTAATTTTGCTTACCTTGTCAGCCTAGGCATTAAATTCTTGGGCTTGCTTTCCCCCAAAGGTAAACGCCTTTGAGAAATTTTAAGGGTGCTTCTCTGAGCACAAGAGGGGCGAATAAAATGTCTGAAGACAGTGGGTAGGGTTTTTCAGAGCTGTGTAGTATCAGTAGAATTGCACGAGTAAGAAGCTGAAATTTATCACGCAAGTACTCCCCTGTGACAAGAAGTGATTTTGCATCTTCCAGTGAAGACTGGCTTGGTGCTTACAGAATGACTCCTTGAAGACCTTTTACCTGATTTATTGTATGACCTCAGCAAGAAAAGGTGTCCAGCTCAGAAAAAACCATGAAGACAAATACTTTTGATTTGTAGTCTTTATAGTTCAGTAGAAGACAAGCCCTCTGGATCTTGGTGTTATATATGGAGTTTTCTTTCTAGCATTCCTTTCTACCATCTGAGCATGCAATGTGAAAAAAAGCCTGAGAATATGGTCCTCCACATATTTTTATGCTCAAAATTCAGGCAATAGCAGCATTAGCACTGCATGCACAGTCTTGTTGCTTTTTCTTTATGTGAATATATTTGTGCATACTATAATCTAAATGCCTTGTCACACAGTGCCTCCCAGACGTGTGCATTTTTGTACAATCCATAAATCTCTTGGATAGTACCTTTTACATTCCTCCAATCTTGTCTGTTTTCTGCTCCTCTCACTATTGCTGTGGTTTAGAATCTTTATATATTTGTTTTCCTTTATCATCAAATTCATTATATGCATTATGTGACATGTAGAGAGTAGTAATGAAGTGCATGTGATTCTTCAGAGGAGCAAGTATTTGTCCAAGTGGTTACAGCTCTGTAAGGTTGGGGCTACAGACCATAAGTTGAGTTGTTCATATTTTTTTCAAGTAATAGCTTTGTCTGCATTAGGTAATTTCCAGAATTACAAGGGCCACAAAAAAGCACTTTTATTGGAAAAAGAATGTTGCCAGAATACATGCATTTGCCTCTAATCCTGGAAACTGCCTACATATCTGGATATCTGGAATTTTACTAAAAGATCATTCTTATATGTTTAAGAACTACTGTAGGGATGTTACAGGTTTTAAAACATAGCAGTTACAATTTTCTTTTGCTGCCAGGGCATGCGTGGTTGGACTTAGAGTATTAAGGTGACTTGGTTTTATAGGCCATATGGAAAATAGTACCAATAAAATACCTCAAAACTCTTTAAAATAGCCTAAAATACAGCAGCTTGGTGGAAGGGATAAAAAAAAATTATTTCTATTCTGTTTAAGATGACCAGTATTTGATTTGTTTGCCACCTCTTTAAATCTTTTCATCACACCATGCTACCTTGTATTTGTTTCATTCAACACTGTTAGAAATTCCTGTCTGGAATGCAAGCAATGGATAGTAAAGAGAGATTATGGGTGATGAATGGATTTAGAGCAACCCGGCTGAGAAGGACATGGGGATACTGGTAGATGAAAAAGTTAAATATGAGCTGGCAACATGTGCTTGCAGCCCGGAAAGCCAGTCACATCCTGGTCTGCCTAAGAAACCATAGTCAGCACGTCAAGGGAGGTGGTTCTCCCTCTCAGTTCTGCTCTCATGACACCTGACCTGGCATGTTGCATCCAGCTCGGGTCCTCAGAACAGGAAGGATGGAACTGTTGGAGCAAGTCCAGAGGATGGCCACAAAGGTTGATCAGAAGGCTGGAGCACCTCTGCTATGAACACAGACTGGGAGAGCTGGGGTTGTTCAGCCTGGGGAAGGCACTGGGGAGCTGTCACTACAGCCTTTCGATACAATTAAAGTGTCTTGTAAGAAAGATGTAGAGAGACATTTTACGAAGGCCTGTAATGACAAGACAAGGCTGAACTGAAAGAGGGTAGACTTAGATTAGATCTTAGGCAGAAATTCTTTACTCAGAGGGTGGTGAGGCACTTGAACCGTTGCCCCAAAAGGGATGCTTTATCCCTGGAAGTGTTCAAGGTCAAGTTGCACAGAGCTCTAAGTAACCTGATCCAGTGAAAGATGTCCCTACTCATGGCAGCAGGGATAAACTAGATGGTCTTCAAAGGTCCCTTCCAATCCAGACTGTTCTCTGATTACACCCAGGGCTCCACAGTGCAATTAGTTAAATCTCTTTTGTGTTCAGCTAAGGCAGAGGAGAGGCAGCTGGGCAGTTAGAACTCCTTATTCTTGGGAGCCGTGCTGTTGCAGGTAAAAGTCTTTGAGACATCACATCCTGACGAGATGCCTACCTTTAGTGACTGTCTCATGGATTGTTCAGTTTAGTTACACAGCAGTCATGCTTGAATTGGAATAATGCAAGCAGTGGTGACACAGAACCCTGTTGGAGTGGTGGGACACGACGGGACATCCAGCAGTTTGATGGGCATTTCTAACAGATTTGTAGTGCAATAGCTAAAACTTCTCAGTCCCTCCAATGAAGGGTAAGTCCTGATGATGAGCTCATGTGTTTTGTTTGTTAAGAAGGGAACATCTGGACACAGTTCAAATTATATTTTATATTGATGGTGAAGAAAAATGGTGCCAGTGCCAAACATGACCTAAAATTGAATCAATTTAAAAAATAAAGCTGTTGTTTCCTATTGTGATTTTTCATTCCTGTCTCCAACAAAAAATGTAGGGGAGGTGGAAGGTGGCAAGTTTTAACTCACCTCTTGGCATCATCTAACAGGCTCAGTTGCAGTGGGAGAAAAGTCAAGCTGACCGGGAACCCCCCTTTTGCATCACTAAATGTACGCAGATGTGCAGGTGGGAGGTTACAGCTTTTCTGTTACCAAAGCTCCGACAGCCGGATTTGCATCTCACAGTTCAGGCACTAAACTAATTTCCAATAGTAGTGGGATTTCAAATTAAAATATGAACATGTGGAAGGGACAAGTGGACAGGCTTTTACATAGCTGAATAGTTGAATTTAGCTTGCAGAGCACATCTGCTGGGGAAGTCTGTCCCATGGAGGTGCACCATCAGAAATGTCCTGAATAAGGTTAGAAAAGGATGTGTGAGACTGCTAAGGGCACATCTGGTTTTGTTTTCTTTAACTCAGGTGTTGTGTAGATGGTTTAGTCAGCTGAAGATGAATCTGTAGGGGCCGCTTACCTCAGTTAGACCAGTTTTCTCAGGAACAGAAAAGTTACTGTTTCCTGTGCGTGTTGTCCTGAAAAGAGAGATAGAAAAGCAACTTTTCCTGCAGATCTTGAAGTCTCAGCATTTTAGTCCAATATCATGAATCACATTAGCAAACATGTCTGCTCCTACATTAACAAAAATAAGCAGGTGTTAAGGGTGACAAATTGGATTAAAATGCAGAATTTTTAAGTGTAACTGATAACCTTACTGGTGCCCTTGCACTTCATGAAGATAATAGGGAAACCTAATTGTCATTCAGAGTAGGAATTTGTGTGGGGAGAGAGGGGCTGGCAGCTGGTTGTTTGGGGGTTTTTTTAATACACCAGAAGGAGGTGTGTCTACCAATTGCCTATCTGGTTTTGGTGGATGTCCTAAAAACCCAGTGTGCTACATCAAAGACAACTGAAGGGGTGGCTGGGAAAGATTGTCTGCTTGGTAATGCCAGCTTTTTATGACATTTAGCTACAGCAGAAAACAGATCACAGATCTGAGAGAAAACAGCCTAATGAGAGTATTCAGAGGTGTTGAAATAAAGATAATATTGTCTAGGTGGTGACATAAAAGACAACTTTGTGTCTGGAATGGTAATGAGGATGTTTCCACCTTTTAGGCTCCTGACAGACTTTGAAGTAAAGATGGGAAGAAATACAGGCAAAAGGGAAGAGTCAGTGGTGGCCAGAATGCAGGGTTGGAGAGAGCATAAAATACTGGCAGGAGTTACCAGAAAGTGCTGGAAATGCACCCATCCTACACTGCGCTATATTGTAAAATCTAAATGGTAAAGCCATAGTTTTACTATTTGCAAACTGGCTAATAGTTATCCTCAAATGGGTGTAGTCTAAATAAAGATCTTAAAGAAACAGACTACAGAAAGCCTTTTATCAACCCCCACGTCAGAGCTTTCCCAGGGCTGTTGCAGTGGGTCTGTGAGCACCGTCCCACACTTGGGTGTTTGTGGCTGTTTGCAGGCACTGCCATATCAGGTCCTGCTGCCTGCTGAGAATTCAGCCAGCAGCAGGGCAGGTTTTGTTTGTCCTCCCATGAGATCCTGCCCATCTGGTTTCTTCTGCCTTGAAGCTCCTGCATGAATTAGCTTACCATCTTGCAGTGCTTCCTTGCAGCCATCTTTCGAACATGCCTTTCTGTATGGTTAGTTTTGTAAAAGCTGTAGGTGATTCATAGCACACGATTGCTTGGAAGCTGTGTTAAATCCCCTCTTTTAGTTAGCAGAATGAAACCTGATAGCTTGACCTAGAAATTGAAAGAAAAGAGGCAGAAGGGAAAGGAGAGCTAATGGATTAACTCCACAGAGCAGCTGAGATAAAGGTTCCATGTTTCACCCTGCTGCTGTTTCAACAAAGAGAGGTTTTTCTTTAAGTGTCTGCTTTAACCCATGTGGATGGATCTCTGCTAGCTCGTGAGGCAGGAGAGCAAAGAACTTTCATCTGCACCAAAGGACTGCACAGATCCTTTTTCGTCCCTTGCAAACTTATTTTAAAAATACAGTTCCATTTTATTTAGTGAGAATAATGAAGTGCCAAAGGTGAGAGGCTAAAATGATGGAGGTAAACAACAGAGGGAAAGTGTTTTCTGCTTAGCCTAATGGAGAACATGTTTAGAAAAGATGTTGCACATGGCAGGGACCACAAGGGGAGGTGCCTCTGCTGCCGGTGAGAGAAGGAGCAATTCAATGACCAAATCTTCGTTATAGTTTAAAAATAAAATGTACAGTTAACACTGGGTTTCTGAAAACACGTAATGCTTCTTTGTATTTTGTGGGAGGCTTGCAGTTGATTAAGCAGTGGTCTAATTTCCATGTTATTCTGAAGGATTCAAAAAAACCCCACAAAACGAATGTTTATTTACTGCCTTGCAGGTGGCAAAGGTCTGCACACTTTCTTTAGACAAGCCTGTTTCCTGTTAAGAAGATGCTGATCATTGACATTTAACATCTGTGTCCAATAGAGAGCACAAAGTTCTCTGAGGGAACTTAGGTTCGGGAATGAGGCAGGGACCTAAAATTGGTTGTGCTCCGCTGAGACATTTATATTTACTGGTGTCTGAGAGATGTTTAAAGGGCTTGCCTGATAAATTATTCTACTGTCCTGCTTGACTCCGTGGCTGAACATTGGAAAGATCGCATTTTGCCGTTAAATGAAAAATACAGGGACAAGAAGACGTCTGTCTCCCTGGTCTGCCTGTGTGATGGCTTTGCTGGCACCATCCATCTTGCAAAGCTGTGCACTTTTTAGTGACCTAAGAGATAAACTCTGTGTCACGCAGTGTACCCTGCTTCTGGTCAGCTGTAAAACGATCATTAAAAGAGCTCTGACCGTTCAGTTTCTTTCCTTATGTAGTTTCTGGTGTGATCTAACAATGGTAAAGTAACAGCCATGGAGTTGGTAGTTGCCCAAATAATTTTCTTCTATTCATTGAGAAACACTGCTCCCCAGCCAAGAAACTCACAACACAGTTTTTAACAGATTTTACATACAATTTTATTTTTCTTTAAAAAGCAACAGTTTCTCTTTGCTTGGGATTTGACAGACTCAGATCCATGGGATATAGTTATTTGTAATTTTTTTCTTTTCTTCTGGAATTTTAAAACTGTAATTTGATTCTTTTGTAGTTTATAAACTTGGAATTTTTTTTTTCTTCTGAGAACCTTTTTATTTTACTCATGTAATTTTAATCTTTTCAAGTCAAAGGGCAGTTCAGGTACGTGCTCTCTCTTTGCATTTAGACAGTGGTTGAGTTGCGGGTCTGCAGTTTATCAGAGAACTGAGATATGACACTTGAGGTTCTTGGCCCTGCAAGTAATACTGATTACCTGGGCACTCAGATGGTTGAAATGCCTTGTCTCCCTTAAGTGAGTGTTCCAGTGAGGGTGTCCAGGGTCATCTTGTGCTTATGGTTTCTCTTCTGAATCAGGGAGGGAGTCCTGGAGTGGGTGTCCTTATATTTGAGCGATTAACTGAAGGTTTTTAAGTTTCAATAATTGTCTCTTTGGAGGGATGCACATTAGTTAAAGAGCTACGTTATCATCCAGAACAACTGGGCTACACAGCTAAACAAATCATCTAGTAAGGGATGATCATAGGAAGATTCTGAACATGAGAAGTGCCACCTGAAGCAGGGACTAAACAAGTTGTACATTGGAAAATGGAGGGCTTAGCCTCACACATGTACCAAAATGATCTTCAGTGCTATGGATGATTCTTTATCTGTACATTGACAGATTTTCCAAATCATGACATAGCTTGAGCTGGGACTTCCAGTTTTTCTTGTGCCGTGACTTGGTGCTCTGTTCTTGTCAAACAGAATACAAAAGCTCAGAATATTAGAGTACAGATATGGAGAAATTAAATAATACGTTTATACTCTTATCACATCGTAACTCCCAGTGTCTGTATTGCACGCTTTGAGATAGACTTACGACAAGAATAAATTCTGCGCTTCAGCTGGCTGATGATGCACTTCTTGATCCTTAAGTGAGAGTGAAGGCTTGAGGCAAAAGATGTTAGTTCTGTAATAGTAGTTAAAATATATGTACACCTAAAAGAATTGCAGTTAGGCATTTGAGACCTTCACTTGTGGTCTGTGGACAGGACAAAGTCTTACTATGGAAAGAAATGAGATTCAGGAATTTCAATCCCCAGACATGGGTGGGAATGAAATCTGTTTGTAGCCTTTGAACCCAAGTTCTGAGGTTGCCATAATAATGAGATACTGCAGTTGCAGATATTATATAAAAAATAAAAATGCACATCATTTATATATTTGTTCTTAATGATCACACACTCAAGCTATTTTTTTTTCATACTCCAGATGAGATTCTTCTCTCATCATGCAACTCTGGGAGCTTAAGCTTTATACAGAATGCTAATATTGTGAGCTTTGTGACAGAACCCAAAATACTGACAGTGCTATGAGTAGAAGGCTAAGTTGCTTCAGATTATGAACATAATGAATTTGCAAGACCTGTGATGACTTTCAAGAAATCTTTTGTTGTTCTGTTTTTTTGAAGAAGGTGTATGAAAATCATCTGAGAGCAAACTGCATGTAGAATGGCACAGGAGGGAGTTTTTCATCACTGTTGTATATATATCATTTAGCACAACCTTGAGTTCTGACAGACTTAAATGGCAATCTCACTGTTAATTTCAAAGTTTAAAGTGTTCTTTAATCTTTCCCTTACTTTGCTCACTCATAAATAGCATTATGGTTTTCAGTGCTCAATTCCAGGGTTCCCACCTGTACTATCAGGTTGTCCTTGATAGGTGGGAGAATCTATCTTGCTAAAGGTTCAAGAGGTCTGTCTCGGGAAACAAGGCCCATAAAATACTGCTTAACAGTAGGTCTATTTGCAGTGTGGAGCTTGAACATACATTTGCTAAGTGCCTGGATGTCAGAACTGAAGAAAGAAATTAAAATAAAGAAAATAAATACCCAGTACTACTAAACACTTGCCAATGCATTGAGTAGAAGAAAGAAAATCATAAAAAGAACCACTTTTTATTAATGAGTTTTCTTAACAATAATTATTTCTTACTTTTTGAAATATGCTCATGGTATTTTCACTTTCTAACTAAATAGAAAGGCATGTTTTGTGAGAGGCTCTTGCATTCAATGCTTCTTCCCCTACAGCTTCCATGCTAATAAGCTGCAGAGATCCCAGAAGCAGTTTTCTATATAACTCAGGCAGGTTTGTTAGTAGATTACATGGTCAAGGTGGATTTATAAAGGGATTTTGTATGTTTGGAGCTTGTGAGAGATTCTGAGTTTCAAACTCACTACAGTTAATTATTCCCAGAAGAGATAAAAGTTTGGCAAAAATAAGGGAGATTTCCCTTACTAAATCACCTGACTTGATCCCTCACAATCTAATACAGGTGAAAGAGATACATAATACTGACCTTTTCAATCCTGGAATTACAATCTAGTTGGCTAGCTTTGGTGATAATTCAGCAATTCTGTCCAGGAAGTGGCTCTAGAGCCCAGCCTGCATGTAGCCTTATTAATGTTTGGCTGGATTCCAGTCTAAAAAATATTGGTAAACTAGAAACTGAAATTTCCATTGCTGCTATGCTGAGCTGGCTAGCTTGTTTTATTATATTGTTTAACAGCATGTTGCCCTGTTGACCAAGTCCACGTCAAACTTGAATGAATGCTCACAAAAGATGCTATGTCACCCCTTTCTCAGAAGCCACTTGAATTTTATGATGCCTGTATGACTTTCCACTGATACTCTCCCACACAGACACTCACAAGCGGATAACACCTTGGTTGTTGTAGTAAAAAATTCTCGTAGTATTTTCAGTGATTTTTTTCTTCATGTTGTCTGTGTTAGACACGCATTTTCTGTATGGGCACCACAGGACTGAAACTGTTGTCTTTTTCATGGGATCGGTGTAGGTTACTGGTTTTGGAGCTATTTTGCAAATGCAGCTTTTGTGAACTTTGATTTATTTTTTTGTTTATACAGAATACCAAAAAGCAAAGGTAGCTTGTCAGCAATTGATAATTCTCCTAACTTTTAAGGGCATGGGAAAGATACTGAGGACAGTCACTGTGCTGCTCTGATTGATGTAATACTTTCAGCAGTGGTGGTTCACTTCCCTGCTACCGATCACCATGCTTCCTTGAAGGCAGGAGAACCAAATAAGTATGTGTATTCTGGACTTCCCACCATTGGGGCAGAATGTCAGCCTCGGACCAGCAATCTAATACCTGATTTAATTTAATCCTGGGATTGCCTATCAATTCTCATCAAAGGTTGTCTATTCTGCCTTTATATGAGGAGCCACTATCAGCAGCATAAAAGCTTGTTTAAAAAAAATGATGATAGAAAAATGAGATTCCCCTGCTGCTGCATCTGTAGCAGGGTCACATGTACTGGAAGGCACAGGGAAGCTGAAGAGATCTTCTCAACCTTCTGAAAGATGCAGCAGTGTTAATTTAGTCTGTTGTTATGTAAGATGTACCACTCTATGCAAGCAGATGCAGGTAGAGTCACTGCTGAAAATAGTTGCTGGTAAAATACTCATCATTTTTTTCATGTGTCAATTATATTTGTGAATAGCCTTAATTTCCCTTATCTGTGTGACCTGGCCCATATTCCAAGGTCTCAGCTTGAAGGGCCATTTAAGGCCTTTGCGTTTTAAGAGTCCCAGGATATGGAAGAGTTGTTCCAGCCATTTATCTTTCTGCCAAGTCAGCAGCTGTTCAGCTCCCTCGTGTCCAGCTCCCTCAGCCCCTTTGTGCTGCTCACCTGCGTGCAGCAGCACAGGGCCAGTGCAATGGGAGCTGAGGGGAAAGAGGACAAGAAAACAAGTCCTGGCTGGAAACTGCAGAGGAAGGTGTGGTACTTTTGATGGAGCAAAATAATACCTTCCACAAAAAGCATTGCTAAATTAAGTGGTCATTTTATTATGTGGTTGTCAGGTAAAGAGCCTGTGAGGCCATACGGAGTTCCTAGGAATACTGTTTGGACTCTGCAGGAGTTTGGACATGGCCCAGTTAGACTGCCTTGCTGGTTTTAGACTGTCTTTATGTTGATAGGGCTTTTTTTTTTTCCTAATCCTGATGATTCTACAGAAGATCATTAATCTCATGTATGTATATAGCCGACCTCTACTTTGATTACTTGTACTTTGAGGAGAGGGGTTGATGTTTGAGGAGGCCTCATCCAAGCTGACCGATTCCTTGGCTCTGTGGTTCCATACTGCAGGCTGCCAGTTCAGCTCCAGCCATGCCTCTCTTTGCAGTCAGCAGCTTTGTCAGCAGCATTGACTTGCTCGTGCTGTCTGGGGGCACCAGCTGGAGTTGTTTGGAAATGCTGTCTGTGAAATAAGTCACAAGGTATTTTCTTTCTTAGCGTGAATTTAGTTTTCAGGGCAGTGACCGTTTCCAAAATGATGTCAATTTGTCTGTCAGGCAAAAGTTCTCCTTTCCCTGAGACTTCATAAGCTTTATGATGATTATTTCTGGGTTTGGAAGGTAGAGTCATAACAGTTCTTCAGGCCAACTAGCTTTGCTCTTGCATAAATTTTGTGGTGCTTTTTGTTTGCTGGTTTGCAACAAAATTTCTGTAATGTAAAATGTAAGGCTTCCATGTTGGGATGAAATATAATTGTTCTCAAAAGTGTAGATTATAGTGTGGGAAAGCAGCCAACTCCTGATTGAAAATAATTTCATACTACTGCATGTAAGCTTGACTCAATTTACATAAGGTCACTGTTTTGTCACTCAATGCTTGTCACACACTCAGGAGATGATGAAATGGAACAGGTTTTATTTGTTGTTGTTGCTGTGTTTGGGACTTATGCATTTTTGTTTGTGTCTTTGTTTTAAGTAAACACGTCCTACTGATGGGAAACAGGGTTTAAAGTGTCTTCTTATTAAGGACAGCTATAGTGCTGTCTGTTCTCAGCTTTTATGTTAAATACACTGACAACTGTGAAGCAGATTCCTTGTTTTCAGGAGATGAAACTCAGCTTGGGCTCTACTAGAAGCATCCTGGTTAGGTCTACCATGTATGTATGTAATTATAGGTATACAGTTGTGTGTGCACATAGCCGTTTGTAACCAGATCGGTGCTCATATGAGGAAAGATTTGCTGATAGAACTGCTTTCAGAAGGAGCTTGCAGAATTTCTGCTTCCTGTGATAAAGCAATTTCTGAATTTCACTGGGTATTTTAGCAGTGATTTGACTGTGTTAAGATAATGTCTCCAGTCAACTTTGCCTCTTGACAGGAGTAATTTCTGCCCCCAACTGTTCGTTCCCTTGCTCATCTCTTTTGTTAGTGTGAAAGTTTGTGCAGCTTTATGGTAAATCACATTGAGGAGCTGATGTGGGGTTTTCGGTCAGGGCAGCCTACGGGTAATAAGAAGAGGCTGGGGTAGGGAAGAAGATTGCTTTCAGCAGCGGTGTCGGCTTATGGCAGCTTTGCCCATTAGTGATACTGCAGCCAGAGGCACTGGGATTTTTCAGAAAGGAAGCATCAGTCATTTCCTGAAACTGACTTTTGCAAACCGGTATAGGCTTGATGTGGTGTGTGTTGAATAAAAAAATTCGTACAAATCCAAGGAACTAGTTTCCACTTGATAATACTCTGGATGGATTAAGTATATATTTGACCTTTTAAATTGCCCTCTGCACATTTGCCTTCACTGTGTGTGTGCGCCTGCTTCAACACCAAGAGATTATAAACTTAGCTTGTTTCAGGCTCCTTAGTTCTGCTCTGAATCATGTCAACCATGGGCACGACATAGCTGTAATTCCATTCTGGGGCTGAAGAATATCAAGTCCTTTGCTCAGGGAGAGCCTCCAGATTCACTAGTCATCTGCCAGGTAACCAGTCTGGGAGGAACTGAGGGCCCATGTCCTGGCAATTGCTTTTTGTGAGGATAATGATTATGTTCAAGAGGATAGAATGTACATAAGATGACAGAGAGAGACCTTTTTCCGCTTTACTTGTAACGATGCTGGATTGCAGCTGGAAGGAAGTGATAAGGAAAGTAGCAGAGCTGGAAATGAGCACTGACCGTCTCTCCTTCTTTCAAGTGTGTTGTGCCCTCTTGGGACATCAGGGAGCTTTCTGGTCTGTAAAGGCCAGTAAATGGCTGATTAGTGAGCAGAAAGGAGCTGTAAATCCTTCCAAAAACATACTTTGCATTTTTATTAAGTAAAAAGTCCCCTTGAATGATGTATGATCAAGTGTGTTTGTATTTCCTATCAACTGAGCTAATTGATATGACTCACTGTACAGAAAAGCTTCTTTCCTGCATTTCATTGCTTTATCTTAGTCTCTATAAGCTAAAAAAACATACCCTTCTTGTAAACTGGCAGTGACCTTCAGGGCCAATAAATTATGTAAGTTTTAAAGCAGAAATAAGCATGTAGTTTCATTGTTCTCTGCCCTTTTTCCACAGCTGATCTAGATGCCCTCTAATGCTGCCCACCAATAGAGCATGGACGGTTTGCTGTTCATTGCTTTTGAACCAAGGAAAGCGTTAGAAAACTAAATTCATTCAGTGTGAGGTGTCAATACAGTCATGAGTGAGATCACCAAAAATAGCAAATATAGCAGAAATAGGTAGCAGCCATAGATGTCCTCCAGTTTCTTCACAACCCCTATTGATGCTGTCAACTTCGTTTGAGATGAGGAAATAAGGTGGACTGGAATTCCAGTGGTACCAGGGAAACCTGAAGCAAAATCTATGAATAAGTGTCCCTGACTGACTTGAGGACTGTGCTGACCTGCTCTTACTCTTCTTCACTGTGAATGATTTTTAAAATCTTTCCTATTTTCAAGTGAAATAATGTAACCAGCTAGAGAGCAGTCTGAACCCAGGCTTTTCTTATATGGTTGCTTTAACAAAATGTGTATTTTCATTAATCAAATACAAATGCAAATAATTTTATTGTATTACTTAATTAGAATGAAGAGAATTCTGTGGAGAAAATACATGGAACTAATGAACTTGATGCTATTTAAGCATCTGGAATTGAGGTAATCTTTAATTTCAGTGCACATAACAAAAGTAATTTGGGTTCAATTAATTCTCTGTTTTCTAGACTGTACCTTTAAAATTCGTAGCAGCTGGTAAAAGGAAAATAGTTCATTGCCTTATCTTTCCTTTTGCTTTCTCGGCTTTAGTTGAATTTGGGAGGGTGAGGGTTGCTCCAGTGGCAAGTGATTAGCTTGTCACTGTGCTTTTTTTTATCATTACTTGCCTGTCATTTTCAGTCCTCTTCCTTCTTTTCTATATAACATCTTATACGCATTTCTTCTGTCATCTGGGCATCCTCTACCTCTCCTTTTCTCTACTTACTGATTTTTTAGCTTTCCTTTCGAGTATGCTTATTACTAGCCTGTGCTGTCTGGAGTCATAAGTATGCATGTTGCTTAGTTTTCCATGGCTTAGAGAGACTTGGCTAGCACCTTGTTAAATAGTCTGTGACTATTCCTTGCAGACGGACTATGTGCTAACTATGAGAAAGGATCTCTATGCTCAACTGTACGGTCACCAGTGTCAGCACAGTTCCTTACTTTGCTTTGCATTAGCTGAGTAGTTCTGTCTCCTTTCTGTGAATTTGCTGACTGACATGCTACAAAATGTCTCTCCCCTTTCTGTTTTTTTCATCTCATATCTGGGTGTGTTGGAATACAGAAGAGATTCAGTGTGAGATAGGGTTGTGTTTGTGCTTGGATGCTGTAATTACCTCTGTAAATCTGAACTGCTCTTTCAGCTGAATCACTGCATTCGCGTGTGGTTTTCTGCTGTGCCAAAAAGCTGTGTATCTGGGCCTGCTTTTTTTTCCCTTCCTTTTTCAATCCATGGCACAACAGGCAGGATAGCCTGTTTGCTTTATGTTCTCCCCACAGGCGTATGTGCAATCAACACCCCAAGACAAGATGCTGGGTCCTGCATTGCTTTGAAGCAATCTTGATTTTCAGTCTCCATTCAGTATACATGACATCCACTTAAGTTTTAGTGTAGTGAAAAACACCAGGGCTGTGCATCTACTAACACTGTTCTGTTCTCTCACCAACTGCTTGTCCCCAAAAGAAAGGAAAAGAGAATGGAGGCAGAGGAAGGGAAGCCATGGACTTTTCCAGCAATAAAATGATACTGTTCATCTGGGTTTAATACACTGTTGAGGAAAGGATGTGATGGTAGTGCTGGGTTTGGAGATTTTAGTCCACTAGTCCCTAGGACAGATGAATCTTCACTTGCTTTTTTTTGGCAGAATGCTTCATATGTGTGATTCAGTGAGAAAAGAAGTAGCAGGACTTTGGATTGCTCAATGAGACAGCTAGGAAAAGTATGGTTGCAAATCCATGCTGGTTTGTTCATGGGGTTTTTTTCTCTCAGCATGAAAACAGAAGTTGCTTCCAATTTTTTTTTTCATCAGTGTAAAACCAGAGGAACCAAACTAAAAGTTTGTTTCCTCCTTTGCTCTCTTTTTTTTTTTGTATTTTGTTTTCATGTTTTCATATGCCACAGCCTTTTGTTTCTCGCTCTTACAGTAGCTAGCTGTACCTCCAAAATGTCACTTCTAGTGCACATTGCCTGCAACTGGAATTGAAAGAAGAAAAACCGAAGTTTTGCGAAGTGAAGCACCACACTGGCAACATCAGTAGATGCGTAGTCTGGCCTGTTCCTGCCCTTCCTAATCCTCCTGACCCAACATTGTGTCTTCCTTCAAAGCCTGTCTTTGATTAATTCGTCATCTGTAGTGTTAATCAGCTGTGAATGCTCAGAGACACCTGGAAGGAGTGGTAGGTCTGTTGAGAGAAGTGCTGGCTGCTGTGTTAGGAAGTAGCCTGTGCAGGATAACCTCTGCTGAAAGCCAGCATGATCTGTAGCTCATCCATGGATGTGAGTGTCAGTACACCTGCTCATTATCCAGATACCATTGCAGTAGAAAATGTGACCTGAAGATGGAGGAGAGAGCTTTGTGTGAAAGGAGAGTCTGTGCTGCCTGGCCTGGTAGTTGTCCTGCTCAGCGCCTCATCACCACGTTGTAGTGAGGTGCATCCACACCTCACATTTATTGTGTCCATGTTGATGACATTCATCTGCTTCTTTCATGAGCAGACCAGAAGAATCACTGGAAGGAAAATAAGAAAATGCAAAATGTTATTTGGAAGGGAGACATGGAAGGTAAAGGAGAGGCCCACGGCTGTGTAGTGTGACAGGACTTCACTGGGTACTGGAGTTTACTTAACACTTTTACTCTCTGTGTTGAGGTTGACTAGCACTTAAGGAAACTCCTTTACTGAAGAGAGTTGATCTAGCATTTCAGTGTGGTTGGTGCCATGTGATACTTTCTTTTCAGTCCCAGGAAATTCCCAAACATTCTAAGACACTAGAAGATTGTTTATTTCACTGAATTTTCACCGGACTGAGATTATGGGAACTCCTGAAGTAGGTCTTTGAGGCGGTGGAAAATCTCATTTTCCTTACTACAGCTAAGACATCTCACCCTTCTCCTTCCTTCTGCTAAGGTTTGGAAGAAACGGCTGTGGTACAGTGAGGAGTGTTACACTCAGAAAGTTTATTCTTGAAATATACTGGGCTCTATATGTTTAAGACTTTACAGAAGGCTTTGTTAAATCTTCTCTGCGTGTTTTGCATGCCTTCCCTGCAGGGCAAGAGCACCGTGGTGCTACAACCACTGATAATGGGCCTCGAGTGTGGATATTAGCCCTGAAAATTTGTCCTGTCAGAGTGATATGGTTGGAGTTGTTTCGTCTGGGATAACTTAGTACATGTGAGACTGAAAACAATAGTTAGCCTGGCTCTGAGTGCAGCCACATTGTCTGAGACTCAAACTGTACGTTCAGGAAAAGATCTTTAAACTGTGTTTGTCTAATAATAATTTGTATAGACTGTGTAGCTAAGGGGAAAATGAGAGCATGGGTGCCAGATGAGAGAAACAGGGTGGTTCAGGTGGCGTCTCATCTGTTTCTTCTGCTGACTGAGAAGAAATAGTTTCAGAGATGGATCCGCTCAGTTGTTCTGTAAACATTTTAAAGTTTCTTTCAGGCTCTTGCTGTCAGGGAGAGCTACTTGCAGCCCAGAATCACGATGACAGTGCCTTGCAAGGATTTGTTCAGTAGCAATAAAGAAATGTAATATAACAGAATTCCTGAAATACTATAGTGTTGTCTTTATACTAGATGTGCATAGATGTCCTTTTGTAAGAAGTAAACAAAGGAGATAATTTTTGGCATCCTCCAGACTTCTTCATATTTGTTTTAGGTACTTTAGACTTAACATGGGAAGAGGGAGTGAGACAGTTTGATCCCATGTCTGTGCCAATTTTGGCCTTTTTGCTGACACAGCTAAGAGGAGGGTAGTTATGAATTGTTGCTGAAACTGCATAAATTGTAAGTCAAAGACACCCTATGAAGAGATTATGCTACAATGTCCTCATATGTATTGAAGAGGTGGTTCTGCTGTACATTACTTTCTCATTTAGTGTGCTGCCTGCACTGCATGCAGGAATCTGTAATCTTCTGCAGTCAGTTTTTATCTTAAAGATTGTAGGGCACAGTGAAAACAGAAAAAATGTCCAGTGAACAGAGCACAGGACTGATAGTCAAGTAAAATAAACCCATTTTTGACTCTGCTACTGATTCTTTGTAAATTTTGGCACATCACTTAATTTTTGTGCCTCAGTTTCAATACCTTTAAATGGCATGAGTCCCTAGAAATAACTTTGGAATAAAAATGTTTAGTGCTTTCTCACGAGGGAACCTCCATGTCACAACTGTATGAGACCCAGTTTTTAGATTACTGCTGCACAGCTGTATGAGAGCCTCTGCATTAGCAGAAACTAAATTTGTAAGCTGCTGAGAGCTCCTTTGAAGGTCATCTTGTCCTGAATATTTACTGGGTTCTGTTACAATTTTGTCTGTCAAGAAATCTCCTGACTCCTATTGCTCTGTAAACGGCACTTTGAAAGCTGGAAGGTTTTTTTTCAAAAGTGCTCTGCTCCCTATGCTGCCTGGTCTCCCTCTCCACCTACCTCAGGCTCCTCTATCTCTTGCTCTCTGTGCTTCTGGTATTGCTGGCTGAATCTTGCACAGCCTTCTTTCCATCCTTTCTAACTCTTATTAAATGCAGTTTATCTCTCTGCTGTTAAGTAGTCTATTGATTCACTTTGGAGTTTATTAGATTATCGCTGTCTGGATTTCGAATTTTTTTAAGTGCTTTTTCAGACGTGTGCGTGTGCACATATGAAAATAAATCAATGAGCAGGGACAATGCACAATTATTTACACAGCTACAGCCGCCACTCTAATGTAATATTATCATTTAAATGCTTGCTGAGTATTCAGTCAGTGAAGGTCTGTACTTCATGCTCCACAGTGCTGGAGCCCTAGGGTAATGTTTTTCATAGCTGTTTATTACTAAATACTCTTGATGGAAATACAAATACTACCAAAGTTCCATATGTGGTTTCAAGTACTGGGGGGCCTGTATTGTTTCAAAAATGGCACTAAAACGTTAAAATATGTCTGAAAAAGAAGCTCAGATGCAGTGGGTCTGTTCAGGAGAAAAGAGTGATAAAACCAAGTAGAAAATTGATCTGCAAAGCCTGTAAGTTTATTTGTAAAATTCCCCTCTAGCAGAAGCTTAGACACTTGACTGAAAACATGCTGCCAGTGCTGAGGTTAACCCTTAGCAGCTCAGAGTAGTTCACATCACCTATTCCTTCCTAGGGAGACCTTTACTGTTACCTTTGCATGATTTCTCTGGTAAGGGAAGGCGAACAATTCATCCCATCAGTGCCTTACAGTTATGTCTCTGAAACGTTTTGGTTTATGATTTATGGTTTGCATTTGTTTAAGTTTGCAAATGCATTGCATTGGTTTTATATTGTGGTGGAGCTGTGTCATGCCCAATGGGGTTATATTTTTCATTGTGCTGGCAGGGCTCAGACTTCCTTTGCTGGATCAGTTTCAGTTTCACCAGCTGGTGGGAATAGCAACAGGAATTTGGGGATTACAGATGTTCATGCAGCCAAAAAGGAAACAAGCCAAATTTAAAGGCACTTTGTTAATTCTGCCCCAGGGGCTTGGCTTTTATTTTCCTGAGATATGAAGACCTCAAAAGACTTTTTAGTGTTGTAGTTCATCACTCCCCCCATTTCTTGGTAATATATCCTCCATTAGGGAAGAGTTCATCTAAAGATTTTCAGCTCACCAAAAGGACATAGTTGCACCAGAAAAGACTCCATCTTTTAATGCAAAACCTCCAGTTTACTGTGGGTGTGTTTGTACAGGCACAAGCCTCAATTTAGCAGAACAGTTAAACACATACGAAAACTCTGCTATGGTGATTGAATATTACATTTAAAATCACAGAATGTGCTGAGTTGGAAGGGACTCACAGGAATCACAGAGTCCAGCTCCTGGCCCTGCCAGGATCATCCCCAGCAGTGACACCATGTGCCCAAGTGTATTGTCCAAACACCTCTTGAGCTCTGTCAGGCTTGGTGCTGTGACCACTTTCTTGGGGAGCCTGTTCCACTGTTCAGCCACCCTCTGGATGAAAAACCTTTTCCTAATATCCAACTCATTAGAGACCAGTTGCCAGCCTGGTGTAAACCCATTCAGTATCACCCTTTTTGCTCAACCTGGGAGCCATTCCTTACCCATCACATGATGTGTTTGTCCAGCCATGTATTGGATGTTTTTTCCAGAAGGGTACTGTGTCACTCACAGTATCCCTGGGGACACTTGGGGCCGCACACTTGTGGAGGAAAAAATGTAAGTATACACATAGGCATGTATGCTAAAAGGAAGAGATTTCATATCCAGTATTAAAACTGACACAAAGCCATTGATGTGGATTCACAGGTTTTTTATGTAGGGTAAAGTCTCTTTCAAAGAGCTTCTTGTTTGTCACCTCATTTTTTAACTGATTTTTCTTTCTTCGCTGAACAATTCCTTTTTCAGTCCCCATTTCAGTAGGGTATTTTCTTTCTGTGGCACAGCCATTGGTGTGGCACAATCAGACCTCCTCTGTTCCATTCTTGTGCTTCCTCCAGCCTAGCTTTATTTTACCATCAAAGGCTGATGAATAGAAACTCAGTTGCTTCCCTGCTTATATTTGACAAGCTCCACTGTAAGGTTTGCATTAGTTCAGCCAGAGTTAAAAACACATAGTCCTATTCTATACCAGATTTTCTCTGCTGCCATATATACTGGTGTGTATTGTTTTTAGTATGGTTCTGCAGCCAGTGCTCTCCTGCACAGCCTAACGTGTTCATTTCATTGTCACTTACCTGTGGTTTTGTTGATACAAAACCAAGGGCAAATTGTTGATGTTATCCAAAATAGATTGCATTGCCAGAGGTGTGCAGGGTTTAATTTCAGGTGTTAAGAATTTCTATTCCGTGCACCGTGCATCTCTCTGCTGCTCCCCTTTTCTGCACCTGCTTTGCTGGAGCAGTTTCCATAGCAATAACCTCTTCAAGTTTTCCAGAGGTGTTACAGGAATGATTTTCTATCTCCTCCTCCTCAACAATTCAGGAAAATGGAGCTTATTAGAGATACTTTTTTGTCCTCTGTGCCTTGATAGGAGCCTGGCAGGGGCACTCTGCAATCCTGGGTAAAGCTGTCTGCAGCACACAACTGCTCGTCCATGATGAGGACCCCAGCCGGGCTGCCCACTGCTGCAATTTGCTTGGCCTAATATAGGTTGTCTTCCCTTCTCTCTTGACTCAGGCAACAGTATCCTTATGAAAAGAAGGAGCAGGACAAACGTAAAAAAAAAAGAAAAAAAGAAAGTCTTCCAAAAAGGAGGAAAAACTGTTAAAGGTCCTAAAGACTGAGAGCAAATAATTCAAGTTTCCATCACGTTTCATTCTTCTGCCAGGCATGTGTGGTACTACACAACTGTTTGACTTGCAGCTCAGTAGCATATGGGAAAATATAAATCCCTAGAGAAGGAAAGCATTAAGCAGCTGGCTGGAGTCCCTCAGGAGCCTAACAAAAGGAGGAGTTGGATATTAACATGGGATATTCAGTTACTATCTTAAAAAATATTGCATTCGGAAGCAGACATGAGGTTGTGGTTTGAAAGTGAGATGTAGATGATGAACTCTGTTCCAGGGTGGCAAAACCTTACTTTGTGACCTACTAGGCCAGGGCAGAGTGACCTGATGAATGCAGGTGTCCGTGCAAATAACACTCGAGGAGCCGTTCTGAGATGCTGCCTAGACCTACAGCTCTAGCACCAGGTATTGGCATACTGCCATTTCTAAACTGATAAGCAAGCTATTATGCCAAGAAAAGTTGTTATTATTGGTCAGAAATATGTTGAAAGCAGTTTATAGACAAAGCTGTGAAGTCTTCTAGGGTGACACATGCGAAAACAGCTCCCAAGCACGATGAGGATAAGTTTGACTAACAAGAGACCTTGGGAACAGCTGATTTTTCTGAAGCACTGTCTGAGGCACAAGTCTGTATGGCTGCTGCTTGATGTTCACATTTGGAATTGAAATAGCAGGACATAAGTTTGCTTTACTTTTGTATTCTCTCTCCAGATTTGTGACCAGACAGCAGCAAAGTTGAGAAGTTCATGGGAGAAGCCTCTCTGGACACAGGAGATGAGCCCCATCCCGGTGCTGATGATCTCCGTGTGCCCTTGCCCATATCTTAAGTCTGCCAGAACCCTCAGTATGCAGGCTTTTTCTCTTTCACCATTTGTTTCAACCTTGAAAAAACCCTTTTGAGTGATTTAAAATAACTATGTTGTCATTCCTTAGTTAAAAAAGAGCTTTTCTTCTCTCTGTTTTTTCCCCTTCAACCTCAGTTGTTCAGACATTTTAATAATTCATATCCCTTTTGACTTCACACACTTGCTTGTGCTACCTGTAGTGCTCAGTCAGAAATGTGCTCTTTGCAGAGCTCAAAAGATCAGCCGAGAAATTAGTTAGAATGAAGTAGGTGGAGGGTTATGTTTCACCTCCTAATTGAAGTACTAAACCTACAAGTGTTAGGGCTCCTACAGCAGCCTGGCCAAAATGCCAGGGTATTGCTGGCTGATTTCTCCAGTAAGCATGGATGCAGGCTTTGTAGAAGTGAATTGTTGCTGAAGAAACCGTGAATAGGAAATTTCCTATCTCTGTGTGTTACATTTCAGCTGCAACATTGTGCTCTTGAGTTTTGCACACAGTTACATGCACAGACTCATATAGAGAAGTTTGGAGAACAACAGTAGTCATCCATCCCTTTTGCAATTTCTTTAAGCTTCCTTTATGTGGAAATCCCAGGCGTTGTGCTATCTTGCTGACTAAAAAAATACCATTTTGACAACCTAATCTTACAAAAAGACAAAGTCAAGTGTATTTCTTTGGGAAGTGTCTTAGCTGCATACATACAAGATTTGGTTTTTAATTATTGCTACACCCTCTAGCTATAATAAAAGACCTGTCAGCGTATTCATGCTGTCCCTATTCATATTCAAAGGGTTGGAAAGTAGAGGTTTAGATTCATTCTGGATTGAGGTTAGGCAAGCAAGGTCTTTTCTTCGGCATAATGACTTTCAGCTCAGTTTGGTGACTGATCAGTTCAGTTTTCTGAATTGTGTATGCGCAAAGAGAAGAAGGGTTGTGCTTTTGCATACATTCAATTTTCATATTTATAAATCAGAATCTGCCTCCATTTAAAAAATGAAGTGTCGTTGCCTTCAGCTTATAAAGAGCAGCTGCCACTGCCATTAAAACTTTGAAATGTTCCCTTGAGAACTCTGAGGATGCATCTATCTGAGCCTAGTAGTGGTCTGAGCTTACAAGTGGGAGCAAAGTGTCCCTTATTGCTTGAGAGTTTAGGCAATAGATCAAAGACTTCAGGTTTAAGCAGCTATCTTTCTTTGGTGAGCCTATCTGCGTGGGTAATTGCGGTGTTCCAGCTGAAAAGGATAGTCCTGCTATGGCCAAACTTAGGCAGAGTACTGCTGTTGACTTTTTTAGAAGGAGTTTGTTGTCTTAAGCTAACAAACCATTTCACAACATAAGAAAGACCTCTGGTAGCTTTTGGCAGAAAGCTTTTTCTCATTGTCCCAACAGCCTAACTACAGAAATAGAAGTGATGTTCCGGAGATCTGCAGATAAGGGCTGTTTCTTTCCATCAGAGATGGTGTATTGGGTGAGGCTTCCCTAAATATTTAAAAGAGCACATCCACTCCTTATGATATGAAAACTTGTGAGGTAGTTGTGGGTGGGTCTGCTCCAAAAGTGGAAGCAGCTGGTCTACAGTGGTGGGTGAGGCACAAGGCAAATGAACTCGGGGACACACCTTCAGTGATATGGCCATGCTGTTGTTGGGACTTACACTGGAATTTCCATCTGGCATTGCACTGCACAGGCTGAGAATTATGAGGGGAAGGAGGAAATGTAAGTGGTCATTGCCATGCTCATTGTCTGAGATTCCTTAGCTTGCTCCTGTGGGACTTTGGCACCATGGGCAGTGCTGACCTGGAGCTGTGGCGGTGCCAGCAGTGACAGGAGCGCCGAGGAGGGGGTGAGGGCTAAGGCCTCATCCACGGTGATGTGTTGGGACTGTGCTGCCTCTAAAACTGTCTGTCCAAGCCAGAACACGGTTGCATCCCCATTCCTGGCAAAGTTCTGTTGTGGACATGCTAAGGTGCAGAGGCTGCTTTCTGAGCATCTTTTCCCACCAGGTGTCAGCTTCTGGCAGGTAACTGTGTCCCTGCTGTGCACACCACATGAGGAGGAAGCCTTACCTCTCCTCATATTAACGTCATTTGCCATGGCTGTGCTGTAAGGACGCATCCGCACACTTGGAACAAGCTTTTACACATCACATTTACCCTTAAATATTCAGCACATTAATAAGAGATGTAGTTGCATGCTATACTGCAGTTATAGCCATGCCTCAGTTTTGGTTACTGCAAAATGGTGTCTACATATCAAGGATCTTAAAAAGGATTTGTGTCTACATCTTACTTGTGGCGGTAGAGACGGACACA